>JAVIAB010000051.1:71155548-71538048 GCA_032433765.1 Megaustenia siamemsis | reverse complement strand
AGTTGTTCTTATTTCGCAATTACAGTTTTTGAGACTCTCGGACATTGAGATTTAACAGCGCTGTGTTATCTTAGGCAACTCATCGTTCTCCTTTGATTATGTATATGTTTGTGTATTTATTGTTAATTCTGTTAGTTAATTTCACGAGTAAGACGGAACATAGCGTAAAAATACTACTAATAAAAACACTTCATGTCAAACAACTCGTTGCCGTTATCCTTCTAGTATCGATATCGTTAGCGAATCATTTCAGAGGAGGAGGTATGTTTACAGCACTCAGAAAAAAAAACACAAATAATCAACAACAGAACAAAAACAAAGAAACAATATATGGTCCGAAACAGAATCTAATCCGCACTCCTCGGCACAGTGCCTTGACAAATGAAACTAAACGCTAGAGAAACTCAGCAATCATACGGCCAACTCAGCGATCATAAGGCTAACTCAGCGATCATACGATCAACTCAGCGATAACTACGTGTGTTTTAGCGTTTCGTTTCTCGTGGCAAGGCGCTGTGCCAAGGAGTACGGGTTCGATTCTACTTCGGATCATATATTGTTGTGTTTTTTTTTTCTGCTGTTGATTATTTGTGATTTGTTTCCGAGTGCTGTAAGCATGACTCCTCTGAAATGATTCGATGATCTATCGCCTCGAAAGTTTCCCTGTAAAATAATATTCATTTATTATTATTTGTCTCTAGTATCGTTAGACTTTGCACACGACCCGCAGTGTGTCTCTCCGCACGTTCCTGTTCTCGTCGACACTATCTCATCAAGGGAGCAGATGCTCCCTATTGCTTATCAGTATTCTTCTTAGTGTTATCTAGAGCGCTTATTTTACTGCTGCCTGCTGTTTCTCTTTTGGTGACTTGCTTATATGTATTGTATTAATAAATAAATTCCTCGCTGTTGTACACTTATTCTTTCAACAAGTACCTCGTTACCATTATAAAGCATGTACACATTAGCCGTCTACACTACAAACAAGTTGTTGAACACCTCCAAGTTTTGTTCTATATTCTTTTCTGCGAAATAGTTCTAATTTCCCTGCATTTGAAAACAGGAAAATACTTTCGTCCTTTAAAATAAAACTATTAAATCAAAATAAATTCTGCGAAAGTGAAGTTCTATAGCTTTCCTCTTTGTTTGCATAAAACATTTTGATTGCTGAATATGTAATATATGTAGAGAATGGTTATGAATATATATATTTTTAACAGGCGCCAGCGGCTAAGACATTTCATTATTTGTACAACGAAATAAACGAAATATAAAGCCCCGGAAAAGACAATTCGCAAATTTCTATAACTGGTTTTTAAACCAATGGAAAAGAGACAATTTTATTCCCATCATTGGTAGATAAACCAATAGAGTCACTTCTTTATCCTTATATTTGGTGCATAAACCATGAAAAGAAAAACATTTCGATAGTTGTATATTACTATATAGCAGAACAAATGGCACAACGTTACATATTTTAAATGAAAGAAGCATCGTTTTCTGTATATTTTTTACATATGCCAACGAAAAAGACAATTTGCCGTTCATGCAATTATTTCATGTGCCAACGTGAAGGACACTTTAATATTTTCATAACAATTTCTTCCAACAGAGAATACACTCAGCAATTTGTAGAACTGTTACAATTGCCAACGGAAAAAAACCCACTTGACTGTACTTATAATTGTTACATGTACAAATAGAGAAGACTCATCGTTTAGTGTATAATTGCTACATGTACAAATAGAGAAGACTCATCGTTTAGTACATAATTGTTACATGTACAAATAGAGAAGACTCATCGTTTAGTACATAATTGTTACATGTACAAATAGAGAAGACTCATCGTTTAGTGTATAATTGCTACATGTACAAATAGAGAAGACTCATCGTTTAGTACATAATTGTTACATGTACAAATAGAGAAGACTCATCGTGTAGTACATAATTGTTACATGTACAAATAGAGAAGACTCATCGTTTAGTACATAATTGTTACACTAACAGTTGTATGATGCTTCATTTGTTTAACTGTTACACGCAACAACAGAATAGTTGCATTTATTAAGTTGGTTTCGAAAAGGTAGTTATTACGATAATATTTGCAAAATAGATCCATGTTATAAAATATGACATCTCATCAGCCAAAGTGACCCATTTTGTTCAAGAATGATTTTACACAGAAACATAACAGAGCCCGCCTCATTTGACATTTCACATGAAGAATACATGCAGTTACAAGATTTTAATAAAATATTGACAGAAGAAGAGAGAAACATATTTGAAGTTATCAACGTCGTGATTATTTGCGGTATTGGGGCTATGTTTGGAATCGTAGCCAACATTATCAACATCATCATATTCTGCAAACAAGGGTTTCATATTACTGTAAATATAGCTTTTCTTGGTCTTGCTATTTCTGACCTATGTTGTTTGTTAACCATAGAATGGATGTCAATAATTTTGAACCCGTTAATATTTCCACCTGATTCACAGCTGGCCATTTTGGATGTCATTTACTTGTCTGCAGCGTGGCCGAATATTTGTTTTTGTCGAATTACCGGTTTCATTACCGTGTATATTACTGCAGAAAGGTATATTAGTATCATACTGCCTTTGAATGTTAAACTTTTGATCACGCAAAGAAGGACATCGTTAGTTATTTGTCTTATCTACCTTGTGAATTTAATGACTTTCATTCCTGAGTACTCTACTTCTTATCTTAGTTGGAAGTTTATACCAGAAAAGAACTTGACTCTTGTATCGTTATTCTTTACTAGCAGCAGACAGAAAATAGAAGGGATTTGCTACGCGGTTCACTCATTGCTCAGCACCACAGCCTTTCTAGGAGTAATTCTCTTTACGTCTCTTCTAGTGGCAAAATTAAGACAATCCTCAAAGTGGCGCAAAACTGCTACATCCAATAAAAGCCAAAGTGAATCAATATCAACACGAGAACAGAAAACTGTGAAAATGGTTGTGCTTATTGCGAGTGTTCTCATCATCTGCTACACACCCGGTGCAATCTTTGCCATGGCGACATACATAGTTGGACCAAAACAGTTCAGCATGCTCGGGGGCTACATCAACATTTGCGTGTCAGCTTGGTCGTTTGCGTGTTGTTTCCAGACCCTCAACTCCAGTGTCAACATTTTGTTATATTACAAGATGAGCTCCAAATACAGACGCACTTTCCGTGACGTTATCTTGAACAATTTCATCTCCAGCAAACTATTAAAAAGCTGATTGTGCATTATAAAACTATCATTATTAGAATTTTATTTGATCTCATGACCAGTGACATTGAAACTAACTGATCTTCATAGACAGTAATATTGGAGATCTAATTGAGATGTACAACCAATAGTAGGAATGCTCATGAAAAGCCATGTAGGCTGCGACAAAGATTAATTAGTTGTAATAAACGACAGCAACTACAAAGTTAATCTTTGGTTTTGCTAATTCATCATCATCATCAAGTACAGGGCCTGCTGGCATAGGTGATCATGTCTCTCCACAATTTTCGATCTCGACAGTTATTTATCATTTCTGTTGTTGACCTTCTGCCAAGCCATTCTCTTAAGCTGTCTGGTATCTTTTTTTCTTAGCCGTTCTCTTCTCATTACATGGCCAAAAAATTATGATTGTTTCTTCCTAATATTAGAAATTAGCTCTCTTTTTGCTTTGGCCGCTTTCATAACGTTTTCATCACTCTTCTTAGTTGTCCATGGTATTCTCAACATTCTTCTGTAAAACCACATTTCTACAGACTCCTGTGATTTTCTTGTCTGTTGTCCTATTGTCCATGATTCACATCGATATGTTAAGACTGGCTCTACATAACATTTAAGAACTCTTTTTCTTGTTTCTATTGTCAAAAATGAGTTGCATGGTATCTTCATTATTTTTTGTAAAGCTGCTTTTGCCTGAGCCATTCTGCATCTCACCTCTCTTCCGTCTGAGGTTAACAAAGTTCCCAAATATTTAAATTCATTTACCTGTTTTAATATTGTTCCACTTTTCTTTATTTTGCACTGAGGTGATATCGTTTTCTTCGTTGTTACCATTACTTCTGTCTTTTGGCTATTAAGGCAGAGACCTTTATTTGTGCAATCATGGAGCAGTATAGTGTAGCTCAAATGTCTAGACCCCAAAACGTACTTCACCCTCTCTCGCATTAGCATCGATGCTATCTCGCCCGCGTCGCAAGTCAAAGCCTGTCGAACTGAGCACAGACATGAGCATTCACCAGATTGTAGACAAGCTAGAGCTCGAGGACCACCATAGCAATGTCCACTTTAATTTGATAACACTTGTATACGTCATGTGAAAGGTGGTTACGTAGTGCTAGTGTCTCTGCCTTTCTTACCGTCTTGTATGTTTGCCAACGGTGCATTAATCTCGAGATGCACCGGTAGCTTTTTGGAGATGATCTTTTCAAGAACTTTGCCACATATATTTTACATAGTAATATTGAGATACCCTCTCAGTATGGTATTAACGTAGTGCATTTATTACAATACCCTCTCAGTGTGACATTATTGTAATGCATTTACTGGAATATCTTCTAGGTGTGGCATTATTGTAATACATGTAGTGCAATACCCTCTCAGTGTGGTATTATTGTAATACATATAGTGCAATACCCTCTCAGTGTGGTACTATTGTAATGCTTGTAGTGCAATACCCTCTCAGTGTGGTATTATTGTAATGCATGTAGTGCAATACCCTCTAAGTGTGGTATTATTGTAATGCATTTAGTGCAATACCCTCTCAGTGTGGTATTATTGTAATGCATTTATTGCAATACCCTCTAGGTGCGGCATTATTGTAATGCATTTATTGAAATACCCTATAAGTGTGGCATTATTGTAATGCATTTATTGCACTGCCCTCTAGGTGTGGCATTTTTGTAATGCATTTATTGAAATACCCTCTAGGTGTCGCATTATTGTAATGCATTTATTGCACTGCCCTCTAGGTGTGGCATTATTGTAATGCATTTATTGCAATACCCTCTCAGTGTGGCATTATTGTAATGCATTTATTGCAATACTTTCTAGGTATGGTATTATTTTAATGCATTTATTGCAATATCATCTAGGTGTGGCATTATTTGTAATGCATTTATTGCAATACCCTCTCAGTGTGGCATTATTGTAATGCATTTATTGCAATATCATCTAGGTGTGGCATTATTGTAATGCATTTATTGCAATATCATCTAGGTGTGGCATTATTGTAATGCATTTATTGCAATACCCTCTAGGTGTGGCATTATTGTAATGCATTTATTGCAATATCATCTAGGTGTGGTATTATTATAATGCCTTTATTGCAATACCCTCTAGGTGTGGCATTATTGTAATGCATTTATTGCACGGTCCTCTCAATGTGACATTATCTTAGTACATTTATTGCGATACCTTCTCAGAGTGACATTAACGTGGTTAAAGTGACATTAACGTGGTTAAAGTGACATTAACACTGACTTATATGGTAATGACGTCGCGGATAGACTCGTTGATACTGCTAGACTGACTTTGCTTAACTGCAACACTCGGTATAAGATACACTATAAGATACACTATAAGATACGCTATAAGAGACACTATAAGATACATCGCGAAATTTGCTTTAAATTCTTGATGGGAGATGGAGATTGCAGGACAAATATGAATACATAGAGGGATTGATACATTTTGGAAAGAAAAGTGAATCTGTCCATCCAGCTTGTTTAGTGGGAGAAAAAGACGTAACTACAATTAACGCTTGACGAAGACATTTAGTCGGAATTTGCTTCGAGAACTGTTGGGGGCTACGTAGATGCGGATATAGAGATACACAGATTACAACAGGCTACGTAGATGCGGATATAGAGATACACAGATTACAACAGGCTACGTAGATGCGGATATAGAGATACACAGATTACAACGTAGATTACAACAGGCTACGTAGATGCGGATATAGAGATACACAGATTACAACGTAGATTATAACAGGCTACGTAGATGCGGATATAGAGATACACAGATTACAACGTAGATTACAACAGGCTACGTAGATGCGGATATAGAGATACACAGATTACAACGTAGATTACAACAGGCTACGTAGATGCGGATATAGAGATACACAGATTACAACGTAGATTACAACAGGCTACGTAGATGCGGATATAGAGATACACAGATTACAATGAAACTGATTCCATGAGTAAAATAAAATCTAGCACTATAACCATTAACGTTGAAACAGAAACAAAACTTGATAGCCAATAACATTGAAACATAAACTTTATAATCAATAACATTGAAACATAAACTTTATAATCAATAACAGTGGAACACAAATTGAGCTTTATAATCAATAATAATGTAGAATAAAATGAAAAACAAATACAAATACAAGTCATAAAAAAAAAAAAATCAAATGTTAAGGAAAAATGATAGTTAATCGACATGATTTAATGCACATCTGAAAACTCCTCAAGTGATCCCCCCTCTGTATATTCCTCCCCGCGTGCGAATTGATTCTATCGAGAGACAGACAGATATATTGACAGAAAAAAAAAACATAAACATCACTTGAGTCAGCAGGAAGCCTTAAGGGGAGGAATTAAACATTAAACACTTAATCAGCAGTTTACTTATATGTGAACAAGTTGTCATTATACGCCTCAGAACAGGACACAATCGACTCCATAGTCACATGTATACAAAATTCAAGATCGGCACCTCAACTACTTGTACATGTGGACAGGCGCCCCAGACTGCTGAACACATACTTCAAGACTGCACTGAATATAGTAGACTGAGGAAAATCCATTGGCCCATAGATACAACACAACAGACAAAACTATATGGGCCACTGCAAGAATTATAAAAGACAGTAAAATCTATACAGGAAACAACATTGTAGATATAGACAATACTTCAGGCGAACGAAAGGTAGATAGATAGATAGATAGATAGATAGATAGATAGATAGATAGATAGATAGATAGATAGATAGATAGATAGATAGATAGATAGATAGATGGATGGATGGATGGATGGATGGATGGATGGATGGATGGATGGATGGATGGATGGATGGATGGATGGATGGATGGATGGATGGATGGATAGATGGATGGATGGATAGATGGATAGATGGATAGATGGATAGATGGATAGATAGATAGATAGATAACAATTTACTCTGTTGTACTATTGTACTGTTACAATTTACTTGATGTTTCCAGCCAAGATTATTTATGTTTTTAGTGCGGGCCATTGTCAGTAAAACATTAGTTTACAAATAACAGAGCAGAGTCAATGACTTTTGTTAATTCGAGATCCGTCGATCTCGTATCAAGGACTCAAACTAAATCTCTAGTTCAGTGAATGATTCTCTAATGCTAAACTTTTACATTTAAATCAATAGGATCTTGCCAAGTGTGCAAACTCGTAGTTTGTGTGCTGTAATAATATGTTTTCTTTTAATTTTCGCTGATTTTCTAGCAGAATCATATTTTGACTGCAATTGTGATTGTGCAATAAAAAGATTTTATCACTAACATTGTTTTATGCGTATATGTTTTATGTGTTTATATGTGTGTACATGTCTGCAAAGTTAAGCTACTGTGCATCCAGTATTCATTGTTTTTAGATTTTAATTCAAACAGCAGATTCATACGTATTCAGTCTCATTCAGAATATGACAAGGTGTGCCTTTATGGATGGTTCCAGTGATCTATATATTTATCTACACTCCAACTACACTCCACGCTCATCAATTACAGGTTGTCATTTTCATATACTCATAGTTGTATTAAACAAAATTGTTGCAGTCTTAAGAAAGATTTGGCAAGTTTCTGGACTGTAGTGCCTGGAGTACTGATCTTGCATCTGTCAAAAACACTACAGGCTGTTGGGCTAAGATTAATGTTCACCAGCTTTTCTACTGCCAACTTTATTGCTTGGATTTCTGCATCGTAATTGTGACAATATTTCCCTGTTGCTATTTTATTCATATCCCCAGTGTTATTTGGGTACTCTATGTATGCACCCGGTCCCCCATTCTTTACTGCATTCTGTGGTGATCCGTCTGTGTACACACGAATCCACATGTTTTGTGGGTATTCTTCATCCAACAAACTGAGTTATTGTTTTACGCCTTATACTATCTGTTCCTCTTGGTCAAGTATTCCTTTCCTTTCTGTCCGTATTTGAACTGACGATCCTAATTCCTCTGTCCAGGGAATCTGTTCTGGTATGGGCAGTAGGGGGTTAACAACTCTTGGCATGTCTGGTGTTTGTCTACTAATACGCTTGGTTTGGTGGATAAAACTGCTTCTCTTAAGCCGTCCCAATGCATGATTTTGGAATCGGTACTTCTTTGGATGCCTCGGCATACAAGACAATTGTTCTGCCATATATCGGCACCTTCGTGTCCCTCCGTTCTCTCAGTGCTGGTATCCTCCACAATTTCTCCATCTCCAATATTGGAATGATTTCGATTCTCCTGTGATGACCCTAAATGCCCAGTTTTGTACTTTATCCAGCTCTTGTAGTGCGGTGTTTGGTGCTGAGCACCATCCAGATGATTCATATTCTAAATGTGGGCGTTGCATACTCCTCTGTGCACCACATTACCAGGTCATCTGCATACATTGTCAATTTGATACCATGTGGTAGTTCAGTAACAAGGTCATTGATGTAGACTAGAAAAAGTGTTGGAGATAGTGCCCCTTCCTGTGGGACGCCCTGGCGCAGTAAGACCTTCTTACTCTTAAGACCATCCAGTTGTTATCTTGCTCTCCTGTTATGCAGGTATGTTTTGACCCATCTGTACATCCTACCATTTACTTCATAATTTCTAAGTTTTTTTTTTTTAAAAGCCCATCCTTCCATACTTTATCAAATTCTTTCTTTAGGTCTATCCATTCTGCTAGTACCAGTTTATTTTCTTGGAACGCATTCTCAATTTCCTGGGAAAGATAGGTTGCCTGGTCTTTGTAGAGTAACACTGTCTAAAGCCTGCTTGCTGTGGGACAAGGAGGTTTTTACTTTCCAGGTACCACTGCAGTCTAAGATTGATTATACGTTCCACTGTTTTACACAAACAGCTTGTAAGGCCGATTGGTCTATAGCTGGATGTCGTTGAAATATCTTTTCATGGCTTTAGTAATGGTATCTTAATTGCTACTCTTCATGTCTGCGGCTCTCTACCTGTGATCGAGCAAATATTGTGGATTTGCAGTAGTTTTGCTTTAGCTGCAGTTCCGAAGTTCTTAATCATTTCATTGGACGCTCTATCACTGTATGGTGACTTTTTCATTTTTAATTTGGATATTGCCAGGTCTAACTCGTTGTGTAATGGGTATTTCTATGACTTCGTGTGTGGTCTCTTCTTGTCTTGCATTCTGTTGTTAGATGAAGACCGGTGCTGATGAAGACGTCGTTGTTTAGGTAAAGGTAAATTACGAGACTTGAACCGGCGTCTTAGCACGCGAGTTTTCACCCATATGTGCTCGGCCGCCTATCCAGAAATGTTCGGAGATGTCTGGATAGTGTCGATTTAAGCATCGAAACTCACGATGCGAGGCGACATTCCTCCCCTCCCCAGGGTAATACCCTGGTACCCAATTCTGCCAACGGCTGGGTCGACCGTGGGAGTATTTTTTTTTTCCAACCACGAGTACAATTCACACTGCTCCCAGCGGGAATCGAACACGGGTTGTCCGAACGTCGGTAGTCCAGTCGGGTGGTTTTCCCAACTAGGCTACCGAAGCGTCCCCCGGTCGTTATTTTTATTTATGTAATGACAAAGCGATATTCGCATTCACTTACTTCTTGCGTAGAAAGACTTAAGTTTGAGGATGAACGGATTGTGTCTCGCCAAGTATTGCTCAAAGACAACAACAATAAGACTATCAGTATCTACATTTAGTGTTTCGTGGAAAGTGATCGGACAATAACACGTCAATTATTTCACTATTGTAGGATGGACATCGCAATCACGAGACCGGTGCCACATGCACATTCATTATTTTAGGTGACGTCTCACTCTGTTGTATTAAGTGTATCCTATGAAAGTGATAACCTGGTCAGGAGTGGTAAGTTGATGGTGTGCATCACAACGTTTGTGATATGCGTCAAATCTTACCAAATTGCTTTTGAACATTTCTTTCATAATACGATAACATACAACTTGTTTGTTTGTTTGCCAATGTCAGCTCTTTCATTATCAAGAATACCGCTAGTGTTATCAGTTGAATACTCGACTTTCTATAACATTCAGTCAGTGTATCTCATATTTTTTCTTTTCTACCTTTTAGTACTATTGGCTAAAAGTTGTTTGTAACTTCCCATCTTTTCTATGCGCTACAAGTTTACCTATTTTATGCTTCACGATAATTTCTTTTTTCACTTCAGTCGTTGATACTACAAACTTCCCTTTAGACTCAGTTGCTTCAACATTCTCAAACTGTAGTGCTATCGTTAAAAGATATCGTTATACAAAACTAAACGTGAAAAAGGTCGACACAATAAGGAAAGTAACATAAAAGATGACTGGTACAACTAAAGCACGAAATGCATTTACATCATCATCATCATCATCATCATGTGCCATACCGGTTGGCGTAGGTGATTATGTCCCTCCACAATCTTCTATCTACAGTGCATCGTATCAGTTCTGTTGTTCACTGTTTTCCATGCCATGACACCAAGCTATCCAGTATTTTCTCTCTTTGTCGTCCGCGATCTCTATTTCCTTTTATTTTGCCAGTTGTAACCAAGTATTCCAACTTTCCTCTTCTCATGATGTGCCCGAAAAATGTTGATTGCTTCTTTCTGATGTTTTTTAAGAGCTCCTTTTTTGTGTTGGCCTCTTTGAGAACTTCCTCATTGGTCTTTTTATCTGTCCAGGGAACTTTCAACATTCTTCTGAGAAATCCCATCTCTGTGGCCTCTAATCGTCTTTTCATTTGTTTGTCTACTGTCCATGATTCGCTTCCATAGGTCAGAACTGGTTCTACATAACACCGATGAACTCTCTTTTCACATTTTTACATTTATGCATTTACAGAAGAAACTTTTTTGTTACTGCTCCTGCGCATTTCAAACGTAGAAGCATCGTTCTAAATGAGGTAACAATTCTCTCGAATATAATGTTTTAATTCTGGAATGTTACAAAGTTATGATCGTTAGAAGTAAAAGAGACCATCACATTTTCCCTTAAACTATCACAAAGTTAGCTTTCCCGAGTTATTATTCTCCTCGTTTATTTACTGACTCGTATATGAGCAGTTCCATTAATCTACACACCATTGCTGGTTGCGGCAAAACTCTGCTGACGTCCCTATCTTCTATAGGTTGTAGCTGCGATGCTTTCTAATTCGTTAACACATTCAGTGGGCTTCAGTGCTCCTGTTATGATTCGACTAGCTTTTAAGACGATTTTTATGTTTGTTTTTTTAAAAACTTGAATTCATCGCTGTGGACACGGCTGATATGCCATATTCAAGAACTCGGCTGAGTATGTTCATGTGTATATTTTTTGTGACAATGTTTTAAATGTCCCAGGTGATACCAGCTAATTTCTGAATGATTGATACACGAAATACCGAGTGAAGATGGGTTCTTGTTATCCGTAATTTACAATTCAAGCAACAGGGAACTTCTAGCCTTAGGCATGCATGGGTAACATTTTCCTTCATATCTTTCCTATTTTGTTTGAAGCTTAATTTGTTGTTTGTTGAAAAAATGTATGTTGTTTTATGCCCATTTATGTTATGTAGCCAACATGTAGACCTGTTTTCAAGCCTTGCATGTGAATCATGATTTCTTACCGCAGCAATGGTGAAGAGTTTTCCTTTGAAAGTCCAAATGAGAAGATAATCAGAGAATAGGGAATGATGAGTGTTTCTGCGTATATTTTCAATGCTGCCATTGATATTTATGAGGCAAAATATGGGAGAGATAGCATCGCTTAGGGAGACATTATGTTCAATGGATGTCTTTTTACTATGTTGACCTTGTACCTGAGTCCTGGCCATTCTGTTTGTGAGGTAGCGGCTAATCACGGTGTACATCCTTCCTTTTGTGCCCTACCGAACAATTTTAACTCACTCCATGCTTCATAACTCTATGAACACCTTTCTTCATGTCAGAACGAACACTGAGTGCATATTTGTTTGGGTTTCTTGTGCAGTCATGATTTCATGATACTTGTCTTACTTCTCGCCCATGTTCTGCTGGATCCACTTGTCAAAAAGGCTAAAGTGTGGGATAGATTACTCCACTTACAGTTATATGTGAAGATACTGTTGTAATTTATTTGATGTTTCCACACATAGTTCAGGTCTAGACACTTCTTTCAAGGTGTGAATTAGTGTCAATGTCTTGAGGATACGAGTCGCCAATACAGATCGCTTGCAGGTGCAAACAATGCGTTCTCCTACTTATGTCAGAGAAACTTCCCTCAAACAATGCGTTCTCCTACTTTTGTCAGAGTAACATCCCTCAAACAATGCGTTCTCCTACTTATGTCAGAGTAACATCCCTCAAACAATGCGTTCTCCTATTTATGTCAGAGTAACATCCCTCAAACAATGCGTTCTCCTATTTAAGTCAGAGAAACATCCCTCAAACAATGCGTTCTCCTATTTAAGTCAGAGTAACATCCCTCAAACAATGCGTTCTCCTATTTAAGTCAGAGAAACATCCCTCAAACAATGCGTTCTCCTCCTTATGTCAGAGAAACATCCCTCAAACAATGCGTTCTCCTACTTATATCAGAGAAACTTCCCTCAAACAATGCGTTCTCCTACTTATGTTCGAGAAACATCCCTGAAACAATGCGTTCTCCTACTTATGTCAGAGAAACTTCCCTCAAACAATGCGTTCTCCTCCTTATGTCAGAGAAACATCCCTCAAACAATGCGTTCTCCTACTTATATCAGAGAAACTTCCCTCAAACAATGCGTTCTCCTACTTATGTTCGAGAAACATCCCTGAAACAATGCGTTCTCCTATTTATGTCAGAGAAACTTCCCTCAAACAATGCGTTCTCCTACTTATGTCAGAGAAACTTCCCTCAAACAATGCGTTCTCCTACTTATGTTAGAGAAACTTCCCTCAAACAATGCGTTCTCCTATTTTATGTCAGAGAAACATCCCTCAAACAATGCGTTCTCCTACTTATGTCAGAGAAACATCCCTCAAACAATGCGTTCTCCTATTTATGTCAGAGAAACTTCCCTCAAACAATGCGTTCTCCTACTTATGTCAGAGAAACATCCCTCAAACAATGCGTTCTCCTACTTATGTCAGAGAAACTTCCCTCAAACAATGCGTTCTCCTACTTATGTCAGAGAAACATCCCTCAAACAATGCGTTCTCCTACTTATGTCAGAGAAACTTCCCTCAAACAATGCGTTCTCCTACTTATGTCAGATAAACTTCCCTCAAACAATGCGTTCTCCTACTTATGTCAGAGAAACATCCCTCAAACAATGCGTTCTCCTACTTATGTCAGAGAAACTTCCCTCAAACAATGCGTTCTCCTACTTATGTCAGAGAAACTTCCCTCAAACAATGCGTTCTCCTACTTATGTCAGAGAAACATCCCTCAAACAATGCGTTCTCCTACTTATGTCAGAGAAACTTCCCTCAAACAATGCGTTCGTTCTCCTTATGTCAGAGAAACTTCCCTCAAACAATGCGTTCTCCTACTTATGTCAGAGAAACTTCCCTCAAACAATGCGTTCTCCTACTTATGTCAGAGAAACTTCCCTCAAACAATGCGTTCTCCTATTTAAGTCAGAGAAACATCCCTCAAACAATGCGTTCTCCTCCTTATGTCAGAGAAACATCCCTCAAACAATGCGTTCTCCTACTTATATCAGAGAAACTTCCCTCAAACAATGCGTTCTCCTACTTATGTTCGAGAAACATCCCTGAAACAATGCGTTCTCCTACTTATGTCAGAGAAACTTCCCTCAAACAATGCGTTCTCCTACTTATGTCAGAGAAACTTCCCTCAAACATTGCGTTCTCCTATTTATGTCAGAGAAACTTCCCACAAACAATGCGTTCTCCTACTTATGTCAGAGAAACTTCCCTCAAACAATGCGTTCTCCTACTTATGTTAGAGAAACTTCCCTCAAACAATGCGTTCTCCTATTTTATGTCAGAGAAACATCCCTCAAACAATGCGTTCTCCTACTTATGTCAGAGAAACATCCCTCAAACAATGCGTTCTCCTATTTATGTCAGAGAAACTTCCCTCAAACAATGCGTTCTCCTACTTATGTCAGAGAAACATCCCTCAAACAATGCGTTCTCCTACTTATGTCAGAGAAACTTCCCTCAAACAATGCGTTCTCCTACTTATGTCAGAGAAACATCCCTCAAACAATGCGTTCTCCTACTTATGTCAGAGAAACTTCCCTCAAACAATGCGTTCTCCTACTTATGTCAGATAAACTTCCCTCAAACAATGCGTTCTCCTACTTATGTCAGAGAAACATCCCTCAAACAATGCGTTCTCCTACTTATGTCAGAGAAACTTCCCTCAAACAATGCGTTCGTTCTCCTTATGTCAGAGAAACTTCCCTCAAACAATGCGTTCTCCTACTTATGTCAGAGAAACTTCCCTCAAACAATGCGTTCTCCTACTTATGTCAGAGAAACTTCCCTCAAACAATGCGTTCTCCTACTTATGTCAGAGAAACTTCCCTCAAACAATGCGTTCTCCTACTTATGTCAGAGAAACTTCCCTCAAACAATGCGTTCTCCTACTTATGTCAGAGAAACTTCCCTCAAACAATGCGTTCTCCTACTTATGTCAGATAAACTTCCTTCAAACAATGCGTTCTCCTACTTATGTCAGAGAAACTTCCCTCAAACAATGCGTTTACCTACTTATGTCAGAGAAACTTCCCTCAAACAATGCGTTCTCCTACTTATGTCAGAGAAACTTCCCTCAAACAATGCGTTTACCTACTTATGTCAGAGAAACTTCCTTCAAACAATGCGTTCTCCTATTTATGTCAGAGAAACTTCCCTCAAACAATGCGTTTACCTACTTATGTCAGAGAAACTTCCTTCAAACAATGCGTTTACCTACTTATGTCAGAGAAACTTCCCTCAAACAATGCGTTCTCCTACTTATGTCAGAGAAACTTCCCTCAAACAATGCGTTTACCTACTTATGTCAGAGAAACTTCCCTCAAACAATGCCTTTACCTACTTATGTCAGAGAAACTTCCCTCAAACAATGCGTTTACCTACTTATGTCAGAGAAACTTCCCTCAAACAATGCGTTCTCCTACTTATGTCAGAGAAACTTCCTTCAAACAATGCGTTTACCTACTTATGTCAGAGAAACTTCCTTCAAACAATGCGTTTACCTACTTATGTCAGAGAAACTTCCCTCAAACAATGCGTTCTCCTACTTATGTCAGAGAAACTTCCCTCAAACAATGCGTTCTCCTACTTATGTCAGAGAAACTTCCCTCAAACAATGCGTTCTCCTACTTATGTCAGAGAAACTTCCCTCAAACAATGCGTTCTCCTACTTATGTCAGATAAACTTCCTTCAAACAATGCGTTCTCCTACTTATGTCAGATAAACTTCCCTCAAACAATGCGTTCTGCTACTTATGTCAGAGAAACTTCCTTCAAACAATGCGTTTACCTACTTATGTCAGAGAAACTTCCTTCAAACAATGCGTTTACCTACTTATGTCAGAGAAACTTCCCTCAAACAATGCGTTTACCTACTTATGTCAGAGAAACTTCCCTCAAACAATGCGTTCTCCTACTTATGTCAGAGAAACTTCCCTCAAACAATGCGTTTACCTACTTATGTCAGAGAAACTTCCCTCAAACAATGCGTTCTCCTACTTATGTCAGAGAAACTTCCCTCAAACAATGCGTTTACCTACTTATGTCAGAGAAACTTCCCTCAAACAATGCGTTCTCCTACTTATGTTAGAGAAACTTCCCTCAAACAATGCGTTTACCTACTTATGTTCGAGAAACTTTTCTTAAACCGCGCCACATCATGATCGATCGGATCCGCGACCCCAACGTGGGATATTGCTAGCGAGTCATTTTGTGTCATTAAGAAGGATTTTTCATTGTGCCTTCTTTTCCATGCACTTTAGAATAGAATTCCTGTTATTTAGTTACTTTCTTTTGTAGTTTGATCTCTTTGTGCAAGGCACTTAACTAGAATGTAACTGCAAAACAAAAATGTTACAAGAAATACATTTTCTAATAACAAAATTCACTTAGAACACAACATAAGGTGTGAGTAAAATAAACCAAGGAGAAAATAAAATGGAAGCGGCCGTTAGGAGTGAGTTATTTATGTCTATTGATGACCTGACGGGAATGAATAATTTTGTCTAGTGAGTAGAACTCTACTAATTATAGCTTGTCTCAGTGCAGTATTTAAAAATCAATAACTGTGCAAGAAACAGTCTGGACAATGTTAATAATTAATTACAAGGTGAAACTAGATGAGTGTTTTTAAGCTTTCACAATGTAACGAAACAAGTAAAGTAAAGTCACGATTCAGACATGTATTGGTACGTGTGGACAATTGATGTGGGTAATCCCCTAGTACTGAAAATATAATAATATGTTAGAGACATTTATCTGAGCTCACGTTTTACTTTAAAATAAGCTCTTTCTGTAAATAACCGTATGTTCTACCACATAGACACTAGAGGTGTGATTAAAACATTCGTTATTTTTAATTTGTAATATTTAACAGATTATGCACACGTAGCGAGTAGAATTAAATTATAAGTTTATTAGATTTGAAATAACACAGTGTTGATCCAAATAATAGCTCTTGTCATTCGTATAATTTTCTACTGTTTGTGAAATAACTCGGCTCGATAGATCGTGTTCATCGGAAAAGTGTCCCATTAATTACAATTAATTATACCAAGGGAAGTAGTTCGTTTATCAGAGATATCTTTACAAACTCTTGGCATATTCAGATAATAGAGATTGTACTAACTTGGGCTATAGCAGAAATGTGAATACGAGACGACATTTAAAACACTTGTAGTGCGAACAGAAAAAAAAAGAATACATCACCAGTATTACCTGTAATTACAATATAAATAATTTAAAACAAGTTGCTACGTTTATATTTACAGTTCATGACAAGTAAGCTGAAGAGACTGGAAACTTTATGTTCAAAGAATATTTTTTCTCACTAAGGCCTCTTTGTGCTGTGGATAAATAGATAAAATATATTAAACTATATAATAAACCATAGAAATCACAAGGAAGAACGACTAAAACAGCATGTCATTTTGTCCACATTCATACTTCACATCTGTTTTGTAGAACTTTATAAAACTATCTATGAAGCAGAATTCGGGGAATTGTTTGCTTCATTACATGAACTACACAGAACAGTGAAGTTTGTGGCGGAACGTAGTGTCTTAGGAGTGTGCTGTTTAGCTGACAGAACTAAGTGACGTCGTGGCTTGAGGGTTTGTTCTTTACATTGTTATTATCATACTCCATTAGAGTACTAGTGTGCCAGGTTGTGCAGCATGGTCGACTAACCAATATGGATCATTTAGATAATAAATCTTCAAAGCTTCCACTTTAACGAAATAATTTAATGAGCATTCATAAGTTATAATGAACTTGCGGGATTGATACAGAACTGACAAAGCAACTATGATCAAATGACGAAGGCGATTTTACAAAAGTGAAAATATTGGGTTTCTTAAAATGTCTTTGAACACACAAATGTATTATTATTAGTAGCATTCTATCTTTGTAAAAGTGAATAACATTTGATTGGCATAATTCACTAACTACAGCAATACAGAAATATCGATTCACCAAAGTAGAAGGTGCTGTTTCGCGGTGACGTCATTTAACGCATGGCATCATTCTCGAACATGAACAAACATGTCTCTTCAAAGACTGACGACGTTGTATACTATTCTTACGATGACGTAATACATGTACAATTAAACTCAATTATAAGCGAAGAAGTCAAAATAATATTTGAGGCCATCTTTTTTTCGGCCTTTTGCGGCTTAGCAAGCCTGATAGGAATCACAGCAAACGTGATCAATATTGTCATATTTTGTAAACAAGGTTTTAATAATACTGTAAACATTGCATTTTGTGGTCTTGCTATCTCTGATCTGTGGTGTTTGATTTTTCTGGTTTGGGCATCAATTTGCATGAACCCTCTCCTATCAGTTTATGGTGTTCCGTGGGTGGGTATAGAGGTCATGTACGTTACAGCAGCCTGGCCCCACATTTGTTTCTGCCGAATCACCAGCTACATCACCGTCTATATCACAGGTGAAAGGTGTTTGTCTATTGCGTTTCCACTGAAAATAAAACAAATAGTGACAAAGACAAAAACTGTTGTTATTATAAGTTTGATCTATTTTGTGAACTTACTGACTGTTGTTCCAGAATGTTCCACTTCAAACCTTGGATGGAGATTCATTCCTGGAAAGAACATGACCCTATTGGCTGTGATTTTTACTAGCAGCAGAAAAAGCGTCGAGGGAATCTGTTTCGTTATCCACTCACTGATTAGTGCGACCTCTTTCTTTGGTGTTATCCTGTTCACAATTATTCTTGTTGTTAAATTGAAACAGAACTCAAAATTGCGGAAGGAACTAACATCAGGCGGTGAGAATACAAGATCGATGTCTACCCGAGACAAGAAAGCAGTAAAAATGATTGTTTTAATAGCTTGTATTCTGATCGCCTGCTATATACCCGGAGCCATGATTGCTATGGCAACGTTTGTGGTTGGGCCTGACTTTATGATACAGGGTCAGTACATAGATATATGCTCAGCAGTGTGGTCTATTGCTTGTTCGTGCCAGTCCATCAACTCC
This sequence comes from Megaustenia siamemsis, assembly GCA_032433765.1. Classification (NCBI taxonomy): domain Eukaryota; kingdom Metazoa; phylum Mollusca; class Gastropoda; order Stylommatophora; family Ariophantidae; genus Megaustenia; species Megaustenia siamemsis. The sequence goes on along the minus strand of JAVIAB010000051.1, from coordinate 71,519,147 downwards.
AGCGTTAACATTTTACTATACTACAAAATGAGCTCTAAATACAAACAGATCTTCAACGAGCTCATTCAATGTTTTGGACATAAGGAAAAACCACGAGTATAGAACGTAAATCCCTGATACCAACACTAGACAACTTGTTATATATAATAAGGGTATTATTGATAGAAACATCTTCTCATAGACTCATAGCTATCAATGTATTATTATAGAAGGCTCATTATTAAATTTAAATTCTGTCAAACCACACCTAACATTTTAAAAATGTAAATAAAAAAAGAATTGTGCTCTGTTTGGGTTATTTAAACAGAAATGCAACGTGCAAAACAGTTTTTGTACTAACTCTGTGATTTTAATGACAACAACTAACACGGCAACAACATAAAAACAAATAGTAATAATAACAACAATAAAATCATGAGTACTAGAATGAGATGTCCCAGACACTGTGTGAGCGTAGTAGAAATGATGAAATCAGGAATAACCGTATCAGAAGAAGAATAATCATCATGTGCCATACCGGTTGGCGTGGGCGATAATGTCCTTCCACAATCTTTTATCTACAGTGCATCGTATGAGTTCTGTTGTTGACTGTTTTCCATGCAATGATACCAAACTATCCAGTATTTTCTCTTTTTGTCGTCTGCGATCTCTCTTTCCTTTTATTTTGTCAGTTGTAACCAAGTATTCGAACTTTCCTCTTCTCATGATGTGCCCGAAAAATGTTGATTGTTTCTTTCTGATGTTTTTAGGAGCTGCATTTTTGTGTTGGCCTCTTTGAGAACTTCCTCATTGGTCATTTTAGCTATCCAGGGAACTTTCAACATTCTTCTGAGAAATTCCATCTCTGTGGCCTCTAATCGTCTTTTCATTTGTTTGTCTACTGTCCATGATTAGCTTCCATAGGTCAGAATTGGTTCTATATAGCACCGATGAACTCTCTTTCTCAGAAGAATAATAGAAAACATTTTTCCATCAACGCCTTGATAGGCATAAAGTGAATATGAAGGTTAGATTATTCATTCTGTAAAATAAGCACGTGCTTTGGGCATCAAGAGAAGGGAACACCACGAACTAACACCCACTTTAAATGAAAAAAAAAATTACATAACAATATATAAAGAAGAAATACTAAAAGATGTTGATTACAAGGCAGCTATAACTCGCCAACGTATCCAAAAGAAAGTATCGTTTGACGGAGATGCAATAGTGATATATGCCAGAGATAAGTTCCGTATCACCATCTTTTTTATAATTGTTGACAAAATTGAAAATGAGGTGAAAAGAAGAGGAGAGATATACAAAGAGATAACTATGGGATTGTCTTTTTTAAGCGATGTGCCACAAAATGCTACTTAAATAGCTACTAAAATTGAAAGGTTTTCTCAGTGCTGTCAAAAGTTTATCGATTCTTATCCAGAGGACTTCAACAGTAATTTATCATCTGAGCTTCAGCAGTTTCATTCATATGTTCGCCTTAAGTTCAGTGCAACAACAAAATGTAAAAACAAGATTCAGCCATGCTGAACTTTATAAAATAATTGTAGAAGACAAAAATGAGTGTGCCTTTCCAAATGTAGACATTGGCTTTCATATATTTGAAATAAATTTAATGGTCACAAGTTGCTCATCTGAGAGCGTCCATTTTCTCAGTTGAAGTAGTGGCCTACATTAAATATCCCATCAGAACAAGTATACAAGCAGGCAGGCTGGATATTTTGGATATTTATTATATGGGTTATTAAGTATCGAAGATGGTGTGTTACGTAAGATTAGTTTTGGATCTGATCAAAAAACTTAAAAATAAAAATAAAAAAGTCGGAGAAATCTGATCAAATATAAAGTGAAAGTATACAACAATAAACATTATTTTCCACCTTACTGTAAGTTTTGTCTAATTTTGTTAAATTGTATGTTATGGTTTATTATTGTTTATATCTTGAATTATACACACCCACACACACACACACACACATACACACACACAAACACACACACACATATGTATATATGGTTATGGTCATGGAAGGCCCCGGTATCACTGCAAACACCGATAACACCGATGAGAAAGATTCAGTCATCTATACAGACGGATCTGTAAGACGACACCAAAGAAGAGCATGGGCATTTACAGCACGCTCGGCAGGCAGAATAGTCAAGGAAGACAGTGGTGCAAACGTCATGACCACAAGTAGCATGACATTGGAGGCGATGGCAGTGACCAAGGCATTCAAATGGTTAGAGTCACAAGACTATACCCACTCATGTATACTGAGTGATTAGATGAGCATGATTAAAAAAGTAGAGGCGGGCTCTGTACATATGCAATGGGTAGAGTCGTTGTAGAAATCCAAAATACGTAAGGTCACCTTTGTCTATGTCCCTGGACATGCGGGAGTACGGGGAAATGAAAGAGCTGACAGGTTGACTAGCTGCGCTGTCGTTGAGGACGGGCAACCAATGGATCGGGCGGACATCATCAATGCCCTCCGAGATGTGGGAAGAGCACAGGACTTCGACAAACACAGATCCACGTCACTTCTTCGGATGATGGAAATGGGAGTTAAGATGGGCACAGCCAGAAATGAGAAACTTAGTGGGCGTGTAAGAAGACTTATCAACCAACATAGAACTGGAGTCGTCAGTGGCTGGACACTGAGGGAATTGCTAATGAGGGGATATGAGCACCTATGGACGTGTTCGGAGTGCAATGATGATGACCCGTAAATAACCCAATAACCCAACCCAATCACTGCAAACAAATTAAAATCCATAATTGCTCAACCGCCCGTGACAGTGGAATAATCCGAATTACTATGTCATCTCCCAAACAAAGAAAGGTACATGTAGTCCCCGTCATAGCAGTCTCAGCACACATCAAAAGACATAAGGCTTCACCGCACAGAAAGGGAACACAGCCATCTGTTCTCCATCACAGCTCACGGTGTGCACAGATATATATATATATATATATATATATATATATATATATATGTGTATATATATAAGCAATACATTAAGTTATTGGTACAAACAACAAAACTGCCGGCAAACACTCAGCAACGACGTTAGCAATTACTGGTAGCCTCAAAAAGGTTAGGATATACCATGGAACAGGCAAATAATTGCAGTGCTGCGGTAAAGCTGGTATCAAAGAGCAAGTGGTGTGGGGTGTAACGTACACGATGGTAGAATTATACCACTTTAAAGAATGAGGAACGAAATATCAAATATTTTTTTTAAAAATACCACACAGGTTGTTATATAAGGTTAAAAAAATAACTATGTCTAGAACGCTTTAATTTCCAATGCTGGAAACATACACAATATTACAAAGATCTAAATAGAACGGGGTATTTTTGCGCCCTTTAAATAGTCTGTGCTTGAGAGGTATAATTTAATCTTTTTATTAGAATTAATCTCAACTAGCAAAGTAACGAATTTTTTTATGAAATGAGTCAAGTTGAGAGAATAGTGTTCGTGTTTAATTCTTTATATGTTTATAGAAACATGCTACTTGCTACTGACAAGAAGAGCTTGGGTTAATTGTTCAGGTGTAGCGAATGTTTTTCAATGTTGGAAATAGATACATTCATCATCATCATTGAGTGTCGTCTCCGCATCGAAGGTTGGCTACCATGGGGCGCCATTCCTCTGTGTCTCTTGCTTTGATGGTGCAGATTGTCAAATATTGTCTTGTCCATCATTTGATGTTACTCGTCCATGTTAGTCTTGGTCTGCCTCTGCCTCTTTTACCTTGTATTTTATCTTCCAATATTACTTTTATTAGGCTGTTGTGTCTTTTAACATGCCCCAAAAATTTCATTTGTCTTGTTTTAATTGTGTTTAGTAGTTCTCTTTTCATTTTTAGTTATTTTAAAACTTCACAGAGACACAATATTACAACGATCTAAATAAAACAGGGTATTTTTGTGGCTTTTACATAACATGTGCCTTCGAGTTGTTAACGAACAGTGCTTCTAGTTTCGTCCAGACACTCAAAATTGCTACCTTAGTTTTTTTGGGTTTTTTTTTCTGGAGAAGCGGGGTGACGTGGCATGATACAGACTAGATCATTCATTAAAAGGGGGGAACTGGTTAGTCTCGAGGCAAGACACCGGCCTCAAGATAAAGAGGTTGTGCGTTCAAATTCCGATTGGTTGGGATTTTTTATTTATGATTTCTCTCTGCGGCAACCATCCCTGGTCTCAGCAGCGAGGTTCGGCTTGAAACGTCAATTACTCATCGACGGAAAAAAATATGAGTACCTCTGAAGTCGTAGTTATCTGCCTGTGCGGCGAGGGATACCTGTGCAGACGGCTGCCAGGAGGACATGGATTAACACGCACAATTCAATTCCAAGTCTCTAGGGACTTCGTCAGAGGTAAGAGCTGGCGATTGAAAAAAAAAATTCATTAAAAGTTGCCTGGGTTCATTAACAATTATGGACATTAACACCTTATTCTCAATTCCCTGAAAAAGCGCGGAGGGAACTCTTACGTTGAATCCGTTGTGCTTCCCTCTCCTTGTTGAACACTTATTAGGGTCAAAATGTTGGTTTCTTTTATTTTGTCTTGACTATAAAGTTGTATATATAATACAATTATGTGCTATTTTACTGCCCTTACTCTTAATATCTGATTTAATCCCAACCTTACAAAGATATTAATCACCAATCTACAAATAAAGCAATTAATGTTTGCCAAATAGTGAGCAAAGTTAATTTAAATAAGCTCACATTCTATGGAAACCAACTGTCTTCATGTAAGTTTAAATATTAAGTGTAAAGTTCTTCAGTCAAGAGAAGAAAAAAGAGCATCCTATGAGCATTTGGAGACTAAGGAATGTGTGTCTGTTACTAAATTATATGAAACAAATAATGTATATCCACATATCGTTTTGTGTGTTGTCTTTTGTTTGTTGTTTTTTGTTTGTTGTAGAGTAACGTATAAACAAATGCAGTTTTTCATTGTCAGTGGCTTTGTAATGAAATGCTACATTGGTGATTAAGTAAACAAGGATTCACACACTGCAATATTTTTGAAAGAACCTTCTTTAATACTAAGTTTCTGAGCCATCAGCAAAGAGAAGTAAAGCTCGGTGTGTTGAGTAGAATATGAGGATCGCTCTGTGTGACGAGTAGAATATGAGGATCACTCGGTATGACGTGTAGAATGTAAGGATCACTCTATATAACGAGTATAATGTGAGGATCGCTCGGTATGACGAGTAGAATATGAGGATCGCTGTGTGTGACTAGTAGAATGTGAGGATCGCTCGGTATGACGAGTAGAATGTGATGATCGCTCGGTATGAAGAGTAGAATGTGATGATCACTCTGTATGACGAATAGAATGTGAGGATTGCTCTGTATGACGAGTAGAATGTAAGGACCTCTCGGCATGACGAGTAGAATGTGAGGATCACTCGGTATGACGAATAGAATATGAGGATCGCTCAGTATGTTGGGTAGAATGTGAGGATCGCTCGGTATGTTGGGTAGAATGTGAGGATTGCTCTGTATGTTGGGTAGAATGTGAGGATCACTCGGTATGACGTGCAGAATGTAAGGATCACTCTATATAACGAGTATAATGTGAGGATCGCTCGGTATGAGGAGTAGATTTGCGAGGACCACTTGGTATGACGAGTAGAAGGTGAAGATCGCTCGGTATGACGAGCAGAATATGAGGATCGCTCGGTAAGACGAGCAGAATGTGAGTATCACTTGGTATGACGAGTAGAATGTAAGTATCACTTGGTATGACGAGTAGAATGTGAAGATCGCTCGGTATGACGAGCAGAATATGAGGATCGCTCGGTAAGACGAGCAGAATGTGAGTATCACTTGGTATGACGAGCAGAATGTAAGTATCACTTGGTATGACGAGTAGAATGTGAAGATCGCTCGGTATTACGAGTAGAATATTAAAATCTCTCAGAATGACCAATACACGCATGGTATGAAGTGTAGCATTTGTGGATTGCCCATTAAGATGTGTAGAATGTAAGGATCGCTCTGTAGAACGAGAAGAATGTTACCATCGGCTATTGCTTACTTCTCTGCCTAACCGTCATTCATTGTTCCCTCACAATATTGTCTGTTAGTAAGTAGATAGATCTTAGGACATGCTTGAACCAGCATAATGTTTGTTGTTTGTACTATCCTAGTGTTAGCATTTCCTTGTGTGTTTTATTTCCTTCCCCTGTCGTTTCGTTTCTGGTCTCTACATGAGATTAGAGGTTCTTGTAGACATGAATCAGCTTTGATGGCATAAGGCATGGCCAGTCAGATCTGACACAATACAACCTTTTAACCCAATAGAGGTTCTAGTATACAGTTAAATTTTATGCATTAAAACTGTATCAGTAGAGTCCCTATGCAAATATGCTCCTCCAGTGTGTATTCACAACAAAGTGGTAGAGCACCTTGCATACCCACATCCCCAGAGCGATGCTACCAAGATATCACCCAAACCGGACAGATCCAATAAAAGGGATCAGGAAAGCGAGACACACACAGGATGAGATCAGAAGCAGTGGGCTACATGTTTAACATAACATTCGAACGTAATTATCACAGTGAAGGCGTCACAACCTAGAAGAAAGCGATAAGATCCCGTGAACTGTTGGTGTCACCAGCCTTGAGCTGACGAATGCCACCTTCAAACTTATTATTATTTACGTCTAAGGTGAACGCTGAAGAAGAAGAAGTGGATCTGATGGTTCATCTCGTTACTTGTGTCTGATCCCCATTGATGACTTCTATGGTTATTTCATTCTTGCTCTTTCTATAACTGGTAATCATTGGGACACTTCTGACAAACGTCATCACCATTCTCCGTTTACCTCTATCTATAGTCATTACTTGGGACTGCGAAGCCGTGGCCTGTTCGTTCTTTTGATGTTATCTTCCAATTTTTTCTTATCCCTCCCTCTTTTTACAATTCCATGGAGAATTGCCTTTGCGAGACCAGATGATCAAGATAAGAGACCAAAAACATCTCACGCTGGATTCCTTCACAATAGTCAGCAGATCATCATGTACTTGCGTGTTTTAAAGCTATCCAAACTTAAATGATTAACACATTTTGTTTGGGAAAAAACATGCAAACACCACACATAGCTCCCAGAAAATAACTGACACGACTTGAGACTGAATTCGGGCGCTTCTGGTTAGTAGATATCGCTTTAATCACGCAAGCCTCGGGGCTTCTCTAGTGTACAGGCCATCATCACTGCTTTCAGATAGTGTTCAGTGACGCTCAATTTATTACAAAATAGACGTCGCCTCCGTGTACGAATGCCGCAGCAGCACGTAATTGTTTGTTTTAATTTGTGAATTATTTATAAAGAAAGGTTCATTCTAAGATTGAATAAATTGTTTATCTTATAAACAACAATAACGACATTGTAAAAGTTGTTTATTTAAAGAACCAAAAATACTAAAATTGAAGAAATTACTTTTTTAAATAATCAACAAATCCGCATATATTATAAATGACAAATATGAAACGTGAAGTGATTAAAGAATCCCATATTCGTGTAGAATATGACGTGCCGAATCGACATAAGCAAGTTTAACAATGGTAAATTCACATACAATGCTGTCCATGATAGCAATCTTAAATAGGTCTCTTAATCTAACAATTTTAACACAAGTTGAATACAGAAAACGCAATTGAAATAATATTTGTAAAATAATAATAATAATAATAATAATAATAATAATAATCATAATGGTAACTGAAGGTAAATGGTAAGTCAAGAATTCTGACCGCCAATCTGTTGCCTTTGCCGAAAGTGATTCTTGGTCTAAAGAGTAAGGAAGAAAACAAGGCATTTGAGATGAATAGCTTCAGAAAAGACTTTACTGTTGTCTCAAATGGCAGACTTCGAAATCATGAAGTTAGAAACTTTGTTGAAATGTGTGCTGTTTGTCTTTTATGCTAGAAAAGAACACTACCAAACACTTTTGTTAGATATTGGATTTCGCAATTGCAGATAACATTTTTTTTCAAGCTGGAAGTGCCTACTTCAGAGATGTGAGCACAAAAACACTCCTTGATTTCTAACAGATACAACATGTAACTCTAATGGAATGCTCTTACACGTTGATATATATAGTTGCATCAACTCATAAAGTTTGTGTGGTATCGTTTTGTATCACATAAATGATACATGATGCGCGCCCCATCTGTTACTTGGCTAACATTAATGCGATAATCTAGAACGGACCAGACTCTGCAGCATGTCTGTTGCGGTCAGGTTTATAGCTTCACTGATCCCGTCCAGAGTTGAGGGTAGCAGGCACTCTTTCCTTCATGTACCCCCAAATGAAAAAGTCCCAAACAGTTAGGCCCGGTGATTTCGGGAGACACTTGCAGAACACCTTGTCAAGGCTGTCATTTTGTCCTACGCGGCCAGTCAAGACCCTCTGCTTTTTCTGGTCTTTTTTTCCTGGCTGTCTGTACATTTTATGAACTAGTATGTATACACTATTTAATTATTATAACATATTATATACTCTGCTCAGAATAATATTTCCACAACAAGATTTGCTACTAGTGACAGAACTGTCAATGGTTGTGATGGGTACATTAAACCACCCCAGTCAAGCAAACATGTGTAGTCGAGCCATGAAGGTATTGAAAGATCCGGCTCATTATACGCAAATAAACAAATATGTTGTGCAGAACCTTACACCAGGTAAAACATTTCATTTTCTTAGACACTCTAAATGCAAGAAATTCACTGATACACACCGGGACATCCGCTGTTCTATCTTGAGCAATGATTTCACAATCTTCTACATTAAGTAAGAACCAAGATTGTGTGAATGCAGTGTGTACTTACTAGTTGTAGCATTCTCAAGATCAGTATCAAATTCAGTGCTGGATATTGTAGACATGTCAGATATAGAGACATCACTACAGGTTTGATGAACACATGCCTAAGACAGAATACAATTTCAGTTTCCTCTCAGCATCTAGAATCTGCTGTACTTAAACAAGCGACATTATAACTGTGAAACACACCTAGAGCCAGTGACACTTTTTGCCTTTCAAAATTAGATGGGTAGAGTATGTTGCTTGTTAAAGCTGGTACCAGATTTGCAACGTTCTGTTGACATGGCTTGTATTTCCCTGGTGCACGCTACAATTCTTTGTAAACCTTTCTGTTGACTGCATTATTATCAGCTGTGACAGATAGTGCTGTGAATCCAACAGACTGTACTTATTGTCTGTCTTCAGTAAACCGGGGTGTAGATAACTTGTCTTCTTCTTCTTTGGGATTAACCCTACAACTTGTATATCATCATCATTTTCCCCTACTGGTTGGCGTAGGTGATCATGTCCCTCCACAATCTTCTATCTACAGTGCATCGTATCAGTTCTGTTGTTGACTGTTTTCCATGCCATGACACCAAGCTATCCAGTATTTTCTCTCTCTGTCGTCCGCGATCTCTCTTTCCTTCTATTTTGTCAGTTGTAACCAAGTATTCCAACTTTCTTTTTCTCATGATGCGCCCGAAAAATGTTGATTGCTTCTTTCTGATGCTTTTTAAGAGCTCCCTTTTTGTGTTGGCCTCTTTGAGAACTTCCTCATTGGTCTTTTTAGCTGTCCAGGGAACTTTCAACATTCTTCTGAGAAATCCCATCTCTGTGGCCTCTAATCGTCTTTTCATTTGTTTGTCTACTGTCCATGATGACTATATTGTTGCCAAATATTGATGAAATCATGAATCCTATACAGTGGTGGCACTTTATTTGTATTTATTGTTTCCTTTTTGGAGGTTATCTCAGTCAGATTTCCTCCTATGTAGTTTACTGCAGACTTTACATATATTTCATCTATTTGAATTTCAACTACTCTCTCTCTCTCTCTCTCTCTCTCTCTCTCTCTCTATTTAACTATATAGATTCTTCGTACCTTTACCTCCAACAAAACCGCTCTGTCTATCACTAATTTCTGGACTGATTTTGTTTCGCACTCTTTGCATGTTGATTCTTAGTAATATCTTAGTCATGTGACTCATAAGGTTTATTGTGTTATGGTCATCACATTCAGTCACGCCAGATTTCTGTGGTAGGAAGATATGAATGTTGATTTTAATACGTCATCTGGTATATATCCGTTGTTGTATAAGCCATTAAATATTGTTGTTATTATTTTATTTAGTCCTTTTTGTTCAAATCCAAAATCACCCAAGACTTCAATCTCCTCTTTAGTTATATTATCTGGCCCAGGGGCTTTTTTCTTCTTTCATATTAAGCAAGGCGTCTTTCAGTTTTTCTGGTGCTTCACCATCGTCCTGAATATTTTCCTCTGTTATTCATTATAAAGAACTTTAATGTATTCTATCCACCGTTACCTTATCTTTTCTTGTTCAATCAATAATTCTCCATCCTTTGAACTTAATCATCCAATTTTTTTATTGCGTTTTTCCTGTTAATTATTTCATTTATTTATAAATAGCTTTGGCATCTGCTTTTGTTTCAATTTCAAAGTCTTTGCAACTTTGTTTTAGCCATGCTTCTTTTGCTTCATTGCATTGTGTTACAATAAATACAATAGTTTAAGAAATTACTAGCTGGGGCTGTCTCTTCAATCTCCCATTATTACACAACCAGTGGACTGATTTTGCTTTAATTAAACCTGTCTTACGTTAAACGCTGAACGAAAGGTCTTGAACAATTTTTATATTGAGGTCCATGGCTGGAACTCTGTTGGGCTCCACATTCAGTACAAGGTAGAATATATTCATAGTTCGACCAAATTGTGTGTTCTAAACCATCTGTACCAGTCAAAACTAATTACTTCGTTCTATAAACGTTTAATCCGTACCACGGAATATTTGTTTGGGAGTCAATATTCTTAATTTAAGAGATGGAAACGGAAATACATTTTGTATTAGCTTCACTAACATAATTTGATCTGCATTACAGCACACACCATTGGTCAGACATTTCCAAGAGTCCGGTCTGTCAGAATACACATAAATCAAAGAAAAGAGACGAAAAATACCGATGATTGTACATGTTTATCGCTAACAATTGTAAATACAGCGTAGCCTGCTCGCCATGCCGAACCTTTAGACGTCATCGATTTATGTGCACTCGCCCATATATAAAGATGGTCGTGGCCAGTCCATCTGTTTGGCATGTGCTCGTTGAGAAATTTGCAGACAGAGAGGTGCCAATTCGGCGGTGTCGCATCTCATCAAGAAAGGTGTATCATCAATCTCATCAGTTAGTTCTGGAATTAACTAGTCAGTTAGCTTTTCCATGAAAATCTATGAGTGGTTTTCGGACCACATGTACATCGATCGCTTCAACTCTGGCCATATAAGGAAGATGTGAATGTTCTGAAGTTTAACGATAAGCACTTGTCTTTGAAATGAGTTACTTTTTCCTTTTTAAATTTTCTAGCACTAACAACTGCTCGACTGCTCCAAGCTCAGGAATCAGCGAAGTAACATTCGGATTTGTACGATTGTGCTAAAGTCATAGCTCCTCGGCACGCTACGCGTTTTCTTTGACCAGTCAACATTTCTGAAGTGTTGTGAAAACATAGAGAGAAAATACACTCGAAATTTGATTTTAAAACCACCACACTCCTTCCCTCTACCATTAGACATTATTTAATTTATGAAAATAGGAACGTGTAGATTTCAGTCGCTAGCTTTTATTTCTGGTTGCTGGCATTCCGGGGAAGGTGATGCTAACTTGACGTGTACTGACAAGTGCACAATCAACTATAATTCGTGTTGTTTTGCTGTCTTTCTCTCTAGCTGAATAATTCGGAAGTCGAAACCTTGTCTCTTAGTACTGACGTATTTCAGTATCTCTTCATCGTGCGATTTAAATGGCATATCAGTCCATTAATTTCTTAGTAAACTCTTGTACTCCTCTACTTTGCTCCCACAACAAGAAGCTGAGTTATTTTCTGTGCGTTGTTATCTCGAGCATCAGACTTCAGCACGGATGTTCTCAGCTCTGCTTCTCACTCTTATTTCACTTTCCATGACCAACTTACTAAATAGCAATTATTATTTGTTGACAGAGGCAATATACTTTAATTTTCCGGATAATGACTTATCAGAAAAAAAAAAGATCTGTCCGACCCTTACTGGGTACATTTTTCACTCTATTAGGTGAATCACCAACAAAAACTATTATGTTCTTCTTGCAAAGTCTTTTTTTAAAACTACATGCTCTTCCGATCTTTTTCTTCACCAGAACGTGCCCTGGTCACAATTTTGTGTGTACATTACCACATATAATCGACAATTTTCCTGTCAATCAATATTAGACGTCAGAACGTCAGACGTCAGTCGGTGTCCCCCCAAAAAACTCATTGACATTCAATTTTTGAAAATGTACTAGAGGCTTTTCTCGTCTATTGTGACAATATTTTTGCATTTATCTTCAAATTAGGCTGAATAATTTCACCTGCAAGTAAATTATTAGCTTTAAATCTAAGGACATGTTTCAAAACGTTTGCAGCTAACATTATTATGAAGGTTATTACTGTATTATAACTTTATCCCTACACAATCAAGAAAGTATTTTACTGTGATTATCCTGCCACCTTATTAGTAACAGTCGATTTGATAACCAAATTTAATTGCATTTCGCGTAAAAAATTAGTATTGAGCGTGTCATGAAAAAAAAATCAATTACCACCTATTGCTGGGATAATGAATAGGCGACACTAATGATAGCTTCAGTGTAACTAGGTACTGTTTAAGAACAATTACATGATTGGAATATACTACATGACAGATCCTAACATATAATGCAAAATGTAATAAACATATCAGAATTTAAGACTCCAATTATTAATAATAAATCAGCAAAATCTAGCAGCAGAGTTATCACATGGAACTATAGAATTATACGGAATCGCAACGTGACGATCAGGCTTTATACACAACTTAAGAATATTTGGAATAAAATAATAGTAGTCTTATCTTCTAACATGACCAGACTGTGTCCATCAAATGTACTTTTACTTTTGTCAAATTTAAGATTTGACGCATGTCAACATTCACGTTTTCTAAGGACTTGCCAGAGATACATTTTAGCAAAAAACATCAGTTTTTATTTAAAAGTTAGACATATAATGATATTATAAGTTAATTTGTAGACATTAACGGTCTGTGGAAAATAGACTATGTTAAATGGAAATATCAACCTTAATTACACGGCAAATGTTGAATCCAGATGTGGACATGAGTAATGTGTTTTCTTCTGATGCGAATGGAAGCTTTAGCGAACTTTACTTAGCCTCAGAAAATAGAAAAGTAGAGAAAGTTTTAAGCGATGAAAGGAGAACAATAATAGAATGTATTTTCTATGTAACTATTGGAGGATCAGTTGGCGTGTTAGGTATTGTTGCCAACATTATCAATATCATTGTGTTTTACTTGCAAGGTTTTACTAATACTGTAAACATCGCTCTATTCGGTCTCGCTGTCTCTGATCTTTGGTGCTTGACTTTTTTAGTGTGGGCATCGGTGTGCATGAACCCAATTCTTTCAGTTTACAGTATTCCGATCTTTGCTGAAGAAGTGGTGTATCTAACAGCGTCCTGGCCTCATGTTATTTTCTGCAGAATCACCAGTTACATCACCGTGTACATCACAGGCGAAAGGTGTTTGTCTATCGCGTTTCCACTGAAAATCAAACAGTGGGTTACAAAAACAAGAACAGCAACAATTATAATTCTTATTTATCTTGTGAACTTGATGACAGTTGTTCCAGAATGGGCCACTTCTTATCTCGGATGGAGATTCGTGCACCAGAAAAACAAAACCTTGGTCGCGGCCATCTTTACCAGCAACAGAAAAAGTGTGGAGGGGTTTAGTTTCGTGATCCACTCCTTATTTAACATGGCATCCTTCTTTTTTGTCATTCTTTTTACATTTATCCTTGCTTTCAAACTTAGACATACCTCACAAATAAGAAGTGAATTAACCTCCGGACATGATCGAAAAGGGTCTATGTCTGTCCGAGACAAAAGGGCGGTACAAATGATTGTGTTGATTGCCATCATTTTGATTATTTGTTATATCCCGGGAGCAATGGTCGCTATGACAACATTTGTAGTTGGACCAGAGTTTATGATACAAGGCGGATACATCAACATTTGTTCATCCGTTTGGTCGATTGCATTTGCGTTCCAGTCTATCAACTCAAGTGTTAACATTTTCCTCTACTACAGAATGAGCTCCAAATACAGAGACACTTTCAACCATCTCTTTCAAAGTTGTGTGGGTGATAGAAAGTGACAGCAATTTGAACCGTATCTTATAGTGTGATGTGGTCATGTAAAATATGCACCTTCTGTTGATCAATGTCTTGTTTAGATTGCTACAAATCTTGTTCGTTAGTAAAGAATGTAGAAATGGTAGTTATTAATAACCATGTGAAATTATGTCGTTTCACAGTCTTCTGTTTTGATTAGCATAATGTACATAATGTTTTCAGCTCGTGTTATTGTTGTTGTTGCTGTTTTTGGAGGCTTGTTGGTCTAGAGAATAGACGTCGCCCACTAGACAGGAAGGCCACATGATCGGATCCCTCCAAAGGCGGTGACAATTGTGCTGTTCAGATCGGTGATTTATTCCTGACTTTACCCTTCCCCTACACAACAAAGTAGAATTACAGCGCGAGTTTTAGTTTCCAGTAGTTTAGACTGAAGACAGCAACAATAGATACACGATAGTTATTTTTGATGGAAATTAATAGGTAATAGGACAAACATCAACCGTGCACAAAGATTTCTTTCCGGGTTTGGGCCCTAGTTTAGGCTGTCAGTTATTTTCTATTTTAGTTTTGTGGATGTTTACATCTACTATAACAGTAATAACGTTTCTGTATAATTTACATTTATCCTTCGTACTGGTATCTTGTTAAAATACTTACATCTTAGCCAGTAATTACCTCTGCCATCTTTTCGTCCTTTCTTCAAATAACTCTTGAGGTTGGGGCACCACTGACAGACTTCATTGACTTTCTCCTTGAATATGTATTTACAGGCAATTTTTAGGGTTGGGAAATCGAGACCTGTCCATTTGTCAATTCTGTACAACCATCTCTTTCTCTGTCTACCTATCCTTCTTCCTCCTTTGACAGTTTCCTGTAGAAAGCTTTTTTCGTAGACGAGAATATTGAGTAAATTGTATACTGTGCATCAATGAAGATCTTTATCTTCTACATTCGTAACATACTTTGTTCAACTGGAATTCTGTGAACGATCTATGTCTTTGCTCAAATATTTTTGCAGACATCTTTCTTGTATTGTTTCCTAGTCGTATTATATTCCATGTGTCCGCTCTCTTTTATTCCTTTCTTTTTTTCAAATTAATATTTTATGGTTTTTAATGGGCTTATCAACTTTTGTTTTATAAAAATGAAATGGGAGAAATGCAAACGATGGTCATTGTCAGTCTTCAGTGGCTCAATATATTTTTCTGTTCATGTTATGTAAATATTATATGCAGTGTTGTAACGTTGATATCATCACTTTGTTTGCGTTTCTTTTCTTATTCCATCCCTCTTTGCAGATTTCTTTTGTGAGTTTGTAAAACTTCTTCAGCTCTTTGAAAAAAGCTTATTCCAGATCTTGTGTAATGTTGTGGGTATTACCAGTTGCATAGCTACCATCAGGAAAAATTGGTTTGGATTCTTTTGTAGCATTTATTTTAAAATTATTATATTACACATAAATATTCTGAAACACGTGCAACGTTTGAAATACTTGGGCACAATGATAACATTAGATGGAAGATGCAACACAGAAATAAAAAGCAGAATAGCTCAGGCCAAAATAGCATTTCATAAAATGAAAAATATATTATGCAACAAATCTATGTCAATAGAAATAAGAAAGAGAGTTCATCGATGCTATATAGAACCAATTGTGAGCTATGGAAGCGAATCATATACAATAGACACACAAATGAAAAGACGATTAGAGGCCACAGAGATGGGATTTCTCAGAAGAGTGTTAAAAGTTCCCTGGACAGCTAAAAAGACCAATGAGAAATTTCTCAAAGAGGCCAACCCAAAAAGGGAGCTCTTAAAAAACATCAGAAAGAAGCAATCAACATTTTTTGGGCACATCATGAGAAGAGGAAAGTTGGAATACTTAGTTACAACTGGCAAAATAAAAGGAAAGAGAGATCGCGGACGACAAAGAGAGAATATATTGGATAGCTTGGTGTCATGGCATGGAAAACAGTCAACAACAGAACTCATACGATGCACTGTGGATAGAAGATTGTGGAAGGACATGATCGCCAACGCCAACCGGTATGGCACATGATGATGATGACTCAAATTATGTGGAGGCGGGTACACGATCTCATACTCTACTATTACTTGAAACGTATATATGAGTTTATTCCCAATAAGTGTATCCACGTGGACAATTTTATTACGTACCCAAGCGAACACATAAACTATGTATATCTGCTACTGTAGATGTGCAAACAGATATAACCGAACAGATATACATAAACGCATGCGAACATAACAATACATTCATAAACGCATACGTCGGAAAAATCCAAATGTGTGCGAAGGTACCGTTACTCACGAAGACACACATGTAAAGGCGCAGGTGCAAAGGTAAGAAATGCGTTGCAGGTATCCTGTGTGTGTGTGATAGCGATATGTTCATGCCTTGTGGTAACAGCGAACCCAACTAGACTATGATACGATTCTCAAGGTCGCACCGGCTACTATTACTGGAGTGACACGAGACAAGGCCAGTGACTTGCATGTCAGGTTTATCACTATGTCCCGAGGATTTTAAAGGGACGACACCGGACTGCTAGTCTTCTGCTCAACATCGTGAAGATGCTCACACAATCTGTCAGTTAGACGTCGTTTGACTACACACTTATTTAACTGTGTAACGTTAACTCTCACAATCAAGATATTTTCTCGCTATTTGGCGCGAGTATTGAGATATCACTAACCTGGAGAAGCAATAAAATCTTTAAAAATAGTTGTCATCTAAAAGAACACGCGAAAGAAAAATACATTTTAGAGTTTTAAATATTTACAACTTATTGCCTAGTCTGTTCTTGACATGCTTGGTTGATGTACATCAAACTAACTGCTATAGATTCGTTTTGATAATCCCAAAATTGGAATATTAATTAATTACTCGCAGCTTTGATAACTTGAATATTTGAAACAGACATTCATCATCATCAAGTACCGGGCCTGCTGGTGTAGGTGATCATGTCTCTCCACAACTTTCGATCTCGACAGTTATTTATCATTTCTGTTGTTGGCCTTCTGCCAAGCCATTCCCTTAATAAGCTGTCTGGTATCCTTTCTCTTTGCTTTCATCTATCTCTTCGTCCCTCAATTTTCCCAGTTGTTACAATATATTCCAGCTGTTCTTTTCTCATTACATGGCCAAAAAATGATGATTGTTTCTTCCTAATATTGGAAATTAGCTCTCTTTTTGCTTTGGCCTCTTTTAGAACGTTTTCATTACTTTTCTTGC
Source organism: Megaustenia siamemsis (assembly GCA_032433765.1). NCBI lineage: Eukaryota > Metazoa > Mollusca > Gastropoda > Stylommatophora > Ariophantidae > Megaustenia > Megaustenia siamemsis. The sequence goes on along the minus strand of JAVIAB010000051.1, from coordinate 71,501,618 downwards.
TGTCCATGAAACAGACATTACAGACATTTAATAGAAGCATATTGTTTTTGTCCACATTGTGTTACCACTATCTACTATCTATCTTTCTATTGTCCTTTCGAGCCCTAGCCGAGAGTCCTAGAGGTGGTTTTTGATTGTATAAATAGTAGCAAAGTCCATTATGGGTTATGGGGAGGGGGTTTGTTATTGTATAAATAGTAGCAACGTTCATTATGGGTTATGGGCAGGTTTTTTTTATTGTATACATAGTAGCAACGTTCATTATGGGTTATGGGCAGGGGGTTGTTATTGGATAAATAGTAGCAACTTTTATTATGGGTTATGGGGAGGGGGTTGTTATTGTATAGATAGGAGCAACTTTCATTATGGGTTATGGGGAGGGGGTTGTTATTGTATAAATAGTAGCAATGTTCATTATGGGTTATAGAGAGGGGTTTTTATTGTATAAATAGTAGCAACGTTCATTATGGGGATTGGTTTTTATTTTATAAATAGTAGCAACGTCCATTATGGGTTATGGGCAGAGGTTGTTATTGTATAAATAGTAGCAACGTCCATTATGGGTTATGGGGAGGGGGTTGTTATTGTATAGATAGTAGCAACTTCCATTATGGGTTATGGGAAGGGAGTTTTTAATTGTATAAATAGTAGCAACGTCCATTATGGACAAGGAGGTGCGGTTTCGATAGCTGACGTAGCAGAAAACGTCCATTACGAACAAGTTGGGAATGGTTTTGATTGTTTAACTAATATCAATGTTCGTTATTGAAAAGAGGAAGTGGTTTTGATTGTTAAACAGTGGAAAACGTCCATAATGAACAAGTTGGGAATGGTTTTGATTGTTTAACTAATATCAATGTCCGTTATTGAAAAGAGGAAGTGGTTTTGATTGTTTAACAGTGGAAAACGTCCATAATGGACAATGTACTTGAAGAGTTTGTTCAGTGTTCAACGTTCTTTGTGTACAGAAGGATGTGGCTTTGATCGCTCAAGCTGTGGGAACATTTGATATGGCAAATTTAAATAATACCAAGGGCAAGTAATATTGATCGTTTGACATGACTGCAGATCGATGATCTAAATCTTAGCTATATCGGAAATATATCAGCTTGGAATAAATCATTGTACAAGAAGAGAGAGATAAATAGGGAGACTTAAAGGAAGATATTACTGTTAGATTATTGTGTACATTGGCGGGTTTATTCTTCATCAATTATTGGAAATGACTACCTGCTTTTTGTACATGTTACCTGAGTTCAAACAGTTGGGTTATATTTGTACAATAAAAATTTATGAAACATTTTAAACACGCATCAATTATCACTCTTAAAACTTTATTCATGAGATATACAATTGTATTATTTATGTATCAATTCGGCTATCTAATTATTTCTCCCATTCTCTTACTTTATCTCTCTCTCCCATACATACACACAAACATACTTTAAACAAAATTACGTTTCAAAGTAAACACACATAATCTCTCCTTCACAAAAAGTTACTTTCGCCACAACAAAGAATAATCTTTTTACATAGGAACAAGAGCAAAAGCACACAAATTAAAAAGGTGAATAAAAATAAATATTCACTTAAATCTAATTGCAAAGTTAAAATGACCATTTCAAAGTTTTCTTCCTCACAACTTGTTAATGACTTCAGTCTGTGGTTTATTTTGAAATAGGCAGCTAGGGGGGGTTGAATTAGACATGACAAATGACTAACTTTCATGACCAAGGGGGAAAAAAAGTTCAGCAAATCTTACATGAGTACATAAGTAAAGTAGTAATTAGTTAGAATATGGCAAACGAAAATGGTAAAATGAATTTGTAAATAAATTAAACTTTAAGGTTTGCTGGTTTGTACCGTACTTGTGCTATTTCTGCTATTCGCACATTGTTCATTCTGTATCTCCATTTCACATTTTGTTCTATAATTGTAGCAAAATTGACGTGCTTTTGAATAATAATATTTTGAAATAGAGTTATTTAGTAAAAGTAAAACTATCTGGAAATTTACAAATGAAAATAATGAGTAATTAATCGTTCAATTAGAATCAAATAATTAATTGGAAATATTTTATAAATTGTGACTAAAAAAATGGGGTATAATGTAAATTCCATTATAATTTGAGTTTGTGCGTCTCTGGTCAGTAGATTTTTGTAATTGGCTTTGTGTTGTGATTCTACGTTGAATCACATTATTTATGACACGGCTCCGATATAATGTGTACATGATTTGTATAAAACATCTCATTTCAATAGTTTGTATGTTTTCTTTGTATTTATGTCGTTTGATGAACATACACAAAAAGATAGTTGCAACAATCATGATGTGTTTTCGGAAAACATTAGTGCGGTGACGTACATTCTTTTCCTGCAGAAATGTTTCTCTTGTCCATGACAGACTCGCATCGCCAGTTTTGTGATTAGTTCCCTGATTTTGTGATGATATTCTATCCAAGTCGAACTTAGTGAAAAAATAGAAATAAGTAACAGTTTTGTGGGTGGAGTTAAGTAAGGTTTAACAGCAAGGAAATGTGTTGGCTACATTTAATTCTAAAATGTGTAGTCTTGTACTGATAAGTTAAGTCTTCATAACATATTCGTTTGTTACTGGGAACTCTTAACCTTCTTCCTACGAGAAGATGGTGTTGGCCTCTGTACCCATGGGGTAATCATATACTTGTACATTTAGTTTCTCCTTATTGTTTGTGTCCATGTCTGTATCTGTGCACTAAAGTCTTTTGATAGATGTTTATTGGAGAGTGACAGGTGTAAATTTATGAGAATTTGAAATTTATGAGAATAGAGTAGAGCTCGTTACAGCGATTTGGGTATAGGATGTAACGGAGTAGAATGTAGTGTGTAAAATATAAGGTATTGGATATATGTTATATGGTGTAGGGTATAAAATATAGAATGTAGGGTGTAAGGTATAGGTTGTAGGATGTAGAGTGTTGGATGTAGGATGTATAATGTATAGTGTTGGATGCAGGGTATAGGCTGTAGAGCGTAGAATGTAGAGTGTTGGGTATTGGATGTTTCTGTATGGCGTAGAATGTAGAGTGTTGGACGCAGGGTGTAGATTGTAGTATGCAGAATGTAGCGAGTTGGATATAGGATGTAGGGTGTAGGTTGTTGGGTGTAGGAATTTCGGTGTGAGATGTAGGGTGTTGGAATAAAGAATGGAAAGAGCAGTTTGTAAAGCTAGTGAACTACAGTAACCTCAGAATGCGAAACACCTCTCTGATCGAGACTCTTCAGCAAAACAAGATTTAAATGTCGCAAAATCACTATAATAATTAACAGCAACAAAAAGTCATCGGGGCAAATTTTGGGTTATAACTGATTTGCTTACAATGTTTCCGACAAAGATATTTCCGTATATACTAACCACGTTTTCATTGATTGATTATACTTTCATCTGTGTACCGTATCCCTCAGATCTCTTGGGAACGTTTGCATACACGTTGAGATGCTTATGTTATTTTTCAATACTTTTCAACTGTTTACCAACAACTGGCTTTGACCGAATGTTCTTCCTGTTCAATCTTTGAAACACTCATTTAAGGTTCTCTGTTATCTACTTCTTCATTTTCTATTCTTCTCTGTTCACCGTGAAATTGTCTCAGTCAAGCCGTTAGATCGTATGATATGCACGTGCCATCATAACTCTTTCTTCATTTATCGTAAGAATCTCATCATGCGTTTGTGCTACCTGTTGAAAGTAAAGATACAAATATTTAGAAATATTTCGAGCCAGAATAATGCCATTTTCTATACACACACACACACACACACACACACACACACACACGCACGCACGCACGCACGCACGCACGCACGCACGCACGCACGCACGCACGCACGCACGCACGCACGCACGCACATATATATATATACATACATAGTTCGTTTATAAGTTTGTTATAAATTTGTTTTATCCTCCGGAATCTCGAGAAAATCTGAGGAGAACCCTGACCCCTGTGTACGAACTCCGTAGCACCGACTAGGATGCACGGTTTGGGGTAAAAAAAAAAAAGTAAAGTACCCCCCGTCACGCCCAAGTGGCGTATAGGGAAATATGGTGTTAGTGACCCTATATTTTACAGACCTTCAGCACATGATTTTTGGGGTAATGTGGTCGGTATTACGCCCGTGCTGCTTTTACTTTCCCAGAAAAAATCCGGTACCCATTTAAGGCTGGGTGAACCCGGAGCCGTCGGTTGGGATCGAACCCTACCCCTTGTCCGTAGTAGTCCAGTTCACTAACCACTGAGCTATCGCGGCTAGGTTTGGGGAAGTACTGGCTGAAAATGTTGCCCCGGCAGCGGCCAAGTTTACAGCCTACTCTTTTCGATGTTCACTACCAAGGGTTCTTTAATGTCAGCAAGCGCACATGGTGCCTCCTCTTTATTGTCGTTATCTAAGAGGCCTAGACATAGGATCTCACTATCCAGAGACCAGAGGAGGAAAACGCCACAAAAACACCATTACCCACAAGCGCCCCTCCCCCCTCCCCATTGACATTTGACAGCCATCTTTCACTGTGAACGGACGGATTCTGCTTAAAAGATAAGCCTCATTGTTATATACAATCATTTGTCTATGTATACCTAAACTTTCATATTTCCCAATAGTATCTATCCTCAGACATCTCTCTCTCTCGTTTCATCATTTCATCTCTTATCCATCTGTCCACTTCTCCTTAACTTACCTGTCCCAATCATCCTAGATGTGGCGGTATTTATCTGTGTTTCATCGCTTGTTGTCGCTGTTCTCGTTTTCTAAAGAAGTTCGCATGTAGGCCAAAACGTCAGTATTTTGTTGTGTTTCTTTTATGTAAAGCTGTCACCATACATTGCAGGAGTGTACGCTATACTCTCCAACTGGCTCCACAAGGGATGTTACCTAAATTCAAGTAAACCTTGGACTCAATTGGATTCAAGTAAAACTAGGAGTACAAGGAATGACTTGTGAAACTGCATAGTTTTTGTTCCCTATCGTTTCACGATTCAAGGCTTGTTGAAAAGGAAATCTGAACACTAATGGACAGTTGTTCAATGTGTGGTGACGTTAATCTGGCGACTGACATACCTAATATTGACTACTTCAATAAATGTAATGGAGAAAATGGCATTCATACCCTCACCCCCAACCCCCTCACCATATCACACAGGCGTGAGGCCTTAACCCTTATTCCTGCAGAATAGTACAAGAGTACCTCACAACACCAATGGGATCAAGGTAGAAGATATCGCGTGTAGGAGATTAAATAGAAGTAGCCTTGTACATCGGTACTGTACATTGTCACAGTTTTACAACTCGACATTCTTCTATTCTGTATCTATTATGTGTACAGATTTCACAGCAATCGGCCAAATAATACGACTGCACTAAACCGTTGAAATGGAGCTTGTAGGCAACTTGCTTTATAAACAGCGAATTGTGATAGAATTTCTTGTTTTAGAGAAGGAATCTGTTGCGAACATTCACAAGCCCCTGTATGATTTGTATAGACGTTTTGCAGTTGACAGGAGATAGTAAGTCGCTGGGTTCAGAGAATAACAGAGTCGGAAGCGGAGATTCTCGATCGGTCGTGCTGTGAACGGCCTGACCAATGCAGAGATGTTGAAATTCGCCAAGGGCATTATTCTTGCTGATAGGCGCATCGTTACTTAACAATTGACCTTAAGTTGTTAGTCAGCATTGGTAGTCCAAATGCAATTATGACAACTCTCGGATTCTCTAAGGTTTGAGCTAGATGGGTTTCACGAAATCTCACAAATGACCACCGAATGCAAAGAGAAGCAATTTCTTCTGAATTGTTGGAGCGTTTCAATGTTGATGAAGAGAACTTTTTGGCAAGGTTTGTTACAGGTGACGAAACCTGAGAACATCATTCTGAACCTGGGATAAAAAGACAATCGAGAGTGGCATTATTCACTTCAAGAATAAAGAAAAATTCTTAACGAAGAAAGAAATTCATGACATTTCCCTCAGCTGGAAAGGTCATGGTCACAGTCTTTTGGGATAGTGAAGGTCTGATTTTTGTGGATGTTATACTAAATCGAGAGACAATCAATTTGCAAACTTACATTAAGACTGCGAAAACGTTGATTCAGTTTTTTTTCAATGTCTTAATGTAAGTTTTCAAATTGATTGTTTTCGGCCGCACAAAATTCCAGCAGACCTTCTCCTTCATGAAAATGTGTGCCCTCACACAAGTCTGGCAACACTAGAAGTAATCACTAGAATGGGTTGGACTGTAGTCCCCCATCCACCATACAGCACTGATTTGGCACCCTCTGATTTTCATCTCTTTGGTCCAATTAAAGATGCCCTTCGTGGAACAAGGTTTGAAGATGATGACGGAGTGTTTCATGCAGCGAAAAAATGGCTACAGGATCAAGACAAAGACTGGTTTAGGCTAGAAATACATACTTGTTGCGCGCTGGCGTAAAGCTGAACAAGTGGATGGGGATTATGTTCAATGATACCAATGTTTACATGACACATCTATATATACTGAGTACAAATTTCATACTTTTTTAGTTAGCGGTTCTCGAGAAAACCGATGTGGTGCATTACTTTCTGAATACACTAAGTATCAGGCCTAACAAAGCCTATTCTCCAAGGAACTGTGAAAACAGGGAGAAGAAGAGCTAGACAAAGAAAGAGAGGGGAAGATAATATAAATGAGCGGACAAGCCTCGACTTTGCAGAGTCGAGAATGACTGTAGACAGAGATTAATAGAGAAGGTTGACGAAGTCTGGCAGTAGTGCCCCAACGACCTAGTTAACGACGGAATTATGGGAAGAAGAAATGTATTCCGTGTTGTCTTTGTCTTTCCCTTTGATACAGATTTCTTAAATCGGAACGTTACTGCTTAGTTCTGACATGTATAAGTAAATCTGAAACATACAACCTTTACGTGACCTCCACTCTCCCATTTAAATTATAAATAAACTCCGATATTTCTCTACCTAAACGAGAATATACTGAATTGTGTCTGCAGTCTTGTGCACAAGTCTTCGAACAAAATTTGATTCTACTTGCTTGCCTAGGCGGGCCTGACCTCTTAGGAAAGTCAAGAAGCTAGAGGTTCGAAACCCTTGCTTAACGTGGGTCTCACTTCTGATGATCAGATTGCCTTCTTCTGCGAATATCTTGACAAAAGAGTTTACTATCACCAAAACTGTCACGTTTCTCTTGGAAATAAAACAAAAATAATTCTTAAATATTTATGTCAGTTTTTACTTCTCCAAATCATTTCTGGTCGTAGTTTGATGTGAATGTTGACACTTATACGTGGACACACGTGCCAATGCTAACCCTCAGCATTAAAAGTTATCGACCTAAAATGAGGCTTTATAATATTCGATAACGTTAAATGTTTGAAACATGTGCTAGTGGCACTCAAGCTTTATCGGTTCAGGTAACAAAGTTAGCATGTCACTTATGCTGAAATAAGGCAGTTTAGTTTTACCAGCAAGCGAGCTATTTGACATTTTTAAAGAACACTTATCAGAACAGAACAGCTATTGTTGTTATAACAATTACTAAAACAACAACTATTGTTGTGCATTTTTTAGCTGCTATTTTACAGCGACAGTTCCGTCTCATTGCAGTATTTGAACCGTTAAAATCACGTTAAAATTTGTATTGATCGTGTCATGCTAAGTGAATTATCCCCTGGTTCTGTGGTAACGAACTTATCTTTATAATGACAGTGTAATCACGTGGTTTCTACAAACGATTACATGTTTGTCCATATAATAAAACGGAGATCTACAAATAAGGAAATGACAAATATAACACAATTATAAAGACCTCAGAGTTACGCCTCCGATTATTAACAATACAGGAGTAACAGCCAACACAGTTCTGAAAGTAACCATACAATTATGCGAAATTGTTATTGGACGATCAGACTTTTCACAATATAAGAATAGTTACCATAAAGTAATAGTTATATATCCTAACATGACAATATTGTGGCTAACAAATTTGTATTATTTTCCGAGATTTTGGGGCACCAAAAACGAGCAGATGTATTTTTATCCAATTCACTATGTCTCTTGCTACAGCTTGAGATAGACTATGAGAGTAACATGTTAGCTAACCAGTAATTTAGAACAACAGTCATCTTCATATTATTCATTCACTGGATACAATCTCCACACATGAAAAGTGGCTACCAGTGAACGCCTATAAGCAAATTAAAAAGTAATAAAAGACTGGGAAGTAAAAGATTGACAAAATTATCAAATCGGGTAACATGTCAAATCATGGAGCCAAGCAGGAACGAGAATTCTTGGGTTTCACCTTCTACTACTGGATGCTCTGAAGAATTGTACGTTGTCCCTGCAAGTAGAATAGCAGATAAAGTTTTAAGTGATGAAGGAAGAACAATAATAGAATGTATTTTCTACTCAGCTATTGGAGGATCTGTTGGCATGTTAGGTATTATTGCAAACATTATCAATATCATTATATTTTATAAACAAGGTTTTTCGAATACTGTAAACATAGCATTATTCGGTCTCGCCGTCTCTGATCTTTGGTGCCTGATTTTTGTAGTGTGGGCAGCGATATTAATGATTCCAATGTATTCACTTTACGATTTTCCGATTTATGCTGAAGAAGTCAAGTATCTTACAGCGTCCTGGCCTCATGTTATTTTCTCCAGAATCACCGGCTACATCACCCTTCACATCAGAGTTGAAAGGTGTTTGTCTATCGCGTTTCCTCTGAAAATCAAACAGTGGGTTACAAAATCAAGAACAGCAACAATTATAATTCTTATTTATCTTGTGAACTTAATGACAGTTGTTCCAGAATGGGCAACTTCTTATCTCGGATGGAGATTCGTACAAGAAAAGAACAAGACCCTGATCGCAGCCATCTTTACCAACAACCGAAAGAGTATTGAGGGATTTAGTTTTGTCATCCACTCTATATTTAGTATGGCTTCATTTTTTGGTGTTGTTCTTTTTACAACTATTCTTGTTATCAAACTGAGGCAGAACTCACGCATACGAAGTGAGTTAACTTCCGAACATGAACAGAAAGGGGCTATGTCCGACAGAGACAAACGAGCAATAAAGATGATTGTGTTGATCGCCACCATTTTGATTATCTGTTACATCCCTGGAGCAACCATTTCAATGACAACATTTGTAGTTGGACCAGAGTTTATGATACAAGGCGCATACATCAACATTTGTTCATCAATGTGGGGAATTGCATTTGCGTTTCAGTCTATAAATTCAAGTGTTAACATTTTCCTCTACTACAGAATGAGCTCCAAATACAGAGAAACTTTCCGCCATGTCTTTAAACGGTATATACACAATAATGTTTCATAAAAACTAAGTTTCTCCTGATTCATTATTTTTCTCTTTCCATTGCTGTCTGTATGTGGACCGCCTACACAAATCATACTGTTGACAATATCATGCTCGTCTTTGCCCTATCCAGTTCTGTCGATTTACCTATTTACTTATGTCTTTTTTTGCATATTGGTTTCTATCTCCTGTTTAACTTTTACATGCAATTTTTGATGGAAGTAACTCAATTTACAATCACTGCATCTAAAACAAAAAATATATTCTAACACTTCCTCTCCAAATCCTTCATACTTTTCCGAATCATAAAGAAGTTACTCCTGATTTAGATTCACTTTGTGTGTGTGTGTGTGTCTTATAATGTTATATTATGGTTATGTGTTGTTTTGTGTTCATTAACATAGATTGTCGTCTCCGCTTCCAAGGTTCTCTACCATGGAGCGCCATTTTGCTTTGTGTCTTTCTTTGATGGTGCAGGTTGTCATAGACTGCCTTGATTAACTTTTGATGTTACCCGTCACAGGGCCGTCTTTACACCATTTTGGGCCCCTGGGCATAGAAATAGTGTTGGGCCCCTGGGCAAAGAAAGATGCTTCTCCCCCCCCCCCCGATTAATAAAAAATAAATGGTTGATAATATTAAAAATGATGTACTATTTAGTTTATTGTCACTATACTAATTTCAACAAGATTGTTGTTAAAACATGCTGTACAGCTGCAACTATAATCAACATTAAACATGAAAAACAGAGAAAAGAGATTTTATTTGCATGTTTTAAAGTATTACATATGATATTTACCACCAAAAAAAAATTACACACAAAAACAGATATTTACATATGTTTTTTAAATAATAAGCACCATAACATATTACATCTATTACACCAGGTCAAACAAAGGTATTACAATTCGTAATGGACAAAAAAATACTTAGATTAGAAAAATGTCAGTACGGTACTTTATTATAATAAGCGTTTGCGACATTTCTTTTCAGAAAATTGTTTTATTATCGGCTTGAAGTCAATGGTCTTCAGGATGTCATTTTCTATGTTCATGAGTGAAAGCCAGTTCAAACGATGCTGTCCCATTTTACTACGAAGCTGATTTTTTATAACTTGAAGTCTTGAAAAAGAACGTTCTCCTGTACAGTTGCTCACCATTATGCACAAGAACACTCTGAGTGCAATTTCAATGTTCGGAAAAACAGATTTTAAATTGTCCGAAATTATTTTTCTGTACAGTGCAGGGAGAGTCCCGCAATTTTCATCAAGAGCCATGTAATGATTGAGATGCTCACATTCATTTAAAAGGTCGTCATAACTCAAGGCCTTGTGGTACGTATTGGCAAGATGTTCGCATTTTTTCTTTAGTGCATCAGAAGTAATGGTTTTTAATTCACTCAAGAAGGAAAACAGATTTCCAATTTGTGAATACACCTCTGCGCGTCTTGTTAGTTCAACGACTAAAGTGTCCAGAATATGGAGGGAAGTTTCTACCTTGAACTTTTCGGACTTATTTAGAAGTAACTCTTCTCCTGACCCATCATACCTACATATTTAGAAGTAACTCTTCTCCTGACCCATCATACCTACATATTTAGAAGTAACTCTTCTCCTGACCCATCATACCTACATATTTAGAAGTAACTCTTCTCCTGGCCCATCATACCTACTAGAACGCACGCTTTCCCGTTTTTTTCCATCACTGTAATCGGCATCTGGACACATACTCCTGACTTTGAATTGATATTCAGTGAATTTGTCTCTAGTTTCCTGGAGAGAGCTTTTCAGCGACTCAAGCAGATTTGTGGCAACTAGGATGTTCACATCCTTTGATTGTAAAACTTTGCTTGTTGTATTCATCCTTTCTTGAATGTCCTTCCAAAGAATTGTAAGAAAGATTGTTTCAAGGTGTCCCGTATTTTTGCTCAAACCTTCCGCCTCACGCCTTGTTGTCACTTGCTGTTCATTGTCCCATGATATAGAATCCAGTGCATGTTTTGTTTTGTCGAAACCCCTACACAAAGCATGAACAGCATCAAAATGCGCTGACCAATGTGTCAGACAGACGCTTGACCACAACATCTTTTTCTAAATATGATGTCAATACATTCCAGCAATGAGTAGAACCAGCAAAAAATGTATACAGGTGCTGAACAAAGTCAACGAATTTTATAGACTGTAGACAACACTCTGCAGATTTTACTCCCACCAAATTCAGGCTGTGTCCTGCACAGGGGACAGAGATGAAAACTCATTGAGTTCATGAATACGTGCCGGAGAGAGAGAGAGAGAGAGAGAGTTGGAAGTAATTGATAAACTTAAAGGGCCCGTTCGCATATAAACACAAAATTATGAGATTTTTAAATAAAATAATACTAAATTTTGTACGGGTTTTCCGAAACCCTACAACATATTCGCATGGGGCCCCTATGATCGTGGGCCCCGGGCAAATGCCCAACGGGCCTATGCTTTAAAGCGGCACTGAGTCCCGTCCATGTTAGTGTTGGTCTGTCTCTGTCTTTTTTACATTATATTTTCCCTTCAAAGACACCTTATAGTTGACTGCTGTGTCTTTTAACATGTCCGAAAAAATCTCATTTGTCTTGTTTGAATTGTGTTTAGTAGTTCTCATTTCATGTTTAGTTGTTTTAATGCTTCATCGTTTTTTTTTCTTTCTATAAAATTATCCATATTTTTCTATAAATCCACATTTTAGAGGCCTCAATTTCCTGTTCTATTTTCTTGATGTGTGTTACCTTATATATGTGCTTCAGTATTTCATTAAGTCACAGTTTTCTTTCATTGGATTGGCTTATTTACAATTGCCACTACTGCAGGGTTCTGTAATGTCAATGTGGCAGTATTTTGGTGTTATTCAGACCTTTAAACCTGAATGCTGTATTGAAGGTGCATAATGACGGCAATTTGGGATTCATTCTTATGTTAAGGTAGAAGCAATTATTTTTTATTATAGTTCTATGATTTATATGCCGTGTTTTGTATCAGCAATTTTCTGGTGCCGCCACGGGTCTTCCATACTTTCATGTGACATCGCAGGTGCAATGGCTGAAGCGTTAATGATCATGTCTTTCCATCTGTCTCTTCGGCCAGTGCTTCTTATCAATTACCCTGTTGACTTCTTTCTTGTTAAACTGTCTAGTATTCTCTCTCTCTCTTTCTTTGCTTTGCTCGACCTCTCTCTCTTTCTCTCTCTGTTTTTGTCTAGTGACACCATTTGTTCACCTTTAATCATCACATCTAAATCATTGTGATGTTTCTATTGTGTTAATTCAAGGACCAACTTGCTGTCCCGACCGCAGTGTTTGAGTCCCTGGTTTTGTCTATCTAGTCTAACGAAAGTCTGCTTCATTTTTGTGCCAGGCCACAAAGGAGTAAGAGGTAATGACCGTACTGACAGACTTGTTTGTTGGCTAAGGGATATTTCGGAAGGGCAATTGCGCACGCAGAAATTCTGAATATCCACAGGAAATCTTTGCGAAGAAACGACTAAAAAAAAAAGACACTAAACCCGTAACTATGAATAGAATACATGAATATCATGTCAAGGTTTGGAGAAGTCAGAAGCGAGCGCTACTCAGGAATCCAAAGAAGATTTGTCAGCCAACACAATGCTAGTGTCGTTCGTTAGTCACAACAAGTTGGGTGATATATTATGAACAAAATCTGAACAAATATGGATTTGTCCGAATTTTATTGAGGAAGATAACTCCACCAGACTAAACTAAAGCAAATTTAAATTAACAACATATGATTAATAAAGATATAGAATTTGCCACGTTTGCTCATCGATATTTTGTTCTTTGATTAATGGCAACAGATGACGTACCACTTCTTCGGCCTTCCAGCGTCTTGTTTCCATTTCTTTTTAATAATAAAAAGTGTGTGTTGCTTTAAAATTCATCCTAAGTACTTGGATTACGGGTGGCAATACTGATATGGATTTTAAGTTGAGCGTATGATATAATGATCTGCATAGTTTATGTCTTAGAAATGCTTTTTGCAGTGTTGTATGATTCACAAATAGAGCGGAATACAGTGGTTCGACTGCGTGATGATTTTTGGGATGGAACATTCCAATCATCGAATCTCACGAATCTTTAAAAATATTTGAATTGTAAAAAAAGACGCCCATCGAATCTTTTGAATTCTAACATTAGAAGCTGTTAAACTTCCGAAAGGTACATTTTAACTTCATTGACTTCCAATAATAAAATAAAATGAAATTAAGTAAAATAATACCAACAATTGTTGCAATTTCGAGGGCAGTCAGAAAAGACCACTAGTGCCATATTGTTTTCGATATACTTGCTAGTTGAATCACCCGGAACACTCTAGCATTAGACTGTTGTGCGCTGCGCACTCTCGACAATTATCGAAACTGACTCTTGATAATTCTGAAAGTTCCTCATGAACCTATGAACGTATCCATAGGTGCTTAGATCCCCTCCTCAGCAAGTCCCGCAGTGTCCAGCGACTGACGACACCAGTTCAGCAATGGTTGATACGTGTTCTTATACGCCCAAGTTTCTCGTTTCTCGCTGTGCCCATCTTAACTCCCATCTCTTTCATCCGAAAAAATTGACATGGACTAAAGGTTATCGAAGTTCTGTACCCTTCCCACATCTCGGAGGGCATTAATGACGTCGGCCTGATCCATTGGTTGACCGTCTTCAACGACAGTGCAACCAGCCAACTTGTCCGCTCTTTCATTCCCCGTCCTACATCATGTCCATGGACATGCCTTCGACTATGTCGTCATAACGAAGACCATCTGGACAAGGAACAGTGTTATGTGACATTTTAAGTGTTGTGCGAATGGCATCGGTTGTGATTGTGAGATCTTCTCCCAGTACTACATCCTCACACAATTTTGAGAGTGACCCCAGTATCCTTATTCTTACGGCCTCATTTCTTTGGTCAGTCTGCACAATGTAGCGGGCAAGCAGGACCGTCCCCTTTTTTAATGAGATGCGGCACCGCCGAATTGGCATCTCTCTGTCCGCATACTTCTCAACGAGCACATGCCAAACAGATGGATTGGTCCACGATCATCTTCATATACGGGCCTTTACTCATAAATCGATGATGTCAAAAGGTTCGGCATGGCGAGCAGGCTACGCTGTATTTACAATTGTTAGCGATAAGCATGTCAAATAATCGGTACTTTCGTCTCTTTTCTTTGATTTATGTGTATTCTGAGGGAGCTCAGTGGTTAGTGAACTGGACTACAAAGGACAAGAGTTAGGGTTCGATCCCAACCGACGGCTCGGGGTTCACCCAGCCTTTAATGGGTACCGGATTTTTTTCTGGGAATGTAAAGCTGCACGGGATTAATACCGACAACATTACCCCAAAAATCATGTGCCAAAGGTCTGTAAAATTTATGGTCACTAACACCATATTTCCTATAAGCCACTTGGCGTGACGGGAGTACTTTACTTATTTTTTTATGTGTATTCTGACAGAACGGATTCTATCTTGGAAATGTCTGACCAATGGTGTGTGCTATAATGTAGATCACATTATGTTGGTGAAGCTAATGCAATATTTATTTCCGTTTCCATCTCTACATCATCATCATCAAGTACCGGGCCTACTGGCGAGGTGATCATGTCTCTCCACAACTTTCGATCTCGGCAGCTATTTATAATTTCTGTTGTTGACCTTCTGCCAAGCCATTCTCTTAAGCTGTCTGTTATTTTTTTCTCTTTGCTTCCCTCTATCTCTTCGTCCCTCAATTTTTCCAGTTGTTACAATATATTCCAGTTGTTCACTTCTCATTACATGGCCAAAAAATGACGATTGTTTCTTCCTATTATTGGAAATTAGCTCTCTTTTTGCTTTGACCTCTCTCTTCATTACTCTTCTTAGCTGTCCATGGTACTCTCAACATTCTTCTGTAAAACCACATTTCTACAGTTCCAGTGATTTTCTTGTCTGTTGTCCTATTGTCCATGATTCGTATCCATATGTTAGGACTGGCTCTACATAAAATTTAAGAGCTCTTTTTTTTGTTTCTATTGTCAAAAATGGATTGCATAGTATCTTCCTCATTTTTTGGAAAGCTGCTTTTGCCTGAGCCATTCTGAATCTCACCTCTTTTGTACATCTTTCGTTTGAGGTTAACAAAGATCCCAAATATTTAAATTCATTTACCTGTTTTAATATTGTTCCACTTGTCGTTATTTTGCACTGAGGTGATGTCTTTTTCTTTGTTGTTACCATTACCTCTGTATTTTTGCTATTAAGGATGAGTCCTTTATTTTTTGTTCCATCTCTACATTTAAGAATATTGACTCCCAAACAAATATTCCGTGGTACTGAATAAACATTTATAAAAAGACGTGGTTAGTAATGACAATTTCAATGGTATAGATCGTTTAGAACACACAATTTGGTCGGACAATTAATATATTCTACTTTGTACTGAATGTGGAGCCCAACAGAGTTCCAGCCATGGATCTCAATATAAATTTGTTCAAGACCTCTTGTTCAGCGTTTATCTTAAGACTTGTTTAATTATCTCATTCCTTTAGGAAGCTTTTTTATCGATGCAACGGAAGGGATTTCAGAGACACAATTTTTCATGGTTTTAAGAATTAATGTACATGTTTATGTTAGTCTAACATATAACATGTTATATATGAAATTTTAGATTAATTGAAAAAGGAATTAGATTTTGCCAATACCAAAATGATACAAGACATGTAGAACGAATATGGTTTGATGACGTTTCATGTTAATCAAATTGAGAGTAGTACACTATGCGGCGAAACGTACGTAAAGAGTTAAAGCAAAATCATTCCACTGGTTGTGTGATAATGGGAGATTGAAGAGACAGTCCTAGCTAGTAATTTGTTAAGTTGTTTGTTTTATTATTGTCATAGTATGCAATGAAGCAAAAGAAGCATGGCTAAAACAAAGATGCAAAACCTTTGAAATGCAACAAAAATAGATTCCAAAGCTATTTATAAATAAATTGAAGAATTACCAGGGAAAAGAACATTAAAAACATTTGGATGATTAAGTTAAAAGGAAGGAGAATTATTGATAGAACAAGAAAGCAAAAGAGAACGATCGACAGAATACATTAGAGTTCTTTATAATGATGAACAAACAGAAGTAAATATTAAAAATGATGGTGAAGCACCAGAAAAACTGGAAGAAAAAGTGGAAGACAGATTTTTCTTCTTCTACCTTTCAGCTCCCTGTGGAGCATATGTCTTCAACAAACACTTTCCAAGCCGTTCTTTGACTTGTCCATGTTTGTGAAGTTTTTTCGGCTTATTTATTTACAGTACAGGATAGCCAATCCCATGCCCAACCCTCCTTAGTCGCCTCTTACGTACATGCATGGTAGGGAACAGCGCCACTAATCTCTACTCCCCTTTAGGGCCCCGGCAGCGAGGAAGACACATTACGCAATATGAAAGCGGAAACAGCTATTGGATGCACTTTAAACTATGTGCTAAACAGGATAATTATGCCAATTGAGATGATTTCTGCAAAAAAGTTTGCAGAGAAAAATTGCAAGCCACATTCTGGAGCCTTCATCAGAGCTTGATGGCACAAAACGACACGTCATCATCATCATCAAGTACCGGGCCTACTAGTGTAGGTGATCTTGTCTCTCCACAACCTTCGATCTAAACAGTTATTTATCATTTCTGTTGTTGACCTTCTGCCAAGCCATTCTCTTAAGCTGTCTGGTATTTTCTCTCTTTGCTTCCCTCTATCTCTTCGTCCCTCAATTTTTCCAGTTGTTACGATATATTCAAGTTGTTCTCTTCTCATTACATGGCCAAAAAATGATTGTTTCTTTCTATTATTGTAAATTAGCTCTCTTATTGCTTTGGTCTCTTTCAGAACACTTTCATTACTATTCTTAGCTGTCCATGGTATTCTCAACATTCTTCTGTAAAACCACATTTCTACAGACTCCAGTGATTTTCTTGTCTGTTGTCCTATTGTCCATGATTCGCATCCATATGTTAAAACTGGCTCTATATAACATTTAAGAACTCTTTTTCTTGTTTCTATTGTCAAAAATGGATTGCATAGTATCTTCTTACACGACACATATGCATACCAGACTTCCCAAGCAAATGGCACAAATCTGATGAGAGCAAAGGGACACCAGTGATTTTCTTGTCTATTGTCCTATTGTCGATGATTTCAAGATTGAACTACGAGCATTTGATTTTCGGTGATGTTCGGAAAAGATGTACATTACTGCCTCAGGTTACCAAGAGAACTAAGGGATTAGGCAGACAGACATTCACCATATAAAGTATATAAATATGTGACAAAAGAAATGTTGAGACAAATATATTTTAAAGCATCATCGTTAAACATTGACATCGTATTAGCCGTTGACACAAACACAGTTTTATCGCACTGAACGTAAACAGATTGTTTAAAATAAACAAAATAGTCTCACTTTCTACATAAAACGACTGGCAGACAAATAGACATAATAAATAAGTATTTTAATATATGTTTAAACATAGCAAATGCTGGACATTTCTTGCCAATGACAGCAGGGATATCACATTTGTTGTGAAAAGTCTATCTAAGCATATGTGACTTTCTTTCTACTTTTTTTTTCTCAACATTCTTCCACCTTTAACTATCAGTAGTTCTCAGAGTGGCCTATGTAAAGCCACCAGTCACCGCTTTGTGATCAGTAATAGAAATGAACTGAATGAAATGAGTTCACACATAATGGATGAACAATGAACTACAAAACATGTACCTCACTGGTTATTATTAGTGCAATAGAAAATCCAGCAGTGACAACAATCATTCAATAAAAGGAATAATTATTTAAAACAATGAAAGTCTCAACATAACACAAATTGAATTAAAATTAAAATGTTCTGCGGATATTTTATATTGTGTTGTAATTACTTGTATAAGGTGTGTTTTGCAGGATAACATTATAGAATTCCTTGAAATGATTTCACCATTAGATAGTTGCAGAATAAAAATAGATCACGATGGTCACTCGTCGGATCAATGGACACGACTGGGATCTATGGACACGACTGCTCCAGGACTTGTCTCAGTGTCTGTCCTTTATGTGAGGAAAAATCCGGAAAATGCCTACAATGTAAACGTCCTGGCTACACCTGTAATGACACTTGTCCCGATGGTAATTTTGGGCTACTGTGCAAACAGACGTGTTCTGATGGCTGTGACATCATATGTGATCCGGAAAGTACAGACTGTACGTGCAAGGAAACGTACTACGGATCAGACTGCACTCTCAAATGTCCGGACAACTGTTTCAACGACACCTGTGAACAGTCAACCGGGAACTGTACATGCCAGGGAACGTTCTACGGGTCAGACTGCACTCTCAAAACTCCGGACAACTGTTTGAACGAAACCTGTGAACAGTTAATCGTGGCTTGCGTCTCGTATGTCGATGATTCCCACGTTAAGAAGAGTCTGCCGACTACAAGAAACCCAAAATATGGATACCTAAATGTGTTTCTGTGCTGGACATGGTTCATTTCTTGGTGTTTTTCCGTGAAGCCATGGCTCATATCTCTTGATGTGTTTCTGTGCTAGCCATGGCTCATATCTTAGCTTGTGTGTGTGTGTGTGTGCTGGTCATGGCTCATATCTTGGTGTGTGTCATGTTAGTCATATCTCATATCTTTATGTGTGTATGTGTTTAGTCATATCTCATATCTTAGTGTGTATCTGTGTTAGTCATGTGTCATATTTTTGTGTGTGCATGTTTGGGTTAGTGATATCTCATATCTTTGTGTGCATGGTTATGTTAGTCATATCTCATATCTTTGTGTGTGCATGTCTGTGTATGTCACATCTCATATTTTTGTGTGTGCATGTCTGTGTTAGTCACCTCTAGTGACTCGGGCAGATGGTGCTCGTAAACCTGGGAGGGCCAACCATCTAAGGGCAGAATCCCCCTACAGAAAAGATCATCTGCTGCCTTGCAGGAATATTGAGGACAATCAAAGGCTAATGAAAGCAAACCTGAATAAAATGCTGGTTGAAATCGGATGCACAGGGACACTGGCGCAGAACACAGTGCAACGTTTTAACGGGTTATTGGTTATGGAAGGCCTCGGTTTCACAGCAAACGAATTAAAATCCATAATAGCTCAACCGCCCGTGCCAGTGGAATCATCCGAATTACTAATTCATCTCCCAAACAAAGAAAGGTAACTGTAGTCCCCATCGTAGCAGTCTCAGCACACGCCAAAAGACATAAGGCGAAACCGCGCAGAAAGTGAACACAGCCAACTGTTCCCCGTCATACGATATCATCATTCATCGTAAACAAGCGGGATATCGAAGCAGGATCAAAACGGATGAGACACACAGCTCACGGTGTGCACAGAGCACTTAACTCAGTAGCTCCTGCAACAAGCCGGACTTGGAATATGAGGAAACTGCAAGAAAGAACACTTTTCAGACATAGCCTTCAATGGTTCCTGCCGCCTATCCACCATATACCATGGGAGTTCACGTCCTCCCGAAAATGATGATCGTCATAGCACTTGATGATGTTAGGCAGTCATTGGTGACTCCAATTTCAAACATATAGACGCACAGTGGTGGTAAGTTATCATTTCCAATCCAACAGAAGCCACATGACCTGTAGTTAGTAAAACCACAGAGAGAATATGATTTTGTGACCTTCACTGATTCACTCTTAGATGTGAATGTGTAGTTTACACAAGAGAAGTTTTCAACTACAGTGATCCCATTTAAGGCAATTCTGGGATAGCAAGGCAAGTCTCCTTTATAGCAGTAGAACTTGATGTTCTCCGCTCCCTTCTTGTAGCTGCCGCCACACGATTCTGATGTCTCATTAACTTGGATATCATTCAAGAACAATGTCAGATTAACATTCCATAGATATGGCTCTGCTGATGAAATGCTTGGTGCAACAGTTGTATCAATCATACTGGAGGCTCCTGGTCTGTGGTCATTAATATCACAGACGGCATATGATGTTGTTATATTCAGTATATCTTTCTGGGGTGTAAATATGTGGCACACACATGGAGAGTGGTTTGTCGTCACAGTAATCCCATTAAAGGCAATTCTAGGGTAGCATGGCATTGCTGTTTCAGAACAGCACAATCCTATAATGTTTTCTTTGTTCTCTATAAAGCTGCTGCTGCTACACAATCCTGACCAATTATAGGTGTGGACATTATTCACTTGCAATGACAAAACTGCTTTGTTTACATCATAAACCTCTGGAAACGAATCATTTATGGGACTAATAGTACAGTTTATTCTTCCATCGGGGATATCTTCATTGAGCCCCCCCCCAAAAAAAAAAAAGGTCTTTGGTTAAAAAGCACATATGCTTTAAGTTAAACACACAATGAGCCCACTTCTTAGATTCAAAATGATCCTTGCCAATGCCATCCGTTTGCACAAGTTAGGTCCTTAGCTACCAACGTCCCAAACGTCTGAAACGAAGCCATCGAATTAACGACTTTATCTACAGCGAAGGTTAACGAACTGTGAACAAACATTTATGTTCAAACCCTTAACGGGTGTTCAATCAGAGTGGAACTGACAGACTCTAATTGTGATGTTCTGTCTGTGGGGGCGATCAAATCACTTAACCTGACAGCTGACTTCATGTGACAGTCTGGGATCCTACTCTGATTGAGTCTTGATCGCCGAGAGAGGGGGATATTTCAGAAATGATTTTTTCTGAGAAGCCAAATTTTGCAATAGTTTTGTGGCTAAAGAGAGAATAACATTCTAAAAGATTGGACATTCAAACTTGTCGAGCATTCTATCGCATCACCTCATCTCTCCTTCCCCCCCCCCCACCCACACCCCCCAAACCAACCTCAACAAACTGTTATTCAGAACCTGCGCGATGTGACTACTCTTCAATGTAAACTGAAGACATGCAACATAAACTACAGTTCACCTTATTTGTGCGTGCAGCGGCCTGACGTAATAGATGTTTTTGAAGTTAGAGTCAGCATAAAGATATATGTTACAGTTTAAAATGATTTTTCTTGCGTGTCTCCATCGACTCGTGCTTTGTTGTAAGCAGCATCGGAAATAAAACCAAATGAATCATAAGATAGAAAATCTAAGAGCCACTGCTATAAACTTGTTAAGAAATTAGATTGTAAACACTTTTCTTGTTATAAATTAGAAACTACTTGAAAGTTTAATGACTTTTAATTTTTAACTATAGGTGATTTTAGAGTTCAAATTCTCATATTAAGAATTAAGGATGCTAAAGCAAGTTACTTTTCACTGCGCCTCAAAACTGGCATGATTTCATCGAAAGTTTGCTTGAATTTTGAACTCATTCGGTAGTAGAGAAATATGTTGACGCTAGAGTTAACTGACTGGCAGGCTACAACAATGGACCAAATTGAAATACAAATGTTGAGATATCTGCCCTGAATGTTAAAGTCAGGTCCAACAGCAAAAGCTGTCATGGCAGCCATAGCTCCCGGTGTGTAACAAACAATAAGAACACTGGCTATCAAAACAATCATCTTGACAGCCTTCTTGTCTCGGGCAGACATAGAGCCCTTGTGATCGTCACCTGATGTCATCTCATTCCTCACCTGAGAGCTCTGTCTTAGTTTGATGACAAGGATAATAGTAAAAATGACAACACCACAGAAAGACGCCATGCTGATCATGGAGTGGATAACAAAACAAATGCCCTCCACGCTCTTCCTACTGCTGGTGAAGCTTACAGACAACATGGTCATGTTTCTCTCAGGCATGAACTTCCATCCAAGGTACGTTGTGGAACATTCCGGAACCATAGACATTAGGTTCAGAAAATAGATCAGGCCGATGATTATTGTTGTCCTTGTTTTTGTGACGATTTCCTTGACTTTTAAGGGAAACGCAATAGAGAGGCATCTTTCTCCTGTAATGTAGACGGTGATGTAGCTGGTGATTCGACAGAAGCAAAGGTGTGGCCAGCCTGCTGAGACATACATAACTTCCATCCCAACCCAACGAACTTCAAGAATTAATAGAAGTGGATTCATGCACATAGACGCCCAAACTAGAAATAATAAGCAAAAGAAATCAGAGATGGCGAGACCGACGAAAGAAATATTGACAGTATTTGAAAAACCTTGCTTGATGAATACAACGATATTGATAATGTTGGCTGCCATTCCTAACAGCCCGACAACACCGCAGAACATCACGAAAAAGACTACTTCAAAAATAGACCTCTGTTGAGCAGTTAAAACATCAAAGTTTTTCATCTTCACCGAATCACCATATTCTGGTAAATTATCACCAGTTGTTGACAAATTCGCTATAGATGTGAACGATTCCATGATATAAATTTCTTCAGAGTAAATATCTGAACAAACTCATATCTTTAAAACTCATAGTTCCTGGTATTCACTCACTGAATGTATTAATTGAATTAATTTTAATGTTCATGTTTAATATTATTATTTTAAGCAATACATTGCACATTGTATAAAAAGTTTGAATTCGGTAGACATTTTATGTTGTTTCCCTGCTTTTGTTAAATTTGACACAGTAAGTATTTTATTTTAACAGAGTCAATGTCTACTGGATCCATACATTGCCTAAGTTGTGATACACCCCTCAAACAAACTAGATTCATTGTCATTTATATTTGTATCTAAACTACCCACAACTTTAGACGAAGCGTAGTTAATACTTATGACATAAAAGAAGAAATAATTAATGAAACATATTTATCCAAGAAAAAGGATTCTAACGTTAACTAAAAATATTTGACCGGTACTCGTAGCTGCATACCAATAATTAATGTTAACCACAATTGTTAACTCTGAGAAAGATTCATTCAATAAAATAGCGTGTGGAAGACGTATTATAATTCCCTGTAATAGCTAAGTATTAGCACATACTAATCTGACATTCTTGTATACAATTTAGCAAATATTTAATGTCGTAGGACATGGTAAGCCATACTAAGATATTAGATAAGTTGTCAGTTAACAATTGCAAATTTTACAAACTAGCGTCGATCTATAGACCACACTTTTATTTTTACATTTCCTGTGCTGTGCATTTTATTTTTCAGATACCCAGAATGAGTTCCCTTTCATTCTGAATTGTATATACTTATTGCATGATCACTGCGATAGAAATTGCTAGAAAATTACTAGCTCCACTAAGACATGTGTTATTAGATACCATTATAATGTGTCGCCTATTGATTATATTTACGTTAACGTATTTCCACAGCCAGTTGGTTCTTTATAATTTCATATTTAATTTTTCCTGTCTCTACAAACATGTTGAAGAGAAAACCGACAAATCTCACACAATTATTCAGTAGAAGTGGGATTGGCTATTAGTATAAAAAAGACAGAAGTCATAGCTGAAAGGAAAGAGAATGTCAAAGAATAAAAAATAAAAATTTGCAACAGCAAACACATATATATACTTAGAAAAGATTATAGCATAAATAAGAAGAATCGGTGAAGATATCAACAAATGGATAAATAAAGCCACTTTAGATTTTGCCAATTGTTGTGAGATCCATTCTTTAAAACACGACAATTTTAGAGAGGTTTAGTAATCTTCTCAACTTTGTCATTTGACACGGATCTTAATTCGCGTAATAACCATAAGTTGACTGGGAGGTTTTATAAACGAGGAAAGAGAAACAAAAAAGATTTGATAAAATAGTCAGATACTAGCAATTAATAGCAAAAGCTAATATAACAAACAGTTATATCTTAGTTTTGGTTTGTGCATATATATGTATTGTCTGTCTTACCGATAAGGTCATATTTGGGCTGCAACATCGTTTATTATTCTTTTGTGCAGTCCTTTTTACCACAGAGTTTAGTTTAGTTTAGTTTAGTTTAGTTTAGTTTAGTTTAGTTTAGTTTAGTTTAGTTTAGTTTAGTTTAGTTTAGTTTAATTTAGTTTAGTTTAGCTTAGTTGACAGGTCGTTCTCATTGCACATCGAACAAGTCCATATAAGTGTTCAGTTCTCATTGCATATCGAACAAGTCCATATAAGTGTTCAGTTCTCCTCCGAAGTATATCTCTTAACCTGTAGCGAATAACGACACCAGTGTTGTGTTGATTGACAAGTCTTCTTTGGATTCCTGTGAGCGCTGCCGTCTAGCATCTCCTACCTTAACATGATACTCGAAAATCTGTAACTATGCACTTTATTCGATGTTTATCTCAAGTTTGTACATCCATGTGACAATCTAATAATTTCCAATTCGTATATTTCAATTTTGTTTGCAAGTTTGCTTTCATCTTCTCTATACAAAGGCAAATGCTTCTATTTTTCTCACAAGACGGTCCGAAAATACTGTACAAAATATGACACCTTAACATTATATTAACATAATTAGCATATATTAACATCGGAATTGAAGCCATGTGCATTGTTAAGTGCTTTTTTTGTCTTAACCTTGACTTTCTGGGTCATTTGGTTAGTAATGATGTCGACTAATATTTCCTTCTACCTTGCGTTGACAGAGTTATCTGTTCGTTTATAAATTCAACGTCTTTTCGTTCATCTATATTTTATTTACATATCCCTGAAAAATATTGTTTATAGTCTGAGTCTGCTCCTCAGTACGTGACCATTGACTATGAAGTGGAAAAATAATCTTGCCAGACCTGTAGCTGAACCATTTATCTACTTTTGCGTTTAAGATTGTCAGCTATATAGCAGTTCAAGGTGTTGATAAATGTCGTGGCGTATAATGCAATGAATAGTCTCATTAGTAATGTGATCATTGGGGTGTCTTGGCGTATAATGCAACGAATATTCTCATTAGTAATGTGATCATTGAGATGTCGTGGTGTATGACGCAACAAATAGACTCATTAGTAATGTGATCATTGGGGTGTCTTGGCGTATGATGCAACAAATAGGCTCATTAGTAATGTGATCTTTGGGGTGTCTTGGCATATGATGCAACAAATAGGCTCATTAGTAATGTGATCTTTGGGATGTCTTGGCGTATGATGCAACAAATAGGCTCATTAGTAATGTGATCATTGGGGTGTCTTGGCGTATGATGCAACAAATAGGCTCATTAGTAATGTGATCTTTGGGATGTCTTGGCGTATGATGCAACAAATAAGCTCATTAGTAATGTGATCATTGAGATGTCGTGGCGTATGACGCAACAAATAGACTCATTAGTAATGTGATCATTGGGGTGTCTTGGCGTATGATGCAACAAATAGGCTCATTAGTAATGTGATCATTGGGGTGTCTTGGTGTATGATGCAACAAATAGACTCATTAGTAATGTGATCATTGGGATATCTTGGCGTATGATGCAACAAATAGACTCATTAGTAATGTGATCGTTGGAATGTCTTGGCGTATGATGCAACAAATAGACTCATTAGTAATGTGATCTTTGGGATGTCTTGGCGTATGATGCAACGAATAGACTCATTAGTAATGTGATCGTTGGAATGTCTTGGCGTATGATGCAACGAATAGACTCATTAGTAATGTGATCGTTGGAATGTCTTGGCGTATGATGCAACGAATAGACTCATTAGTAATGTGATCATTGGGGTGTCCTGGCGTATGATGCAACAAATAGACTCATTAGTAATGTGATCTTTGGGATGTCTTGGCGTATGATGCAACAAATAGACTCATTAGTAATGTGATCGTTGGAATGTCTTGGCGTATGATGCAACGAATAGACTCATTAGTACTGTGATCGTTTGAATGTCTTGGCGTATGATGCAACGAATAGACTCATTAGTAATGTGATCTTTGGGATGTCTTGGATGTGTGCGTAGCAGCTTAGTTCTATAAATGTTATTCTCTTAGATTTTTGTTCGAAATGTCCGCACTTCTCAAGCACATAAATAATTTAGTAAAAATATAATAATATTAGATTTGATAGATTTGATGTGATATTAGGTTTGATAGATTTGATATTAGATTTGATATTTAGATAACATTGATATTTATGTATTGTTCCACTACTTTATACAACTTGCATTATGCTACCGCGGTTATGGTCACAGACCAGATCTGTTGTGGTCAGCATGGCTAGTTAGTTTTTCCGTCATATTTGATCTTTATTAATTTAACCATACCACGACGTTAATAAGAGGAAGAGCTTTGCGAATTGCAGGAAGTATAACATAGAACTGCATACATGTTTCATAGATGCACCAAGTCCTTTGACTGCGTACAATACTAGAAGTTAAAGATCAGCTTGAAAGAGATGGGTTTTACAAAATAATCTTATCTTATTTATTCATTATACCACGAAAAACACGCACCCATCAGAATAGAGGGTGAAAAATGACATTGATTTGAAGTATAAAAACGAGTGAGGCAGCGATACATCCTCTCTCCATATCTTTACAACATATACACCGAGAACATCATGAGAAATATACCAAACGATGGCAATTCTGTGAAGCTTCCAAAAATAAATGCCAACTTGAAACCAAAACTCTGAAGACGCAGTTCTCATTTCAAATATTGCAAAGACATTATAATATATAATTAAAGCGATGAAAAGCACAATTAAGATTAAAACCTTTTCTTAAGCACATACAACTAAAATAAATGTTCACAGACAAAGTAAGACGCCTACCCAAAATCATGATCACCATCGAAGAAATTGAAATGATGTAAAGTTATAACTATCTAGTGCATGTAATAACCATCCCTGGACACTGCAAATAGAATCAAAAGGAGGTTAGCAATATATTATCAAATCGGGGGTGGGGGGGGGGAGGGGAGAGGAGGCGCTCGGTAGCCTAGTTGGGAAAACAACTCGACTGGGTTACCGACGTTCGGACAACCTGTGTCCGATTCTTACTGGAAGTAGTGTGAGTTGTACTCGTGGTTAGACAAAAAAATACCCCCGCGGTCAACCCAGTCGCTGGCAGAAATGGGTACTATGGCAGTAATTTGGGAAGGTGAGGAATGCTGCCTCGCATCGTGAGTTTCAATGCTTGAAGCGACACTATGCAGAAATCTTCGTACGCATCTGGTTAGGCGGTCAAGCACATATGGGCGAAAACTCGCGTGCTAAGATGCCGATTCTAGTCTCGTACTTTACCTTTACTTTACCTAACGAATAAGGTCGCATATTATTTGCAGAACATTGCATTCACCACATTAAGTCTGAAAGAATCTCTGTCTGTTGTTATGTTGTATGTCTCATTGATGTCTTGAAACCACCTTCTTCTTGGTCTCCCATGATTCGTCGCCCAGGATTCATGCCCTCGTCATGCTTTCTCGGTAGTCTGCACTCAGTAGTCTGAACTCAGTAGTCTGCACTCAGTAGTCTGAACTCAGTAGTCTGAACTCAGTAGTCTGCACTCAGTAGTCTGAACTCAGTAGTCTGCACTCAGTAGTCTGCACTCAGTAGTCTGAACTCAGTAGTCTGAACTCAGTAGTCTGCACTCAGTAGTCTGAACTCAGTAGTCTGCACTCAGTAGTCTGCACTCAGTAGTCTGCACTCAGTAGTCTGCACTCAGTAGTCTGCACTCAGTAGTCTGCACTCAGTAGTCTGAACTCAGTAGTCTGCACTCAGTAGTCTGAACTCAGTAGTCTGCACTCAGTAGTCTGAACTCAGTAGTCTGAACTCAGTAGTCTGAACTCAGTAGTCTGCACTCAGTAGTCTGAACTCAGTAGTCTGAACTCAGTAGTCTGCACTCAGTAGTCTGCACTCAGTAGTCTGCACTCAGTAGTCTGCACTCAGTAGTCTGCACTCAGTAGTCTGCACTCAGTAGTCTGCACTCAGTAGTCTGCACTCAGTAGTCTGCACTCAGTAGTCTGTGGTTGTTTTCTGATTGGCTCTAGCCACTTAACACCTTAGATTCCTGTTGTACCCTAAGCCGGTTACCAGGCCGGTTAGCAAATATCCACATGGAGATAAATTGCAACGAAGAACAGATAGCATAACATCAATGCAGTAAAATTAAGATTATAGAGGATATACATTTTCTGATAGCAACATATAGTTGCGAACCATGGACAATCTCGCAAACAATAAAGAATAACATTACTACAGAAGCAATGTAGTATCGTAACATGCATCAAGGCTTAGAGAAGTGAAATACAACATGTCACCGCACTAGGTCAAGGGTAAAGGTAGTCTAACAACAATTATCCCTGAGTAATAAAGTATAATAGATCTTCATTATGGTTGCCTACGCATGATAAAAGGTTGAAAAGGGCAGGACAAAATCACTAATATAGAATTATGAAAATGTACAGCCAAATACTTGTGGATAAAGAGATATACCAAAGACGATGGTGCTAGATAGGACACACACTGCGGAAGCCATCTGAGAGTATTACACAACAGGCCCTTTTATGGAACCTCCAAGGAAAAAGACAAAAAGGAAGACCAATATACTCTTGGAGAAAACAGATGGAAGCAGAGAATAAGATGATGGGGAAGACATGGAACGATCTTGAAAGATTGGCAAGAAACAGAACGGCTTGGAAAGTGTTTCTTGTAGACCAATGCTCCACAGGGAGCTGTAAAGGTAGACAAAGAATGAAGTGTTAGTAACTTCTTTGTATTAAGGCTAAGTTCTGAGAGGTGGGGATGACCAGTTCCCGTCCTCGCTGCCTTTCCTTCCCAGGGAATATCTCCGGTATTGAAAGAGGTTGGGTGGACTGTGTCAGCCATTTAGGTCAGAACAAACAAAACCTGGCCTCAACTGGCATTTGAGCCCTTAACCTTTACTGTACCAGGCTATAAGGAGGTGAGGAGGCCAGATCTGTTCCTTGCTTTCCCCAATTCGGTGGAACGGAACCATTTCATATATCGGCTCCGTGGACTGCGGTGCGCCAAGCTACGTTTTAATCCTCGTTTACTGAAAAAGCTTTTAACGCCCAAAGAAATACTCTTAGAATACATTGGATAATGGAGGATAAATACTATTAGAATACTTTGGATAATGGAAGAGAAATACTCTTAGAATACTTTGGATAATGGAAGAGAAATACTCTCAGAATACATTGGATAATGGAGGATAAATACTCTTAGAATACATTGGATAATGGAAGAGAAATACTCTTAGAATACATTGGATAATGGAAGAGAAATACTCTTAGAATACATTGGACAATGGAAGAGAGATACAGAAACATTAAAGGCCTGATTATTGAAGAAAACTAGCATATAAACATCTTACAGAGAAAATAAAAAAAATATTTTGACCATCGAAAAGGACACAATGGTCAGGACATTAAAGACTCTACTAATGGATGACGATCTGAAGTATTATTAACTTTAATCATCGTCATTATTAATTGTTATTTTCTTGCAGATGTCTTTGTTTCTCCATTATTTTGACATTGATCTCCAAGCTCAATTCCTGCTCACTGCCCGTCATACATTCATTATAATTTTCAGATAGGAAAAATTGAAAAAAAAAAGAAAAAAATGGTATGTTAGAAGCTTTACGTGATTAGTAGACGACACAGATTCGAACAACGTTTCGGCTCAATAGGCCTTCAGCAGGAACAAACAAACAACATACACACACAAATATGTGAATAAATAAAACTAATCCTACATAGCTTACTAGTAATGAAACATCAAAAACAAAATAATCGAAATATGTTGACTTCCCTGTGTGTCGTAGACTGTGGTCAGGCTAGGAAAGGAATTTCTCACGGGTGTAGCTGTAATTTATACCCTCTGGTCAGAGGTAAAGGGTTCTAAAAATATACGAGTGGGGGAACGCTATCTAGGTACGTCGACTACACAGGCGTAGGCAATATCTGAAAGTATCTAAGGGCCCATAAATACATGTATACACACACACACAGATGCATGTATACACATGTACACGTGCAAGAAGACGTGCACATACTAATACATATCAACATATACATGCATATACACACATACATGTGTATGCATACAAGCAAGCACACATATACATGCATGTATATGCATATACATATATATACCAATACCCGTGCCTATGAACACATACATGCATGTGCACATCCATACGGGGACAATCATATGTGTGGAAGTGTGCGTATGACCCACAACCAACCAGAGGGGTTCACACCGGGGTCAGTGTGCAAACTCGAAGGAGAAAGAATAGAACAGAAGAATAACAGGTACTCAAAAGGCGGAAAGAGTTAGATGTACGAGAGTGGGGTGCAATAAAATCATATGAGGGGTAAGTAGCACAGAAAAAGGTATATAGGAGAACACCGAAGTGTCTCAACGGGGACTAGTGGAGAAGAACTAAGAATAGAGGGGCATAGTAGATAGACTAAAGAGCCACAACATGGGTGGTAGAGAGGGCTATGCAAGAGGGAGGGAGCAGCCAGAAGTAAACTATGTGTATGAGTGTGATACATTCATGCCTCGTGGGGCCAGCGAACTATACTGGACTATGAGGCGATTTTCCAAAGTATATCGGCTGCGGTCGCCAGAGTGACAGAGGACAATACCAGTGACACGGATGTCGTCTTTGCCCTTGTGATCTGGGGAGTTGAAATGGGAAGACACTGGAGTGCCAGTATTCTGTTGGACATCTCATAGATGTTCACAAAATCTTTCCGCTAATCTACTACCAGACTCGCCAATATAGGTCATGTTGCATCGTTGGCATATAATAGCATAAATGATGTTGCGGGACACACATGTGAAGCCATGCTTGATCTCGAGCTTAATTTTCAGATAGTAGGCTTGTGATTACACTTCCATTCATGGTAGCTCCCTCTAATCTCGAATAATTTACATACGCACACGCATATATATATATATATATATATATATATATATATATATATATATATATATATATATACATACATATATATATATATATATATATATATATAGCGATATATAACAATTATGTACAAAAAATCTAAGCAGCAATTCATTTCTGTAACAAATGTTTGACAGCTTCCATCGTTCATGTTTATATTGATGTTGTAAATTCTTTTTAGCGTTTACTTCTGCCTTGTCTACCTTCATTTTCACAAATTAATATAACGTTGAAGATGTTATTTCGTTTCTCTATCTGACCAGCAAGGTTTCATTCGTCTCGTGTGAAGTGTATTAAATAGTTCATTGTTTATTTGTAGCTATTAAAATTAAATGTTTTTTAATATGTCCTCCCATTCCTCTAACCCATTTTATTCTTCTATTATTTCACGTTTAAAGACTTCAATTTTCTTATCTTTTTCCTTATTTAATGTCCAAGTTTTTGCATAATACAGGAATTCTGAATGCATATTAAACTTTATACTTCTCTGCTTTAGTTCTGTTAGTTATTTGCCTGATGTAAGCGTATATTTCATGTTGTTAACTTGCTTTTATGTCATTCCTGTTCTTTTATTGATTTTGATCTCACATTCCCCGTCACTCGTTATGACATGTCTAGGATAAAAGCATTCTTGAATTCTGACTGGTATATGTTATGTATTTAGTATCTGTTCATTATCATATTTTAGATTTCTTAAAATATACTGAAAGTCATCTGAGACGAAAAATTACAGAGAAATATATATAAAGACCATCAATACGTTAAATGGTCTTTTAATATAAAAAAAAAAAACTGAATGTTACAGAGCGTGAAATAAAGGCAAGGCGCAGCGTAGAATGAAGTTTTATAACTGTTTTTGTGTGGAAAATATGTGTGTTCGGGTTCAAATTTGTGATATCATTGTAATGTAAAACTGTTCTATTTTCACTATGTCTGAGTGACGCAAAGATTTGTGTAATTGATTTAATCTGGTCAGATCAATGTAGGACTAATTCTGGTAATACAGCTACCTAAGACACATCTCTAAGACTATAGTGACATGAAGCATATCTACTAAAACACTGTAATAATAAATCAAAGAATGTACATAAACACAGTTTACTAGATCGTGAAACCAGCAATACTAAATTACGTGTTTAAGATTATTTAGTTCTAGCATACTCCATAGCAGACTCATGCAAGGCGGCTGTATCTCTTTTTAGCGCCCTCAAGTTGTGATTTAAGATGTGATTTTAACTCATCATCATCATCATGTGCCATACCGGTTGGCGTAGGTGATCATGCCCTCCACAATCTTCTATCTACAGTGCATCGTATCCGTTCTGTTGTTGACTGTTTTCCATGCCATGACACCAAGCTATCCAGTATTTTCTCTCTTTGTCGTCCGCGATCTCTCTTTCCTTTTATTTTGCCAGTTGTAACCAAGTATTCCAACTTTCCTCTTTTCATGATGTGCCCGAAAAATGTTGATTGCTTCTTTCTGATGTTTTTAAGAGCTGCCTTTTTGTGTTGGCCTCTTTGAGAACTTCCTCATTGGTCTTTTTAGCTGTCCAGGGAACTTTCAACATTCTTCTGAGAAATCCCATCTCTGTGGCCTCTAATCGTATTTTCATTTGTTTGCCTACAGTCCATGATTCGCTTCCATAGGTCATAATTGGTTCTGTAAAGCACCGATGAACTCTCTTTCTCATTTTTATTGACATAGATTTGTTGCATAAGATATTTTTCTTTTTCGGAAATGCTATTTTGGCCTGAGTTATTCTGCGTTTTATTTCTGTGTTGCATCTCCCATCTGATGTTATTATTGTGCCCAATTATTTGAAACGTTGCACTTGTTTCAGATTTGTCTCGTTTATTTTTATGCTGCATGATGGTGGTGATTGTTTCTTCGGTATAACCATTACTTCTGTTTTCTTACTATTCAGACTGAGACCTTTCTTGTTACTTTCTTTTACTATTATGTCTACCATTTTTTGTAGTTTATTCTGATTTTAACTAGTAGCCTTTAAATTGGAAAATAACCAATACACAGGATGTTCCTGCATCTGGGAACTGTAGAAGAATATCAGTCCTCAATGACCCATGTATGTCAGTAGTAATGGTGATTCTGACAGTAGATCACATTGATTTTTTCCCTTTCACTGGCTCTAAGCTTCTGGATATATATTTCACATATAGAGTCGATCAACATTCTCCCTAGTCCGCAGAAGAGTGATCAAACCCTGGTCTATTTATAGGCAACATATTTCACAAGACTCGACCGTTTCAACATTATCGCTATAGCTTGTTTCATAATTCGTGCCCAACTTTTAAAATCAATATCTTTTAAACCGCTGTTTGTAATTTTTTCAAAATTTGCATGTAAAGTTATAATGAATAGAACCCAACAGGGAATTAATTTCATTAAAAACAAACATTTGGTTATTATTATTGCTTATTTGATTTATATAAATTTATAACGACCCATTGATGTAGTCAAAACTTAGTGTTTACAGTATTTCAGTTAAAAATAGCGATTACAAATCTATACACTGTCAAATTTACGATTTTGCACGCTTTAAACGTGGGTTTTCTGACACAATTAGAAACTTGTAGTAAACACGAGACATTATGTGTTCCATTTCCGTTAAATCATAGGTGTAGACGTGGAACGCTAACATTTATCATGAGTCTTAAAATGAAATTCTGCAGTTTACAAAACATCGCAATAAAAATGTGTGACTATTTTTGCAAAGAGGCTAAACGAGGAAGATTATTTCATTCTTTAGAAAACCCTGAGAATAGGACAAGGCACATTTTGGATTTATCTAAACGGTCATTTAATCGCTGGATTCAAGCACGTGACCGTCAATGTTCCAAATATACAAAATCACAAGGAAGAGCAAAAATGTTGGATAATTTCGACAGTGAACTTATTAGAAGTGAAATTCGCAAAATGTTGGGTATGAATGAAACTTTTACAATAAGAAAATTAAAAGTATCGCTGAAAAAGAACAACAGTATTGAAATATCAAAGTCTACATTATGGAGGAATGTGAGAGCTGCAGGCTTTACATTCAGAAAGTATTCCAATGGACGAAACATGATCTGTGAGAAGCCACATATAGTAGTCATGAGAAGCAAGTACTTACGTGAAGTAAAAGAGGTGCGCAAGCAAGGTTATGATATTGTGTACTTGGATGAAACATGGATCAATGCTCACCACACTAACCAAAGGGAATGGCAGTCATCAGATGGAAAGATTAAGAGATTAATACCTAGCAGCAAAGGACAGCGCTTGATAATTGCTCATGCAGGTAGTCGACAACATGGACTAATACAGAATGCAGAGCTCATTTTTCTTTCAAAATCCATAGACAATCGGGATTATCACTCTGAGATGAATGGTCACATATTTAGACATTGGGTTGAAAGTTCTGTTCTCCCATCACTAGATCGACCATCTTGCCTAATTATGGACAATGCAGCGTACCACAACATTGTTGCACTTGAAGATAAAGTCCCGACGTCATCCAGTACAAAAGATGCTATTAAGATATGGCTCACAAAGGAGCACATACAATTTAATAACATGTACTTAAAACCTGAATTATTATCTCTAGTAAAGCAAAAACAAAGGACAAAGATTTTTCAAATAGATAAGATTATCCATGAGCACGGTCATATAAGTTTGAGGCTGCCACCTTACCATGCTCATTTAAATCCAATAGAACTAATCTGGGCAAAATTAAAAGGACAAGTGGCAGATGAAAATACAACATTCAAAATATGCGATGTAAAGACTCTTGCTAATCTCGCTTTATTAAATATAGACAAAGATTATTGGGCTAAATGTGAAGACCACGTCTTAAAACAGGAAGAGGAATATTGGAAAAATGATGGTTTGTGGAATGTTCAACCCCAAACAGTTATTAATCTTTTAGACTCGTCTGATTCAGAATGAAAGTATATAGCCCCCACAATGTTGGCCCCTATATTACCTTAAATTAGTTCAACAAACGGTCCTTTTCAGGACCACACAACTATGAAAATTGGACATACAGGTAAACCTTGATATTATCGTCCGTCCTCGAACTGAGCAGACAATAATTATCCTGGTGTTTTGTTTTATCCAGTTATTTCCCCATTACGGCCACGCCTTTACCTAGTGAAAATTAATCGTAGACCAGCAACTACGGTAATTTCTATTCTTTAGGGCTTCACAATTTACAATTTTGACAAACATCAAAGAAATATCGCCGCTTTAAGATAACTGCAGCTGCAAGATATTTGTTAAATATACATTTAAAGGGTCTTTTGCATTCTAATAACATTTGGAAAATTTCAAAAGTATTTAACAAACGGTTAAAGAGTAATAGCGTTTTGAAGTTGGGCATATGTTTTGAAACGAGCTATAGTCACTCAAGCTCCTGTACATGTGCAAGCCTTGTGTTGTAGGTACTTGCTCAGGTCAATCTTTGCACTTCCAGGCTCTAAGGTTGACCTATTTAAGGTCCACGCCATTGTGTTGTAAAATCTAATATTATCTCAAGTTTATTAGCTCTAACATCCTTAACAAGACTCAATCAAAAGAATACACCAGATTCTTAACCTGTCAATGTATTTCACTGACTTAAAGACACAATTATAATGTCCGTGAAATATTTCAAGTATCGTCTTGCTCCCTAGTCCTCTTTTACTATTTACTCTGTTTTATCATTTACATCTCGTGTATTGTTTTTACTATGTTGATTGAATTATTATCTTGCGTTCACTGCTACAACCTAAAACTGTGGAGATTAATATGTTCTAATACTGTTAAGATGCCATTGATTTGAGACTGTGGAGATGATCATGGTATGAGATAGTCTAGATTCGCTGTTTTATTCAGTTCTACTTGTGGAACCAGGTTCATTGCAGTCAAGAATCCACCATATCCTATGTGCCTCTTGTGGCAGGATCTCCTAAAATGCGTTGGTAAATTATTCTGACATTGTCAGTCTCCCTGCAATCCCTATTCGGTTGCACATGTTAGCATTTCAAACGAATTCTCTCGAAAAGAGAATATTTGTACACAGTTGCCTCATTATTCTAGTTCTCTTGAAAGAAGGCAAATTGAAAGCTAACATTTCAACAGAGGTACTCAAACCATAATTATATTGGCCGTCATTATTATTATATTTTTGACGCTGTGACCAATGTCGCAACTTTAATAATTGCATTCTCTAACGATCTGGAGAACATGCACACCTTTATTTTTCAGAGATGATCATGATGTACTTTTGTGATGATAATGGACGGAGACATTGGAGATGATCATGATGTACTATTGTGATGATAATAGACGGAGATATTGGAGATGATCATGATGTACTATTGTGATGATAATAGACGGAGATATTGGAGATCATCATGACTTGAGACAGTGGAGATTATTATGAATTCAGACATTGGAAATGATCATTACTTGAGACAGTGGAGATGATCATGACTTGAGACAGTGGAGATGAACATGACTTGAGACAGTGGAGATGATCATGACTTGAGACAGTGGAGATGATCATGACTTGAAACAATGAAGATGATCATGACTTGAGATAGTGGAGATGATCATGACTTGAGACATTGGAGATGATCATGACTTGAAACAGTGGAGATGATCATGACTTGAGATATTGGAGATCATCATGACTTGAAACAGTGGAGATGTTCATGACTTGAGACAGTGGAGATTATCATGACTTGAAACAGTGGAGATGATCATGACTTGAGACAGTGGAGATGATCATGACTTGAGACAGTGGAGATGATCATGACTTGAGACAGTGGAGATGATCATGACTTGAAACAGTGGAGATGAACATGACTTGAGACAGTGGAGATGATCATGACTTGAGACAGTGGAGATGATCATGACTTGAAACAATGAAGATGATCATGACTTGAGATAGTGGAGATGATCATGACTTGAGACATTGGAGATGATCATGACTTGAAACAGTGGAGATGATCATGACTTGAGATATTGGAGATCATCATGACTTGAAACAGTGGAGATGTTCATGACTTGAGACAGTGGAGATTATCATGACTTGAAACAGTGGAGATGATCATGACTTGAGACAGTGGAGATGATCATGACTTGAGACAGTGGAGATGATCATGACTTGAGACAGTGGAGATGATCATGACTTGAAACAGTGGAGATAATCATGACTTGAGACAGTGAGATCATGACTTGAAACAGTGGAGATGGAGATGATCATGACTTGAAACAGTAAAGTTGATCACGACTTGAGATAGTAGTAATGATCATAACTCGAGAAAGTGGAGATGATCATGACATGAGACAGTGGAGATGATCATGACATGAGACAGTGGAGATGATCATGACTTAAGGCAGTGGAGATGATCATGACTTGAGACAGTGGAGGTGATCATGACTTGAGACAGTAGAGATGATCATGAATTGAGACAGTGGAGGTGATCATGACTTGAAACAGTGGAGGTGATCATGACTTGAAACAGTGGAGGTGATCATGACTTGAAACAGTGGAGGTGATCATGACTTGAAACAGTGGAGGTGATCATGACTTGAGACAGTGGAGATGATCATGACTTGAGACAGTGGAGGTGATCATGACTTGAAACAGTGGAGGTGATCATGACTTGAAACAGTATAGGTGATCATGACTTGAAACAGTAGAGGTGATCATGACTTGAAACAGTGGAGGTGATCATGACTTGAGACAGTGGAGATGATCATGACTTGAGACAGTGGAGATGATCATGACTTGAGACAGTGGAGGTGATCATGACTTGAAA
The DNA here is from genome assembly GCA_032433765.1 of Megaustenia siamemsis. Classification (NCBI taxonomy): domain Eukaryota; kingdom Metazoa; phylum Mollusca; class Gastropoda; order Stylommatophora; family Ariophantidae; genus Megaustenia; species Megaustenia siamemsis. The sequence continues at coordinate 71,463,665 of JAVIAB010000051.1, read as the reverse complement.
CAGTGGAGGTGATCATGACTTGAGACAGTGGAGATGATCATGAATTGAGACAGTGGAGATGAACATCATCTAATAGTGATATATTTTACTTTTAAGACGGTCAATTTGTATTCTTAAACTGCAGCTATGATCATGATCTAACGTTGTACAGATGATAGTCATATAAAGCTGTAGATATAATAGTTATGTAAGCTGTAGATATAATAATGACCTTCATCTGTAGATATTATAGAGATCTAAAGCTGTAGATATAATAACGATCTACAGTTGAAGGTACAATAGTGATGTAAGCTCGAGATATAATAATGATCTAGAGGTGGGCGGATTTTTATTAATGTAAAATTGTAGGATGATAATGATCTATTGTTGTAGAGATAATAATGATCTATTGTTGTAGAGATGATACTGATCTATAGTTGTAGAGATGATAATCTATAGTTGTAAAGATGATACTGATCTATAGTTGTAGAGATGATAATGATCCACATTTGTAGACATGGTTTGATCTAAAGTTGTAGAGATAATAATATTCTTAAGGTGTTGAGAAGGTATTGATCTACATTTTATAAGATGAGAGAATGACCAAAAGCTATAAATTCGGTAATGATTTAAAACTTCACATATGTACATCATCTGAGATACGAGTTTCCTGAGCCTCAGAAACCATCAGTCATCTGAAACATTGTAGGAGATTTTAAATGCTTACGCATATGATATTGCAATGACGACCGTCACTATTTAATTAAGGCGCTGCATTTGTTATAACAAAACGTTATTATCAGGACTCAGAAACCACGAAATGAGCTGAAGAGATCTCGTGTTTTTTTAATGAAACATATTTGTTGACATTGTATTTATTTAAATATTTATTAATTAAACATAAGAACCTATCAAAATATTTGTGTGAATATTTTATACCAGACAAAATAAACAGGTAAACAAGCAAAATATGAACACAATTGTGTGATTAATACCATTATTAATATCTTTTTGTATATGACTGTCAGTTACAAAGTATCAACAAAAATGATTAGCAAGGTAGGCAAATAAACATAACAAATGAGTATTTCACAACAACATTTTTCTAATAATATTAAAACTGGAATCTCTTTTCCAGTCATACAAAAAATGTCGCACTTATTCTCTCTTATTTATTTATTTTTTTGCACCAAAATTCACCTTTTTCATATTGGCTCTTACATTCTTCTACTTCTTCTTCTATCCTTCCTCCATTGCGGTTGGCGTCGGGGAAGATACAATCTGCGATTCTTTGCTCTTCTGTTGGCCTCTTCTGGTGTTATCCCTACTAGTGACTCTAGTATTCCCTTTACCCATATCTTTCTCGGTCTTCCTCTTAATCTGGCGTTTTCGTAGCGTTTGTTTATGGTACATTAAATTGAATATTTACGAAGCACTGTCTTGGAAAGTGTAAAATGTTTGGAAAATTGATTGGAAAATTTGTATCTGACTTACCACGTCTCTCTTGTTTTTCCGTTCTCTTTTGACGCTTCCTATTCGTGTCTTTTTTAAAAAAAAACTGATTAATAGCTGTCATAATCTTGTGCAGCCATATCCATTAACTCTACGACCATGTGTCGTATAGCTAGACATCTTCAAAGTGAGAGGCGACCACTTATTTGCATCATCCTGAGAATTATCTGTTGTCCGGGATTCAACCATCATCCGGCGTCTCACATGAACTAAGATTGAGAACTCGATCTATTTTCTCCCTTTTTCGAAAGAGTTGCAACTTAGACCATGTATATTTTGATTACGTTCCAAGTACAAATGCAGCGTAAACTCACAGTTCACGCAGTTTGTGCATGCAACAAACGTGAACTATTGTAATATATTGTCAGAATTTGCCTCCATAAAGTGATAAACACTGTAGTGTTCATCGCACTCCTTTTCATCAACATCTACATGTGTCTGTTAGATATAACATCTACATGTGTCTGTTAGATATAACATCTACATGTGTCTGTTAGATATAACATCTACATGTGTCTGTTAGATATAACATCTACATGTGTCTGTTAGATATAAAACACGCAGAGAAAAAAAAACGAATAATGTTGAGTCTCAAGTAAAATATCCAAGAACCACTGCTATAAAGTAGTCACGAAATTGAATAGCCTTGGCGCTACGGTGATTGCTGCGTTTGCCTAGCCTTTTTTTGTACAGTGAATCAAATGTTATGGGTGCATCCACAGTTGATAATGTTGTGTGTGATACGCCAAAATGATGTAAGATCCTATATTCATAACCGTTCGCTTGAAAAAAAAATATGGCAAAATTATAACGATTCCGATGATGTTTGGAATCTTCAGGCCTGATGAAACTCATGAATCTTCATTATAGTCAAGAGTGATTTTGCCTAAATTCAGGAGACCTAAGAAGAGTAAATTGGGGAGAATTTGTGAACCATTTTATCGCTTCACACTGAGGGATTTGCTGGGTTGGAGACCTGAGCTCTTGTGGAAAGCTGTTCGAAGCGTGATGAGGTAATTCCGACGACTACCTAACAAACAGTCACGAAATAACGTCTAATAATGAGAACATTTGAAGAATAAATACGGAAGCAAGTCACCTATCAATAAGTCGCACAATTGGCATGATTTCACCAAAGGTCTGTTTGAATTTTGAGCTCATACGGTAATAGAAGAAAATGTTGACGCTGGAGTTAATTGATTGAAAGGATAAAGCGATGGACCAAACTGAAATACAAATGTTGAGATATCTGCCCTGAATGTTAAACTCTGGTCCAACGGTAAAAGCTGTCATGGCAATCATAGCTCCCGGTGTGTAACAAACAATGAGAACACTGGCTATCAAAACAATCATCTTGACAGCCTTCTTGTCTCGGGCAGACATAGAGCCCTTGTGATCGTCACCTGACGTCATCTCATTCCTCACCTGAGAGCTCTGTCTTAGTTTGATGACAAGGATAATAGTAAAAATGACAACACCACAGAAAGACGCCATGCTGATCATGGAGTGGATAACAAAACAAATGCCCTCCACGCTCTTCCTACTGCTGGTGAAGCTTACAGACAACATGGTCATGTTTCTCTCAGGCATGAACTTCCATCCAAGGTACGTTGTGGAACATTCCGGAACCATAGACATTAGGTTCAGAAAATAGATCAGGCCGATGATTATTGTTGTCCTTGTTTTTGTGACGATTTCCTTGATTTTTAATGGAAAAGCAATAGAGAGGCATCTTTCTCCTGTAATGTAGACGGTAATGTAGCTGGTGATTCGGCTGAAACAAAGATGTGGCCAGCCTGCTGAGACATACATGACTTCTATCCCAACCCAACGAACTCCATTTGCTGTTAAAAGAGGGTTCATACACATAGATGCCCACACTAGAAAAAACAGACAGAAAAAGTCAGAAATGGCGAGTCCGACAAATGCGATGTTTACTGTACTATTAAAACCTTGCTTAACAAATATAACAATATTTATGCTGTTAGCTACCATTCCTAAAAGACCTGCAACACCACAAAATGCCACGAAAAAGATGGCTACAAAAATGGACCTCTGGTAGTCTGTTAAAATCGGAGTGCCTTTTATCTTCTCTGAATAACCGTCTGGATTTTTAAACAGATTGTTAGTGGTCGTTGACAATCTATTCACGGATGTAAACGATTCCATTTTACGAAATTTATTTTATCAAAGTGAATACTGGAGCAAATTAATTGTCTTAAAACTATCACTTAATTGAAAACTACTTTCACTTATAAATTTGTGTGCATAAATAATTTCAAATGAGATTGAAAATTGCACATTTTGTAAACGAAAAGAATTCACTATTTTTGTTATGATAAAACCTTGAAGGCTAACTCATCCCATTTCTCCGTGATTTTTATAGAGGGTTGTTTTTTTGTGTGCACTTTTTTTTTAAAAACCTTATTTATTTTATCAACACCTTAAACTTGTATACGTGACAAAGAAAACCCATCTACAATTATTGTTCCTCTTCAGTTTTATATTTTGATGTTTATTTTATACTGGCCACAAGATGACTTGTGAATAAAGTATGTGCTAATTGGTCCATGTGTTGTTAAAGTGTTTATTATTTAACAATGCATCTGCACGTTAAATTTATTATAATGTTTTAACACGTTCCATAATACTTTCGGTAAATCATATTAAAATTAATTTAGTATTAAAATGAGTCACGCTAAGATATTTTTTATAGAGGAAAACGATGCTACACCTAATTAAAACATTTTGATCTTGTAATGTAATAATCATTAACTGGCATAGGAATGTACCAGAAATGTTATTCTGTGGAAGTTACAGGCAAGTTATTATTTAAATATCTGCAGGCAACCTACACAGTTAAAGAGTCTAATTTCGATAGTTACAGGTGGTCTATTATCTATAATTAAATTATCTAAGACGACATATTATGCGTATTACTGTATTGGGTCTACTATTTTTTAAGGTATACAATTGATCTTCACAAAATGATACGGCATCACTCTTTACAATTTAGATAATAATTGCTTTCACGGGTCTATGCTTAAATATTAACAAAATATTCAGTCACAAATGATTTCTTTGTATATAAATTCGTTACGTAGGTCAACGTTGTACTTTAATATTTCCTCTAATTTCTCCTTTCTCAAATGCCCGCAAATATTGTTCTCCACATTCATAACTGTATACTATTTGTATGTTGTCACAAAACCTTATGTTTGGAATGTATTTTCTTTTAATGCGATCGTGTTTTATTAGGACGTTATTATAAACGTAGAGCATATTGTGATGTTTGCGCTATCTTATATACGTAGGGAGATCAAAAAGTAATGCACACCAATTTTTTTCTCGGAAACTATTCGGGCAAAATGTGTGAAATTTTCACAGATTGTAGCTGAACATCCCCTTTACACTACCTATTTTTCAACATAATCTCCGTCCAAGCGTATTGCCTTACGCCAACGCGAAACTAGGTCATGAATGCCTCGTTTGTACCAAGTTTTGTCCTGCTCGCGTAGCCATTTTTTAACTGCATGGATCACATCCTCATCATTGTCAAAGTGTGTCCCACGCAGGAATTTTTGAGTGGTCCAAACAGATGGAAATCTGAGGGAGCCAGATCAGGGCTGTAAGGAGGATGGGGCAGTACAGTCCAACCAAATTTGTTGATTGCTTCCCGTGTTACCAGACTTGTGTGAGGGCGTGCATTGTCATGTTGAAGCAACAAATCTGCAGATGGCTTATTAGGCCGAACTCTGTGGAACCGATTTTTGAGTTTTGTCAGTGTATTGATGTAAGCTGTCGAGTTGATTGTCTCACCTCTTGTCATTACATCAACAAGAATCACACCATCAATGTCCCAGAAGACAGTGATCATCACCTTTCCGGCTGATGGAGATGTTTTGAATTTTTTTCTTTTGGTGACTGCGGATGATGCCATTCCATTGACTGCATTTTTGTTTCAGGCTCATAATAATGTGCCCACGTTTCGTCACCGGTAACAATTTTTGACAAAAACATTTCTCCTTCAACACCGAAACGCTCCAACAATTCAGAACAGAATGTTTTTCTTTGAACTCTGTGATCAGTTGTTAGGCACCGAGGAACCCATCGAGCGCAAATCTTTGAATATCCGAGAGTTTTAAAAATTGCGATTGCACTTCCCTTGCTGACTGTAAGCTGCAATGCCAATTGCTGACTAGTGATACGCTTATCCTTACGAATAATGGCATCAGCCCGGTTTAACATGTCTGTGCTGGTAGCCGAGGCAACACGTCCAGAACGCGGTAAATCATGCAGCTCCACTCGTACACTTTCTGCAGCTTTAATTCTCTGAACCCAGCGACTAACTGTGCTCCTATCGACTGCAGAACATTTGTACACTGCACACAGTCGTTTATGAATGTTTGCCACAGTTTCTTTTTCCGCAACCAGAAATTCTATGACAATTCGCTGTTTGTAACGGACATTGTTGACAAGCTCCATTTTAACGGTTCATAGATTGCGTAATATTTATCATAATGCTGTGCAATTTGGTGCACATAATTGGAACATGTCATATTCCAAGTGTGCAAAATTTTATATACCTATCTTTATTATTAGCCGAGAAAATAATTGGTGTGCATTACTTTTTGACCTCCCTACATAATAGATGAAGTTGTAAGCAGCGCACGAACATCGCAACATTTGAGAGAGTCATAAAACAATTGTTCTCGCAACGTTTATTGAAGGCTTGCTGTATTTTGATCTTTCTGCTTTATCGCCTTGCCAGTGAAGATACACATTTCATTCTAATTTCTAATTGTGCAATTCTTTCAGCTGACTGTATTTGATACACTCATGTTACTTACTTTTTGAGTAACAGCTTATCGACCCTTACTAAAGGGTTTTAAGTCACAATATTTAAAATCTTTCAACGATATAAAGTGTACCAGTCATTCATTAACAGAAAGGAAGATGTGTGTCTTTATATTAATGGGAACCCTATAGAGTTTTGCAACCTCAGCTGATCTGATCACCAGAACAGGTCATACAAACGAGTTAGTGTTTCTACCTCTTAGCTTCGTGATATTACAGGGGACAAGAAGGCATATGTCGAGCATGTGTGGAGGTAGGATAACAAGATAGTTTCAAAACAGGCTCTTCTATGGGAAACATCAGTAAACAGAAAAAGAGGAAGTCATAGAGAGACACTGAAAAGAACACTTATAAGAGAAGCAACGTTTGCAGGCATAGATTCATTTGATAAGATCGAAAAACTGGCCCAGAATAAAGATTGACGACAAAAAACACTACGAGCCCCATGCGACATCTAGCGACGCTGAAATGATCAGGAAGAAGACAAGGGCTTATTTCAACTGAGATCTTTTTGTGCAGAGGGAATCATAGAACATTCTTCAGTGAGATGGAGTCCTTTATGAGACAGCTGAACTTTGGCATTCTCATTGCTGTAGAACAAACCCTGTTTAGACTTTCAGGAATCGTAATCTCAATAACTATGTGTCTTGTGTGCTGAAGGTGTTCACATCATAAATTAGTTCACTGTATGGATCTTCAACATGGAACTCATCTTTCTCAAATACAAAGATACTAACAATCTCATTGGTAAAGAAATAAGATTAAACGTTTTTTTTTCCAGAAAATTGTAGCGTTTATAATTTAATCATATATAAAGAAAACAAATCAAATCAGTCTGCAATGAAGGTGGACGAAATATATTTCATATAGTAAGGACCACACCTGAAAATAAAATATGAAGATGAGGGGGGTTCAGTGTCACCTATTGCAACCCTTCTATAAATTATTGACTTATTACGCATAAGCTATTGTATCGTAGTAATCGATGAGGCGATGACTAGGATGTAATGAGAGAGGAACTGGGAAACGGGTTGAACGGTAGCAAGTTAGATAAAAGATAGTTGTATATAAATCCAGAATCTTGGGGCCCCTCACTTTAATATTAGAATATCATTCTCATGCAATCTGATTATATATGTCCACCGAAACAGCCTCTGAATCGACGGTCACAGATGTTAATAAACAATTTAACCCTTTTGTTGTGGTGCAGCATCTTTGAAATGGTCCACAATTTATCAGTGGATATCATTAACGGTGATCGCCTAGCACAACAAGACAACAAGCAATGTCTTCTGCTCTTTAAATCTCACAGAGTAATTTGTATTTCCTTTAATCAGGTTACTCTCCAGCAGTGTCTGTTTAGTTTCCTCTAGAAATCTTTCTCGTTTGTTAAGTTCGTGTAGCAGTTACCCTTGTGTTCTTAACCCTGGATAAGATATTTAAAAGCTTTGTTACGTGAACCAATTACACTTTAGCTGGTAGATTCTTAGAACGTCTGAAACATATGGAAAGTCCCTATTTCCTCGAAAGTACAAACACTGTTTTTCCATTTCCCTTTTCCTTTGCTTGACAATAACATTGTGTAACCAACTGTAACAGCTGAATATTAACTGCCATTGCATTTATTATTAAAAGAGTCTAATATTTACCTTCTTCTTTACTTTCCTATTTTCTCTGATTCATATTTAAAACTGGCTGAGCAGTCATGATCTACCATGATCCTATACTTTCCGGCGATAGAAAAGAATTCTCGTCACGTTCTTGTCCGTTATCAAAGATCTTTACAGTGCATGATCTCATTCTGAACATGCCTTTAATATGAAGGGGTGGGGAGGATTTGACGAAGTCCTATCTCTTTTGCAAGCAAGTTAAGAAAGTGTATTATTGTGTTATATTGACCTAAAATAAACTATTGTATGCATATATAATCATTAATTTTAAAATAGTATTTTTGTTTCAGCTGATGGGTCGGCATGTGTCTAGTAATATTCAATCAACCTTCCTTGCTAGCCGGTCAAAATTGACAGGCCGGTTCTAGCCTTCGAGTCCTCAGTTGGCTAACGCTGAGCTAGTCTAAAATTGTATTAACATAATTATAAAATAATTACAGCTACTTATTCATAGTTTGTTACGTTTTTGTTAGTTTCGTTGTTGAAATATATTTTATTTAATATTTTTACAAAACATCTTTTTTCTGACAATTTATGAACAATGAAATACATTTATTAATTTTCTTATTTTAGTTATACGTGCATTGAACTGGTTGTGTTGCATATGACTTACGGTCCAGCTCATTCGACCAGAGCGTTCTTTTAGTTAATACATCTCATCGAACTTCTAAAATATACATTTTTTCTACGTGTTTTGACAAACATGGAAATATTCTTGAAGATCTTTACAGTAAGCACTCAGATCAAATATAATGCCACATTCTAACAGAGTAGATGTTATACTTTTAAAATTTGTGCTATTAAAAATATTACTAGTAATTAACTACTTGTACAAGTATTTGATAGCTTTCATTTATCCACAAACTAGAAGAACACCTTTTCAAAAAAGGAGGAGAAAGAAAAGAAGCGATTTGTATATATAATATTTATCCCAATGGAATTACTGAAGTAAAAGAAGTAAAGAGCCCCCATCATGCCAAGTGGCTTAAAGGGAATATGGTGTTAGTGACCATAAATTTTACAGACCTTCAGCACATGATTTTTGGGGTAATGTGGTCGGTATTTCGCCCGTGCGGATTAACTTTCCCAGAAAAAAATCCGGTACCAATTTAAGGCTGGGTGAACCCGGAAGCCATCGGTTGGGATCGAACCCTACCTCTTGTCCTTTATAGTCCAGTTCACTAAACACTGAGCTATCGCTGGAATTACTGAAATGCTGAAAATAAAAGTTGTGTCTCAAAAGCTCTTACAGCAAAGTGTATGAGCTTGGGTTCCATAAAGAACAGCAACCGGCTATCAATATATACACACCTGAATGACACAACGACTATGAAGACACTGTGTTACGCCAGAAATTGCACAGTTCGTCACTTACACAAGCTTTTCCACCTTGAATTCCTGACACCAGTTAATCTAGTCTTGAACAATGCAGTACGGGCTATCTGGATGTGAATGAAGCTAAAGACCAAAGTGACATTAATCAAACCAGGATAACTTTTTTCCCTTAAGGCAACCATGGCTTACTTTACTTTTCACCTTATTTCATTCTACTATAAATGTCAAATAAATAGCAGCGACGAACACGAGACTATCGGAGTAACCTAACTAAAATCTAAATTGTTCTAGAATCATCATTAAACATTTTTTTAAAATGTCTTCAATCTTGTTAATATTAATTTATTGCAGTCACAAACTGGAACCGTCTTTTTATGTATGCAAGAAAGCTACATATGCATTTCTCTAACGATTGGGTTACAGAAATAATGTCCTGAAGAGACCACTGCTTCTATCACAGCCTCTCCAAAAATGAATGAGTAGAAACAAGACCACTGCTTCCATCACATCCTCTCCAAAAATGAATGAGTAAAAATACAGCCGTATTTCTATTACGACCTCTCCAAAAATGGATGAGTAGAAACAAAGCCGCTGCTTCCATCACAGTCTCTCCAAAAATGAATGAGTAGAAACAAGGCCGCTGTTTCTATTACGACCTCTCCAAAAATGAATGAGTAGAAACAAGGCCGCTGTTTCTATTACGACCTCTCCAAAAATGAATGAGTAGAAACAAGGCCGCTGCTTCCATCAGTCTCTCCAAAAATGAATGAGTAGAAACAGTGCCGCTGTTTCTATTACGACTTCTCCAAAAATGATTGAGTAGAAACAAGGCGGTTATTCGGTTATCGGGGTAGAGTAAAAACAAGGTTTCTTGAATGAATGAGTAGAAACAAGGCCGCTGTTTCTACCACAGCCTCTCCAAGAATGAATCAGTAGAAACAAGGCCGCTGTTTCTACCACAGCCTCTCCAATAATGAATCAGTAGAAACAAGGCCGCTGTTTCTACCACACCCTCTCCAAAAATGGATGAGTAGAAACAAGGTCGCTGTCTCTACCACAGCCTCTCCAAAAATGAATGAGTAGAAACAAGGCCGCTGTTTCTACCACAGCCTCTCCAATAATGAATCAGTAGAAACAAGGCCGCTGTTTCTACCACACCCTCTCCAAAAATGGATGAGTAGAAACAAGGTCGCTGTCTCTACCACAGCCTCTCCAAAAATGATTGATTAGTAACAAGGCCGCTGTTTCTACCACAGCCTCTCCAAAAATGAATGAGTAGAAACAAGGCCGCTGTTTCTATTACGACCTCTCCAAAAATGAATGAGTAAAAACAAGGTCGATGCTTCCATCACAGCCTCTCCAAAAATTAATGAGTAGAAACAAGGGCGCTTCTTACGTCAGGTCATGATTTACATTAAACCTGAAGGATCAAGGTAGTTGCTTATACCAGTTGTTCTCCACGATGGATAAGAAGACAAACGATGACACCTCTATCTCAGATCTTCAACAGAAGGATATAAAGGCAGGAAGTGGATGCGTGTGTTAGATCTTCTCCAGCAAAGGTATAAATGCAGGAAGTGGCTGCGTGTGTTAGATCTTCCCCAGCGAAGATGTAAATGCAGGTAGCTGCAGCGTGCGTTAGATCTTCCCCAGCAAGGATATAAATGCAGGAAATGGCTGTGTGTGTTAGATCTTCTCCAGTAAGGATATGAATGCAGGTGGTGGCTGCGTGTGTTAGATCTTCTTCAGTAAGGATATAAAGGCAGGTGGTGGCTGCATGTGTTAGATCTTCTTCAGCAAGGATATAAAGGCAGGAAGTGGCTGCGTGTGTTAGATCTTCTTCAGCAAGGATATAAAAGCAAGAAGTGGCTGCGTGTGTTAGATCTTCTCCAGCATGGATATAAAGGCAGGTGGTTGCTGCGTGTGTTAGATCTTCTCTAGCAAGGATAAAAAGGCAGGAAGTGGCTGCGTGTGTTAGATTTTCCCCAGCAAGGATATGAAGGCAGGAAATGGCTGTGTTCTTTAGGTCTTCCCCAGCAAGGATAAAAAGGCAGATGGTGGCTGCTTGCGTTAGATCTTCTCCAGCAAGGATATAAAGGCAAGTCGTGGCTGCGTGTGTTAGATCTTCCCCAGCAAGGATATAAAGGCAGGTGGTGGCTGCGTGCGTTAGATCTTCCCCAGCAAGGATATAAAGGCAGGTTGTGGCTGCGTGCGTTAGATCTTCTCCAGCAAGGATATAAAGGCAGGTCGTGGCTGCGTGTGTTAGATCTTCCCCGGCAAGGATATAAAGGCAGGTCGTGGCTGCGTGCGTTAGATCTTCTCTAGCAAGGATAAAAAGGCAGGAAGTGGCTGCGTGTGTTAGATTTTCCCCAGCAAGGATATGAAGGCAGGAAATGGCTGTGTTCTTTAGGTCTTCCCCAGCAAGGATAAAAAGGCAGATGGTGGCTGCTTGCGTTGGATCTTCTCCAGCAAGGATATAAAGGCAGGTCGTGGCTGCGTGCGTTAGATCTTCCCCAGCAAGGATATAGAGGCAGGTGGTGGCTGCGTGCGTTAGATCTTCCCCAGCAAGGATATAGAGGCAGGAAATAGCTGTTTTCGAAAGATCTTCCCCAGTAAGGATGTGAAGACACGAGGGTGTAGCTTTGATCAGATTTTCTAGAAATATAGAAATGAAGATACGGGATAACCATTTTCATCATATTCTCTCCAAGTTTGTTTTGGATAAACGAAGCAAATGTTTCCATCAGGTCCTTTTACAGGTAGATAAGGAGGCAACCGACAGCTTTATCTATTAGATTTTCTAAATGTTGAATATGAAGGCAATAAACTGCTTATTCCATCAGACCATCTTTCAAACAGGCATAAATACCTTAAGGAGCAGTTTTCACCTAAATCTTTCCAAAGCGGATATGGTAAGAGGATGCGGGCTCTTATATTAGATCTTTTCCTTAATGAATATAAAGACACTGTACTGCACATCATAAACTTTTCAAGCTGAACACAAAGAACAAATACGAATTCCTCCATCGATCCCATAGAAGTTGATTGCGTACATGACGTCTTGGGAAGACATGAAACTGTTGTTTCTATTAGACTCTCTCCAGCTTGGAAATCAATGAAAATTCTGAAACAAAACAAAAAGCGAGACAAATATAATATGGTGGTGAAATTTCATCTGTGAATTCCTTCTTTGAAGACACATTATGACCGCGTGATATTTAATGGACTTCATTGCGATGTTTGGAACAATTTTCTTCCAACTATATAAAATGTGGTGGGTTTTGCTGAAATTATGTCTTACAATCAATATTGTGGACATTAGGCGCCCCGGTTTACAATGATCACTCCCTTAAAGAACAACTGAAAATTGATAGAACGTCATTATTATCAATCTAAGTGAAGGCATTGACACAAATGTCATGTAAACATTTCAACAACTTCAGTGCTTAAGTGGAATAACGTTGAAGGTTAATTAAGGCCTCTACAGGACACAAGCTACTAGAAATTAAACAAATATTTGTCTTTACATGTCGAGGATTATTAAACATGGTTATGGTTATGGTTAGTCGAAGGCCCCGGTATCACTGCAAACGAATTGAAATCCATAATTACTCAACCGCTCATGCCAGTGGAATCATCCGAATTAACACCTCATCTCATTGAATGATCCAACCAAAGAAAGGCAGTTGCAATCCCCATCACATCAGCTACAGCACACGCCAAAGACATAAGGCGTAGCGGCGCAGAAAGTGGATGCAGCTGAATTGTCATTCTTCATACGATATCATCATTTATCGTAAGCAATCGGAATATCAAAACACAATTCTATGAAACATATAGCTCACGGTGTGCACAGAGCACTACGCTCAGTAGCTCCTGCAGCAAGCCGGAGTATATTCAAAATATATACTGGAAACACTTTGTCTACAATAAACTATTCTGTTATTCCTTGATTGGTCTTTGTTCTTTGTTCTTAGAGCTAACATCAAAATACTCCTGAAAAATAATTGCTTGCTTAGACGATGTTGCAGATAATGAAGTTTGTGTACATTTTCATTAGCTAACTTGCTTGCTGTGCAAAAACGTACTCATCCTTGAATTTTGCCATATTTAAATAAATGAATCTCAAACTGTAGCGGTGTGAAGACCTCACCCACACTGATAGTTGTGTTCATGTTGCTCTAATAAACTTTCATTGAGAGTCTTTACGACAGCGCTCTTGTGTAATTCTATCCGGGAAAAATCACTTTTCTAACTGAAGCCAAACGTATTAACTCTTCAGATCCCCGACAAGAACTGGACATTATGTATACATATATTTTTAATTGTTGGAGCTTTCATATATGTCTTACATAAGTGTTGGAGACATCGGTTTTGAATCCGTGGAATCATTGCCTGCGATTCCGTCACGGTAACTGGTACATTTATTGATGTCTTTGAAACTCATTTGATGACAGCAATGACCGCTTTGTTTTCCATTTTCAAAGTAGAGGCTTCGCAGAGGGAGCTCCATTCTACACTGTAATGATTCAGCCTAGACTCTAACCAACACACTGAATGTCAAAATCTTGCCTAATATCACAAACTTCATCATAACATCACTGCCGCCTTTAAAGCTGCCAAACATAAACTGTTTCATTGCAAAGTTTCTAGCCAAAAAGAGGAATCACCATCATCATCAGGTCGCGTGTCCTTTACAGAACGTTACATTCACCACAGCCCGTCTGAAAGAATCTCTGTCTCCAGCCAGATCTCCCACAGAACGTTACATTCACCACAGCCCGTCTGAAAGAATCTCTGTCTCCAGCCAGATCTCCCACAGAACGTTACATTCACCACAGCCCGTCTGAAAGAATCTCTGTCTCCAGCCAGATCTCCCACAGAACGTTACATTCACCACAGCCTGTCTGAAAGAATCTCTGTCTCCTGCCAGATTTCATACAGAACGTTGCATTCACCACAGCCTGTCTGAAAGAATCTCTGTCTCCAGCCAGATCTCCCACAGAACGTTACATTCACCACAGCCTTCTATTCTTGTGCTTTCCAATCCTCTGTGTCTTTTGTCGTGGCCATAGTTTTTAATTTTCTCCGCAGAATGGTGTTTATACCGCAATTCTTTTTTAATGTTTACATCTTCTAATATATTTTCATTGCTCTTTTTTATTACCCAAGGTATATTAAGGATTTTTCTGTTGCATTTTGTTTCGAATGAATCAATTTCCTTTATTTATTTCCGAGCTGTGATCGTAACCCTATGCTATGGTCATGAGAATACCTGCATGAAAGACATTGTCCGCAATAGCTATGTTTTTTAGTTAGCTGAGTGGCAGTGTACCCTAGCGTTCGGCCTCTCGTGGCAAGGCGCTGTGCCAAGGAGTACGAGTTCGATCATGCTTCGGTCCATATACTGTTCTTTGCTTTTTTTGTTATTGTTGTTTATTTGTCATTTTTTTCTGAGTGCTGTAAAACACACCTCTTCCTACTATGATTCGCCGATTTCCTTCCTTGCTGTTTGCGAGATGTGACCATATTTTACAACCTATATTGCTATCGGGACGATACATGTCCTTAGTAATTTTACTTGTGCTGCCTTGCTGGTGTTGTTCCACATGTTCTTCGCAGCGGTTAATCGTTGTATTCTTCTTCTACCTTTCAGCCCCATGTGGAGCATAGGTCTTCACAAACACTTTCCAAGTCGTTCTGTTTCTTGCCATTCCTTTAAGATCATTCCATGTCTTCCCTATCATCTTTATCTCTGCTTCTGTCTGTCTTCTCCAAGAATTTCTTGGTCTTCCTCTTTGTTTTTTCCCCTGGGTATTAAAAAAAATTCAATCTTTGTATTGCCATTGCTAATCTTCTTTTGTTCTATTTCTGAATTCTTTATTGTTATTCACTACATTTCCCATATATTCATAGTTTGTTTGAATTTTAAGTTCTTCACCATTGATGATGATTTCAGGTTGTCTTTTTATTTTGTCAATGGACATTATCTTAGTTTTCTATATGTTGAGATAGAGCTTTTGCTCTACACTGTGTTCCAAGAAGGATTAGATCATAATAAAGGATATTCCGACTATATCTCATGTACAGAATACAATGATTTCTGATATAATCTGAAGAGAAAGTAAGAATAATAAAATGAATCAATACTTGAAATGTATCGTTTTTATTTGTTTATGATTTCCATTTACAGCTGAATATATTAAACCGACATTTGTCAACACTTTCACTCCGTTAAAACAATTTCGCTGTCACAGTTGATCTGGCCCTACTTGATCATAAACAGACAGCTTATGGACAGCTCCAGTTATATGTTTTTCATCCATGAATGTATACATTCATTGTGATGTAGAGCGAGGTTAGTTCAGCTGTTCCATGTAACCTTTCTGACCAATCACTAGGCTGCGCAAGCTATATTTGTATTAAAAATGATAGAAATAGTAAAGAAGGACATATTTTTTATGACACGTTATTTACACTACAATCTTTATTGATTTACTTCTTTGGTAAAGGTTAGTTCAACTTTGTCTTTATAATCTACAGCTAAATTTATGTTGCAAGATACTTTGTTACAATCAATTGAAGACAGAAAATGACAATTTCGGTTATTTCGTTGACAGGGATTTTAAAGTAAAGTAAAATACCCCCGTCACGCCAAGTGGCGTATAGGGAAATATGGTGTTAGTGACCCTCTATTTTTCAGACCTTCAGCACATGATTTTTGAGGTATTGTGGTCGGTATTACGCCCGTGCTGCTTTACTTTCCCAGAAAAAAATCCGGTACCCATTTAAGGCTGGGTGAACCCGGAAGCCGTCGGTTGGGATCGAACCCTACCCATTGTCCTTTGTAGTCCAGTTCACTAACCACTGAGCTATCGCGGCTCTTGACAGGGATTTCCTGTGACATAATACTCCGATTTCTGCAAAATATTATGATGTCACAACTTGTTGTTTATATGATCCGGTTGGATTAAATTTGTTATGATGTTCAAATTATTAATTTTTGAACCGAACAAGTCTATCACTAGTACAGCTGCACCCGTACACAGACATCTTCTCCGTCTTGTTCTTCATTTTTCTTTTCATTCCCTGTGAAACATAAGAGGTCTTCAACATACAATGCCCAAACCATCCTGTTTGGTGCTATTCTCTTAAGATCGCTCCATGTATTCCCCATTATTTCATCTGTTTCAAACTATGTTCTTACGTGTTTGCCTTCCTCTTTGTCTCCGTCTCTAGGGATTCCAATAATGGTCTGTCGTGTAGTACTCTCACTAGTTCTACAATGTGTTAGATCCAGTCATCGTTTTTGTTGCATGTCTGCACTATTGTTGGGCTTGTACTTTTAAAAAAAAGTATATGTTAACAATTTCATCATCTCATTTCTACCCTTTTATTCTCTTCAAACATCTATTCATACAAGGTGTTTGTGAAGTTCTTTTTTTTATTGCATAGAGTTGCCATCTCTATGACCAATCATTTTAGATCACCTCTCACATCACTGGTAGGGTTCAACGACATTATATTTTACTCCCGTTTCAGTTTTGCCAGCGCATGGAGAGTGCCAAACATAACATTAACAGATTACAAACATCTTCATACATGAATTGTTGTAGATGCATCCTCAGACCCTCAAGTGCAAGAAAAAAAAGGAACGTAAATTAATACTAGTAGAGAACGCCAGAATAAGGCATGGATGACAGCAGAGACCCTGGATAAAATTAAAGAAAGAAAGAACAAGAAAGCAGACATAAATAAAAGCAAAACAAGAAGTAATAAAGCCAAGACACAGGAAGCTTACACAGAGGTGAACAAAGAAGTGAGAAGATGCATTAAAAGGGATAAGAGGAAATATATAGATGAATTAGCTAAAGAGGCAGAAGAAGCAGCAAATAAAGGGAATATGAAAGAACTGTACAACAGCACAAAGAAATTAGGTGGAAAATACAAACAGATCAACGCCTTTATCAAAGATAAGAAAGGAAATCTGCTTAGTAATATAAAGGAACAAATGGAGAGATGGAAGGAGCACTTTGAAGAACTTTTGAACAGACCTGGCTCAAATAATCCTCCAGATATACTACCAGCAGAAGAAGAATTACACGTTAACTGCGGAAAACCAAGCAAAGAAGAAATAACGAAAGCCATCAAACTGTTAAAAGATGGTAAAGCCACAGGACCAGATGAAATTCCTTCGGAAGCCATCAAAGCAGATATTATCACCTCTACCAAGATGTTACATAATCTATTGGATAAAATTTGGGAGAGGGAAGAAATACCTAAAGACTGGAGAGAAGGTTATATGATCAAACTACCAAAGAAAGGAAGTTTACAGGAGTGCACAAATTATAGGGGAATTATGCTACTATCAGTGCCAGGAAAAATATTAGGCAGAATCATTCTGGAGAGACTAAAAGAGGCTATAGAGAAACACTTGAGAGATGAACAAGCAGGTTTTAGGAAGAACAGATCATGTGCTGATCAAATAACTACTCTACGTATAATAGTTGAACAAAGTTTAGAACTAAAATCCCCACTTTATATTGGATTCATAGATTACGAAAAGGCATTTGATAGTTTAGACAGAAGAATGCTTTGGAAATTGCTGAGTCATTACGGAATCCCCATAAAGTTTATTAACCTGATAAAAACAATGTATGAAGGAACAAAATGTAGTGTGGTGCATGAAGGACAGCTTACAGAAGCATTTGAAATAAGAACAGGAGTAAGGCAAGGATGCCTTCTGTCTCCATTTCTCTTTCTACTGGCCATAGATTGGATTATGAAAATAACTCAAAACAACAGAAATGGGATCCAGTGGTCACTGACCAAACAACTTGATGATTTAGACTTTGCTGATGACATAGCTCTCCTATCACACAGCCACCAACAGATGCAAGATAAAATGAGTATATTAGATGAGAGATCACAACAGCTAGGACTAAAGATTAATAGAGATAAGACCAACATTAAGAGAATTAATGCAGTTGGCAATAACCAAATAAAACTAGGAGAAATACCTCTACTAGACGTACAATCTTATATATATCTGGGCAGTAATATAGATAAAGAGGGAGGAACAGAAAACGATACCAAAATAAGGATATCAAAAGCAAGAGGAGCTTTCATTGCACTGGGAAACATATGGAAATCCAAAGAAATTAGGCTAAATACAAAAATACAAATTTTCAACTCCAATGTTAAGTCGGTTCTATTATATGGCTGTGAAACATGGAGAATAACAAAATTGACAATCACGAAGGTACAGACTTTCATTAATGGATGCTTGCGCAGAATAAAGGGATGGAAATGGCAGGACAAAGTCACAAACGTGGAATTATGGAAATGTACCGGTCAAATACCAGTGGATAAAGAAATACAGCGAAAACGATGGCGATGGATAGGACACACACTACGGAAACCAACTGAGAGTATTACACAACAGGCCCTTTTTTGGAATCCCCAGGGGAAAAGACAAAGAGGAAGACCAAGGAATTCTTGGAGAAGACAGATTGAAGCAGAGATGAAGATGATGGGGAAGACATGGAATGATCTTAAAAGAATTGCAAAAAACAGAACGACTTGGAAAGTGTTTGTTGAAGACCTATGCTCCACTGGGAGCTAAAAGGTAGAAGAAATTAATACTGATCTTCTTTGACTCGCTCTCACGTGCGGCTTCGATCGTAACACTCCAGCCGTGGTGTGAGACATTTTCTATATCTGAACTGCTAATTCTTCTGAATGAATTCTTTATTTCATTAATAACAATACTACCAAGTTACTGGAAAATTGAGCAGTGTTTTGAATGTTCATAGAAAATGTAACTGTTTTATTTCGCTTGTTTCTGTTTATGCGCCGTTATTGTGTGGATCTCGAATGATTAAATTCAGTGTATACTTTTAGCTATTTGACTATTTGACTATTTGACTATTTGTCAATTTTTGCAAAGAACGTATACCTACGGGGAGTTGGATGATGAAGAACATAAAATATTTAGATCATATAAGCAACATGAGGACTTAGGGGAAGACTACCATAGTTTAAGGTAAACATAATAAATAAAGACATAGAAGGATGATTAACAATATCACAGACCAGTCGGGAGTGACTGCTGCAGACGATGCATATCTCGCTTATAATAGAAAAAAAATTTTCAGAGTAGCTGTATCTGTTTAGCAGAGAAGCTAAATTCCAATAGGGGCAGACTAGATGATAACGATGAGTCTATACATTATTAACCCTTTCAGTACGTTTCTATGCACTGTGCGTCAAGCCGATTTCGGCCATGTACATTTCGCCGCATAGTGGGCCACTCTCCATTTGATTAGTGCGAACCGTCATCAAACAATACTTTTTTTTTACATGTCTTGTATCATTTTGATATTGGTGAAATCTAATACCTTGTTCAATTATCAAAAAATTAATATTTTAGTATCATATACATATGGTACATGTTACTGAAGGGAGGTCAAAAAGTAATGCACACCAATTTTTTTCTCGGAAACTATTCGGGCAAAATGTGTGAAATTTTCACAGATTGTAGCTGAACATCCCCTTTACACTACCTATTTTTCAACATAATCTCCGTCCAAGCGTATTGCCTTACGCCAACGCGAAACTAGGCCATGAATGCCTCGTTTGTACCAAGTTTTGTCCTGCTCGCGTAGCAATTTTTTAACTGCACGGATCACATCCTCATCATTGTCAAAGTGTTTCCCACGCAGGAATTTTTTGAGTGGTCCAAACAGATGGAAATCTGAGGGAGCCAGATCAGGGCTGTAAGGAGGATGGGGCAATACAGTCCAACCAAATTTGTTGATTGCTTCCCGTGTTACCAGACTTGTGTGAGGGCGTGCATTGTCATGTTGAAGCAACAAATCTGCATATGGCTTATTAGGCCGAACTCTGTGGAACCGATTTTTGAGTTTTGTCAGTGTATTGATGTAAACTGTCGAGTTGATTGTCTCACCTCTTGTCATTACATCAACAAGAATCACACCATCAATGTCCCAGAAGACAGTGATCATCACCTTTCCGGCTGATGGAGATGTTTTGAATTTTTTTCTTTTTGGTGACTGCGGATGATGCCAGTCCATTGACTGCATTTTTGTTTCAGGCTCATAATAATGTGCCCACGTTTCGTCACCGGTAACAATTTTTGACAAAAGCATTTCTCCTTCAACACCGAAACGCTCCAACAATTCAGAACAGAATGTTTTCCTTTGAACTCTGTGATCATTTGTTAGGCACCGAGGAACCCATCGAGCGCAAATCTTTGAATATCCGAGAGTTTTAAAAATTGCGATTGCACTTCCCTTGCTGACTGTAAGCTGCAATGCCAATTGCTGACTAGTGATACGCCTATCCTTACGAATAATGGCATCAGCCGGTTTAACATGTCTATGCTGGTAGCCGAGGCAACACGTCCAGAACGCGGTAAATCATGCAGCTCCACTCGTACACTTTCTGCAGCTTTAATTCTCCGAACCCAGCGACTAACTGTGCTCCTATCGACTGCAGAACGTTTGTACACTGCACACAGTTGTTTATGAATGTTTGCCAGTTTCTTTTTCCGCAACCAGAAATTCTATGACAATTCGCTGTTTGTAACGGACATTGTTGACAAGCTCCATTTTAACGGTTCATAGATTGCGTAATATTTATCAGAATGCTGTGCAATTTGGTGCACATAATTGGAACATGTCATATTTCAAGTGTGCAAAATTTCATATTCTTATCTTTATTATTAGCCGAGAAAAAAATTGATGTGCATTACTTTTTGACCTCCCTACGTAGATAAATATAAATATGTAGATTGATTTTTAAAACCTTTAAAAATGTTGTCTTTGAAATCTTTTTCATTGCACTGATAACAAAGCTTCCGTTCGGAAGAGTTAAACAACTACCAGAGTGTTTAACTGGATGTTTTATAGGAGAATGATTTTAACGCAATCTCAACATTAGAACCTAATTTAGAAATTTCGAGTTCAGGACTCATTGGTAATATCAATGTTCTTATGTTTCTCTAAGCCATCTTCGCTAAATATAGAATTAGAAAGGAACATGTGAGCTATGAAAATGAGGTATTAACATAATATTTTGGGTATCCCGTACAAAGTCCACATCACACAAGAAAAAATTCGCAAAAGAGTGACATAAGAATACGCCGAGAACGTTTTACATCATTCGTAATTTAAAAGTAAAAAACAATATGCCGAGAAGGACACGTCACAAGACATAACGGGCAGGTGAAAACCGTTGTACAGGGGTGACTAGAAAAAGTAAAACACCGAGTTTGAGATCGACAACAAAGAAAATGTATTGAAGGTATCAAAGAGTGGTCAGGAAAAACTTGTGATCTAACCAATCAATATTTGTAAATGTTATGACAGCGCTAATAATTTATAGGTGTCTTGTCGGCACACAAGTTACTGGTAATGATCCTTTCCGTAGTTAGAACTGTGGACAAACTGTCACTGATACTCAAAGACCCGACTGAACTCACATATGGCGTTAATACCGAATGAGTTTTAAAAAAATTCAGATTTTCATGAAATCATGAAAGATGTCAACTAATATATATATATATATATATATATTGTTGTTTTTTTTTTCTGGCGGTACGCGACGTTACGCAGAACCGAATAGTTCTTCTTTTTAATATTAACATTCAAATTTATTGACAGTAAAAACATACCCTTTCTGCTTTCAAGGTGTTCCCTTGGTCATCCGTGCGACGTGCAATAAGTGTCAAACTATTGTGTAAGCGTGCAGTGATCACCTGTGTTCAAATGTTTAAAATAACGTACTCCCCCATAGTCTATTCTCGACCTAATACTTATCCACGCACTAACATTGTTACACTGCGTTCAGTTTCAATTTATTTATTATTTGTTGGCACATAACCGAAAATAGGAAGCAATGTTTTCATCTGCAATATCTTCCAAAATGCTTTGTATCAGTTAAGTAACAAAGGCGAGTTGGTGTCAAGTTTTCACGTGAGTTGAGTTAATATAAGTATAATATATACTATCGTCGGGAGCCGCGACAGCTCAGTGGTTAGTGAACTGGACTACAAAGGACAAGTGGTAGGGTTCGATTCCAACCGACAGCTTCCGGGTTCACCCAGCCTTTAATGGGTACCGGATTTTTTTTCTGGGAAAGTGAAGCGGCACGGGCGTAATACCGACCACATTACCCCAAAAATCATGTGCCGAAGGTCTGTAAAATTTATGGTCACTAACACCATATTCCCTATACGCCACTTGGCGTGACGGGGGTACTTTACTTTTTTTTTTATATACTATCGTCGCACAGAATGAGTAAAAGAAGTAATTATTTCAAGACATTGAGTAACAAAAGGAAGAGTGAAGAAGTAGAAATTGTGGATCTACCTGGTAGCCTGTAAAATAGAAAACTAGAACCGAAACTATGCTTAGTGAAGAGGATCACGAAACCCAAGACAGAAGAATTACGTTATGCGAAATTGCCTTGATTTGTGCCTTATGTGTGATGCTCTCCAATAACTTAGCGAAGAAAGAAACGTCTTGTAGAAAGCACACAGGAAGATAGAAAATACAGTTCAACTTTTGAGGAAAGAATTAAAAATCCTGTCCCAAACTACAATATGTCTCTCCAAAGTCACAATAACTTGAAGTTCAAAGGGAATGAACTCCACACAAATGACAAGCACGTTCCTGAAGTAGGTTCGTCTGCTTTTTTTTTATTAAAAGTCTGAAAGAAATTGTTAGAAAACGTCTGCATGAAGGAGATGATAATGATTGACCTGATTGTTACAAAAGATTTTAGATTCTAAGTACTGGCCAGAAAATACTTTTAAACACCTGACATTTGGTGAAGCTGAGATTAGAAAGTTAGTACGCAACTTCCGCTTAAATGATAGAGAAGCAGTTCGTGGATTCTTTGAATATCTTGAAGAAAATAAATTCCCAGACAAACAACTTCTTCTAAAGCACACTTTGGATACAATTGCAATATTTTTCAGTGAATGTGAAATGACGTTCTCTCAGCTGAACCTTATAGTAACTTCATCTCGGTTATCTGTTTGTAAGAGCAATTTTTCATCTACTGATGCTCATCAGTATAGTAGGTCCTCCTTTCACCAAATTCATTCGTAGCAAATATGTGGATTCATGATTAATTCGGCAGTTGATACCGAAAGCAAGAAGCGATCTAGAGACGACAAGGATATATACGAGGATTTGTTCAAAGTGTAGAAGTAAATATAATAACATCTTTAGGGTGAGTACCGGTACCTTCTTCTGCAGAAAAAGCCCTGTTTATATAAACATATCAAATTATAAAAGTGATTGTATATAACTTTGTTGGTTTTAGTAAAATTAAAATGTGTTACATTTTATGTATAATAATTTGTAATATTGTTTAAAAATAATTAATAGTTTTTGTTCAATAAAATAAGTTAATAAAATTTAAATTAATGAATATTTATTGTGTGTATTAAAATTAAATTGGTCTATTACTATTGTTGGCTGGTAAAATTGAAAACATTTTAGTACGTTATTTGCGAGAGGACACCCCCTCCACCCCCTCCCCAAACCCCAAGAGTCTCCATAGTTTTTACTTTTAAACTGTCTAGCGTTATATGCTGAAACATCGGCCACAAAATTAAAAACACGAGACATAATTTGAGACTTCCGTTCAGTTGAACTAAACAGCTTAATCTGATATTATTTAGAAGTTAATGAATGTATTACTTTGCACTCATTTGTTCTCAGTCTTGCTGTGCCCTACACACTGGATGAATAATTACAAGTTCTTGATAAATTTGTGTAGTTTACTGCCCACACTTGTGTATATCACAACAATGATTTAAAGGTATATACAACTGCGTTGCATCTTTTTCTTTCCGAATAATTTTACATGAGAAAATACAATTATTATGTCGTCTCACTGCAGCAAAAATCAACATCTTTTTTACATTATCAAACTTCATCCCTTGTCTTGTTCAGATTATGTTCAACTAAAAATAATAAATAAAATTGCTCTTATTACAGAGTACGTGCAGTACGTGGTGTTAGCATAGAGTATGTATATATTTATGGCTAACGTAGTTCTTTTTTTTTAAAGATTGGGTGTTATATTATCTTTTTAACTTATTGACAATTTGACCATGTCACAGCGAACTACTACTTATACATTATCCAAATGATAAAACCTACAATACAATTGCACACAATTATTTACTGATTAAACCCGGCGATGACAGCACTGTCATGAAAATAATAACTTAGCAATAGTATCATTTATTATCAATTACAGGGTGTGGTTATTGATTCCGCCCCATCCCTCCATTGCCATGTAGACAAATTCACGTCTTTTACTATTTTTTAAGCAATCCAATAATAAATAAATACTTTGAAACTTGATACATTAAATTCTACTTGGTTTATTTAAAAGCACATCAGTTCAAAGCTATCACAAACAAACTAATAAAATAAAATTAAGATAAAACCTATATCTACTTACTAATCTGCACGCATATTTCAGTGATTGCACCTAATTTTTCTAATAAGATCATGTCACTCATATGTTATTATAACGTTGCAATGTGGAAGCGAGAGAGTTGTAAATTATGACAAAATTTGACTATCAAGAAATGATTTTTAATTAGCAATTTCTAAAAAGCAGGTTTAAGTAGGCAATTTTGTGATGAAAATAGAAGAAACACAAAAAAAAAAAACGATATAAACGCAGGTTCAACTATAAAATTCTTAATTAAAAACGAAACATTGCTTAATAGTTAATAGTATTTATTTGTTAATTGAAAGAGTCTATTTATTATAGGTTCAAGCCTCTAGTTGAAAACAGAAGCATGCAATACAAGTTTGTTTTCCGGTCATTGCAATCTTGTTACGTGATTTAGAAAACCAGTTAAAATTATGCAGCCATTCATGAGAGAAAATGCTATGTTTTTGTCCTCCCTTGATGGACGTTCTAGTGAAGATATAGAAAACTTGGACAGTAGAAAATTAAAGACAATTTTAAGCGACGACGAGAGAAGAATAATTGAATCTATTTTCTTTGTGACTATAGGAGGATCAGTTGGTGTGTTGGGGATTATAGCTAACGTTATCAATATGATAGTTTTCTATAAACAGGGGTTTAGTAGTACTGTAAACATTGCGTTCTTTGGCTTAGCTGTGTCTGACTTGCTGTGTTTGACATTTTTACTTAGTGCATCGATTTGCATGAACCCTCTTCTTACAGCATATGACGTTCCGCTGGTTCCTGTTGAGGTTATGTACTTAATTTCAGCTTGGCCTCACGTTTGCTTTTGTCGAATTACCAGCTACATCACTGTTTACATTACAGGTGAAAGGTGTCTGTTCATCGCGTTTCCTTTGAAAGTTAAAAGCCTGGTTACAAAAACAAGAACTACAGTAATTATAATTTTGATCTATGTTGTGAATTTAATGACCGTTGTTCCAGAGTGGATCACTTCTAATCTTGGATGGAGATTCATACATGAAAAGAACAAGACGCTCATGGCTGCCATCTTTACCAGCAATAGGAAAAGTGTAGAAGGATTTAGTTTTGTCATCCATTCCATATTTAGTATAACCGCTTTTATTGGTGTCATATTTTTTACAGTTGCTCTTGTAATCAGGTTAAAGCAGAACTCACAAATACGAAATGAATTAACTTCAAGGCAGGACCAGAAAGGAGCTATGTCTGGGAGAGACAAACGGGCGATAAAGATGATTGTATTGATTGCCATCGTTCTAATTGTCTGTTATATTCCAGGAGCGATCGTTGCCATGACAACCTACATAGTTGGACCAGAGTTTATGATACGAGGCGCATACATCAATATTTGTTCATCAGTTTGGTCGATATCATTTTCGTTTCAGTCTATAAACTCAAGTGTTAACATTTTTCTCTACTACAAGATGAGTTCAAAATATAGAAAAACTTTCCAGGATTTCTTCATAATTGTACAAGTCCTGGAAAGTGAAAGAACCTGAGACCAGTCAGCTACCATATACGCGATAGTCAGCTACCATATAAGTGATAGTCAGCTACCATATAAGTGATAGTCAGCTACCATATAAGTGGTAGTCAGCTACCATATAAGTGATAGTCAGCTACCATATAAGTGATCGTCAGCTACCATATAAGTGATAGTCAGCTACCATATAAGTGATAGTCTGCTACCATATAAGTGATAGTCGGCTACCATATAAGTGATAGTCTGCTACCATATAAGTGATAGTCGGCTACAATATAAGTGATAGTCAGCTACCATATAAGTGATAGTCGGCTACAATATAAGTGATAGTCAGCTACCATATAAGTGATAGTCAGCTGCCATATAAGTGATAGTCAGCTACCATATAAGTGATAGTCAGCTACCATATAAGTGATAGTCTGCTACCATATAAGTGATAGTCGGCTACAATATAAGTGATAGTCAGCTACCATATAAGTGATAGTCGGCTACAATATAAGTGATAGTCAGCTACCATATAAGTGATAGTCGGCTACAATATAAGTGATAGTCAGCTACCATATAAGTGATAGTCAGCTACAATATAAGTGATAGTCAGCTGCCATATAAGTGATAGTCAGCTACCATATAAGTGATAGTCTGCTACCATATAAGTGATAGTCGGCTACAATATAAGTGATAGTCAGCTACCATATAAGTGATAGTCAGCTACCATATAAGTGATAGTCAGCTGCCATATAAGTGATAGTCAGCTGCCATATAAGTGATAGTCAGCTACCATATAAGTGATAGTCAGCTGCCATATAAGTGATAGTCAGCTACCATATAAGTGATAGTCAGCTACCATATAAGTGATAGTCAGCTACAATATAAGTGATAGTCGGCTACAATATAAGTGATAGTCAGCTGCCATATAAGTGATAGTCAGCTACAATATAAGTGATAGTCAGCTACCATATAAGTGATAGTCGGCTACAATATAAGTGATAGTCAGCTACCATATAAGTGATAGTCGGCTACAATATAAGTGATAGTCAGCTACAATATAAGTGATAGTCAGCTACCATATAAGTGATAGTCGGCTACCATATAAGTGATAGTCAGCTACAATATAAGTGATAGTCAGCTACCATATAAGTGATAGTCAGCTACCATATAAGTGATAGTCAGCTACCATATAAGTGATAGTCAGCTACCATATAAGTGATAGTCGGCTACAATATAAGTGATAGTCAGCTACAATATAAGTGATAGTCAGCTACCATATAAGTGATAGTCAGCTACCATATAAGTGATAGTCAGCTACAATATAAGTGATAGTCAGCTACCATATAAGTGATAGTCAGCTACCATATAAGTGATAGTCGGCTACAATATAAGTGATAGTCAGCTACCATATAAGTGATAGTCGGCTACCATATAAGTGATAGTCAGCTACCATATAAGTGATAGTCAGCTACCATATAAGTGATAGTCAGCTACCATATAAGTGATAGTCGGCTACAATATAAGTGATAGTCGGCTACCATATAAGTGATAGTCGGCTACAATATAAGTGATAGTCGGCTACCATATAAGTGATAGTCAGCTGCCATATAAGTGATAGTCAGCTACCATATAAGTGATAGTCAGCTACCATATAAGTGATAGTCAGCTACCATATAAGTGATAGTCAGCTACCATATAAGTGATAGTCAGCTACCATATAAGTGATAGTCAGCTACCATATAAGTGATAGTCAGCTACCATATAAGTGATAGTCTGCTACCATATAAGTGATAGTCAGCTACCATATAAGTGATAGTCAGCTGCCATATAAGTGATAGTCTGCTACCATATAAGTGATAGTCAGCTACCATATAAGTGATAGTCTGCTACCATATAAGTGATAGTCGGCTACCATATAAGTGATAGTCGGCTACCATATAAGTGATAGTCTGCTACCATATAAGTGATAGTCGGCTACCATATAAGTGATAGTCGGCTACCATATAAGTGATAGTCTGCTACCATATAAGTGATAGTCTGCTACCATATAAGTGATAGTCGGCTACCATATAAGTGATAGTCTGCTACCATATAAGTGATAGTCGGCTACAATATAAGTGATAGTCAGCTACCATATAAGTGATAGTCAGCTGCCATATAAGTGATAGTCAGCTACCATATAAGTGATAGTCAGCTGCCATATAAGTGATAGTCTGCTACCATATAAGTGATAGTCAGCTGCCATATAAGTGATAGTCTGCTACCATATAAGTGATAGTCAGCTACCATATAAGTGATAGTCAGCTGCCATATAAGTGATAGTCAGCTACCATATAAGTGATAGTCAGCTGCCATATAAGTGATAGTCTGCTACCATATAAGTGATAGTCAGCTGCCATATAAGTGATAGTCTGCTACCATATAAGTGATAGTCAGCTACCATATAAGTGATAGTCAGCTACCATATAAGTCTAATAAACGATAACGCTATAACATCTACCTCTAATACCAGTGACTAGTTTCGAAACTTAGTAATTTTATTTCCTCATTAAAGATGTAGATACTTTTGATTGAGTTATCTCATTATTGCTACTTAACATACATAAATCACTGCTAAGTGTATCTCATCTGAAATAATTGAAATATTTTGATTAGTCACAAACCAGAATTAGTCTTTTTTCGTATCTTTACTGTCTCTTTCTATAAAGCACAATTTATACCAGAAAACTAACACGAGTTGTTTTTGTACGTTGAACTGATTTACACGTTCATCTGCCAACCCTACTCTCTCTCTTTTCTAAACTATATTTCTGTTTGTTGCAGCAGTTATGTTTTTCATTTCGTTCATACACGTACAACTTCATGCTTTGAATTTCATTTTGTGTCACGCGATTGCTTTGAGCTTTAAATGAAACAATTGTTCTTGCTTATTCTTGTTTATATATTTAAATTAATACAAGTTCTTACATATATCCTTTCAAAACATTCCACTTAAGAGAACTTCTCGACTATGCATGAGATGTACACATTTTCTACAGCAAGGCATAAAGTCACATACTATGGCTGTGTTTATTTATTATTATGCATTTTCTATATTTCACTTTTGATACTTGATGTGCATAAGAATGTTGTTCCAAGGGAGACCGTACCTATGCTCATCCAATGCTCCAACATTTTGGTCCACAACATCACCAACGAGAAAGTCTGCAAAATCATCAACAATAATAAACTCCACATGTCATCATCATTATCAAGTTTAGTGTCCTTTGCAATGCATTGCAGTCTCCATAGGATGTAAAAAAGAATCTTTAACCTTATCCAGCTCTCCCCCACTTCTTCTGTTGTCAAGAAGATCACCTTGATGCCTTGAAATCACCTTGTTTTGTCTTGCTCTTGTCTCGTCTTTCTGGAACTATGCCTTCAATTATTGTTCTTTTTAATTCACTGTATTTGTTTTCACGACGTGGCTGCATTGTTTGTTTAGTTCCTTTGTAAGATGTTTTTATAAGCACTTCTTTTCAAGGTTTAAGTCTTTTAATATCCTCGTGTTTCTTTTTTAATATTCAGGGTATCCTTAAGTTTTTTTCTGTAACATTTTGTTTCCAACGAACCAATATTCTTCATTGTTGTTTGAAAGATTGCAGGCCACATATGAAGCTGTTTATATCCACAGAGAAAAGTTAACGCTGGTGCGGGAAAGTCACATGATCTAACGGTGAAGTGAAAACAATAAGTAAAGGGAACAACACAAAGTGAAAACCTTGAGATAGTTAAAATAGAAAACAGAATTATTGTATAGGATTGATCATGCAGCATGAAAGACTAAATCTGTAAAGAAAGATGATTAACCAGACACATTTGTGTATGTACACAACAAACTACAGTTTCTATTTTAAAATAGTTGCATTATTATTTTATTGCTTTAAGCAAATTCTAAATATATTTTTGTATATGCCAGGTAACATAAATTTTACTAAAAGTTATACAGGGAAGGATTCAAAATAAAATCGATACTGAATTAGATGAGCAACAATTTGGATTCAGGAAAAACAGTGGGACAAAAGAAGCCATATTCAGCATGAGAACATTGATTGAAAAGTACACAGAAGTAAACAAACCAATATATGCCTGCTTTATAGACTACACCAAAGCTTTCGATAGAATACACCATAACCAACTTATAGACTGCCTAAAGGATATAAATCTAGACGACGCAGACATACGACTAATATGTAATTTGTACTGGGTGCAAACAGCAATAATAAGATATAACAAGGAGAACTCTACACCCATGGACATAAAAAGAGGAGTAAGACAAGGATGCATCCTATCACCAAGCTTGTTCAATCTATACACTGAGCAAATCTTCAAAAACATCTCAGAGATACCAGGTCTAAACATTACTGGAAAGATAATCAATAACCTGAGATATGCTGATGATACTGTTCTACTAGCAGAAAATCCTTAAGACCTACAACAATTGTTTAATGTGATAAACATAACAAACAAAAAATATGGACTAGAAATGAATATCAAAAAGACTAAAACTATGATCATAAACAAAGAAAATTCTCAAGACCTACAATTAAATATCACAGTTGAGGGAATACATCTGGAGATAGTCCAGAGATACAACTACCTGGGGCGTGCTATAACCAATGATGGAAAATGCAAAACTGAAATAAACAAAAGAATAGGTATGGTAAAAAGTAATTTTAATGTCATGAAAAATATACTAACAACAAAACAAATATCAACAGGGCTGAAACTAAGAATGTCAAAATGTTTCATCTTCTCAATATTCCTGTATGGTGCAGAAACATGGACATTAGACAAGAAAACAGAACAGAAAATTGAAGCCTTTGAAATGTGGATTTATAGAAGAATAGGTAGAATTGGATGGAAACAAAAGATAACAAACGATAAAGTTTTAAAACAACTGAAAATAAAAAGAGAACTACTAAATACAATTAAGACAAGACAAATGAAATTTTGGGGGCATGTTAAAAGACACAACAGCCTACTAAAAGTAATATTGGAAGGAAAAATACAAGGTAAAAGAGGCAAAGGCAGACCAAGACTAACATGGACGAGTAACATCAAAAGATGGTCAAGTCAATCTATGACAGCCTGCACCATCAAAGCAAGAAACAGAGTAGAATTGCGAATCATGGTAGCTAACCTTCGTTGCGGAGAAGGCACACGATGACGATGATGATTTTTGTATAGTTTTCGTTATTAAAGTATTCTATGAATTTGATCGAAGTCCCTGACCTCTACTCTACATTAACCATCAATGATTGTTATATTAATTCAGGACGCCACTATTTAGAGTAAATATTAATTTGTAACTTTCACCCAACATCGAAAGTGAGAAAATAATCAAATCATTCTAACTTTCAAGTATTCACAAATTCCTTGTGATGATCATTCTAGAATTATTTAAAAAAGAAGCAGCCAGCGGGCTATTTCACCTGCCGTTCCTGTTTAGATATTGGTTAAACAATTGAAAGATATAGTTTGAGGCTTGTTGTTTTAATTGAATTGATTAAATGTGGACATAAACAACGTTTTCAGATATTTCAAAACAGTTTCAAGATGTTGTCCGTGTGTGGACAGTGTTTTCCGTTACAGCGCGTGTTGTTTACAAATACGCCGGTTACACGCGATGTGATTCTTGGGATTAATATTCTGCTCATGCCTGTTGTGGTTGTTTAACTTCTGACAGGCTGGTGGATGGTGGAAATTCACGTTGTTAAGTGGGTATTTATCTTCTTTTCGTTCGAGATTGACCTATCGGCGATAGGTCATTGTTTTTTCACAGTCGCGCCAGGCAGACGGAAATGTCCATTCCGAATTGTACAAAGTCTGCAACGGTGGATGGGGCGGAAGAGTCAGAAATGACCAACAAGAAAGCGAAAACAGCAAAGTGTGTGGTACACAAGAAGCATGCTCAGGACACGAAAAACGAATGTGGCTGACCACCGTGAAAAATATTGGAGCCTCATCGCATACTAGTCCAGAGGAAGCCATGGAGAGGAATTCGAACTTATGTCGGAGAAAAGATCTTAAAATAAGTACTTGGAATGTTAGAACTCTATATCGAGAAGGGAAATTGGAAAATCTAATTAAAGAAGCAGAACGAATAAATATAGATATCTTAGGCATATCAGAGACTAAATGGAAAGAATGTGGGTACATAGAGGACGAAAAATATACATTTATATACTCAGGAAACACAACAGAACATCAAAGAGGGGTAGGAATACTGATAAAAGGAGAGCTACAAAAATATATAAGTACCCACTGGACATACAGTGATAGGATTATACTACTCAAGTTGAAAGCAAAACCATTCGACATAGCAATAATACAGACATATGCACCTACTCAAGACTACACAGATGAACAAATAGAGGCATACTATGAAGACCTAAATAAAGTTATGAAGCAAGTGAAATCTTCAGACATCTTGATTGTAATGGGTGACATGAACGCTAAAGTAGGAAAAGGTAGATATAAGACCATTATAGGAAATTATGGTTTAGGAAAAAGAAATGACAGAGGAGAAAGATTAATACAATTCTGTGAAGAAAACAGGCTGATAATATGTAACACCTGCTTTGAGCAAGAGAAAAGGAAACTATATATATGGAAAAGCCCTGCAGATAAGAAGAGAAATCAAATGTAGGGAGGTCAAAAAGTAATGCACACCAATTTTTTTCTCGGAAACTATTCGGGCAAAATGTGTGAAATTTTCACAGATTGTAGCTGAACATCCTCTTGACACTACCTATCTGTCAACATAATCTCCGTCCAAGCGTATTGCCTTACGCCAACGCCAAACTAGGTCATGAATGCCTCGTTTGTACCAAGTTTTGTCCTGCTCGCGTAGCCATTTTTTAACTGCACGGATCACACCCTCATTATTGTCAAAGTGTGTCCCACGCAGGAATTTTTTGAGTGGTCCAAACAGATGGAAATCTGAGGGAGCCAGATCAGGGCTGTAAGGAGGATGGGGTAGTACAGTCCAACCAAATTTGTTGATTGCTTCCCGTGTTACCAGACTTGTGTGAGGGCGTGCATTGTCATGTTGAAGCAACAAATCTGCAGATGGCTTATTAGGCCGAACTCTGTGGAACCGATTTTTGAGTTTTGTCAGTGTATTGATGTAAGCTGTCGAGTTGATTGTCTCACCTCTTGTCATTACATCAACAAGAATCACACCATCAATGTCCCAGAAGACAGTGATCATCACCTTTCCGGCTGATGGAGATGTTTTGAATTTTTTTCTTTTTGGTGACTGCGGATGATGCCATTCCATTGACTGCATTTTTGTTTCAGGCTCATAATAATGTGCCCACGTTTCGTCACCGGTAACAATTTTTGACAAAAACATTTCTCCTTCAACACCGAAACGCTCCAACAATTCAGAACAGAATGTTTTCCTTTGAACTCTGTGATCATTTGTTAGGCACCGAGGAACCCATCGAGCGCAAATCTTTGAATATCCGAGAGTTTTAAAAATTGCGATTGCACTTCCCTTGCTGACTGTAAGCTGCAATGCCAATTGCTGACTAGTGATACGCCTATCCTTACGAATAATGGCATCAGCCCGGTTTAACATGTCTGTGCTGGTAGCCGAGGCAACACGTCCAGAACGCGGTAAATCATGCAGCTCCACTCGTACACTTTCTGCAGCTTTAATTCTCCGAACCCAGCGACTAACTGTGCTCCTATCGACTGCAGAACATTTGTACACTGCACACAGTCGTTTATGAATGTTTGCCACAGTTTCTTTTTCCGCAACCAGAAATTCTATGACAATTCGCTGTTTGTAACGGACATTGTTGACAAGCTCCATTTTAACGGTTCATAGATTGCGTAATATTTATCAAAATGCTGTGCAATTTGGTGCACATAATTGGAACATGTCATATTCCAAGTGTGCAAAATTTCATATTCCTATCTTTATTATTAGCCGAGAAAAAAATTGATGTGCATTACTTTTTGACCTCCCTTTAGTAGATTTCATAAGTAATAAAAGAAAGGTTCCGTAACAGCGTAAAGAAAGCCAAAACCTACCCAGTAGTAGTTATTAATTCAGATCACAATCCTGTAATGATTAAAATGATAATCGAACTAAAGAGTAACAAGCAAAAGTCTAATTCATCAACAAATCCACTAGATATAACAGCTTTAAATCAAAAAGATATTAAAGATACCTATACAATAAAAGTAAAGAACACATACCAGAAGCTGCTAGAAGAAGGAATTGAGCATTACAGAAGAGAAAATGCTGATGAAAAATTAGCAACCAAATGGCATTGCATAAGGAAACGCATACAAGAAACCTGCAACACCTTACCCAAAAGAGAAAAGAACAAAAAAGACAAATGAAAAATGGATAACTAACACAATCTTAGAAAAAAATAGAAGAAAGGAGACAAGCGAAGAACACTGCCCAATACAATAAAATAAATAATGAAATACGCAAATTGTGCTAAAAAGCAAAAGAAGACTGGCTCAGCCTAAAATGTATGGAAATAGAAACTATGGAAAGCAAACAACACTTAAGAGGAATGCACACAGAAATAAAGAGAATGACTAATAACAAGAAAAAAGCCACAGAAGGTGGATGCATTGCAGACAAAAAAAGGAAAAATGCAAACTGACAATAAAGATATTATAGATAGATGGCAGGAATATATAACAGAACTATTTCATGATCAAAGGGACAAGAAACCAGTTATAAAATGCATCAGGCTATAAAATCCTAAAGCCTGAAGTGGAGAATGCTATAAAAACAATGAAAAAGGGAAAAGCAGCAAGACCTGACAGCATACAGATAGAGATGATACAGGCACTAGAATATTTTGGCATTGAAGTGATTATTGAAGTGCAACGACATATACCACACAGGATACATACCAAATGAATTAAAAGCATCAACTTTCATTGCATTGCCTAAAAAGAATGGTGCAGTTGAATGTAGTGACTTTAGAACAATAAGCCTAATGAGTCATGTTACAAAAATCTTGCTAAAAATTATACAAGGAAGGATTCAGAATAAAATCAATACTGAATTAGATGAGCAGCAATTTGGATTTAGGAAAAATAGCGGGACAAAAGAAGCCATATTCTGCATGAGAACATTAATCGAAATATACACAAAAGTAAACAAACCAATATATGCCTGCTTCATAGACTACACCAAAGCTTTTGATAGAGTACACCACAAACAACTTATAGAATGCCTAAAAGAGATACATCTAGATGACATGGACATTCAACTAATATGTAATCTATACTAGGAGCAAACAGTAATAATAAAATATAACAAAGAGAACTCTACACCCATTGATATAAAAAGAGGAGTAAGACAGGGATGCATCCTATCACCAAGCTTGTTCAATCTATACACTGAGCAAATCTTTAAAAACATCATAGAGATGCCAGGTCTACAAATTAATGGAAAGATAATCAATAACCTAAGATATACTGATGATACTGTACTATTAGCAGAAAGTCCTAAAGATCTACAACAATTACTTAATGAAATAAACATGATAAGCAAAAAATATGGAATAGATATGGATATCAAAAAGACTAAAACTATGATCATAAACAAAGACAATACTCAAAACCCACAAATGAATATCAAAATTGAAGGAATAGACCTAGAGACAGTTCAGAACTAATAACTACCTTGGACATACTATAACCAGTGATGGAAAATGTTAAACTGAAATAAACAAAAGAATAGGAATGGCAAAAAGTAATTTTAATGTCATGAAGAACATACTAACATCAAAACAAATAACATCAGGGCTAAAACTAAGAATAGCAAAATGTTACATCTTCTCAACATTCCTGCATGGTGCAGAAACATGGACATTAGGTAAGCAAATAAAACAAAAAAAAAGTGAAGCCTTTTAAATTATAGAAGTATTAGAAGAATTGGATGGAAAGAAAAGAAATCAATAGGTCAAGTCTTAAAACAACTAAAATTGAAAAACGAACTACTAAACACAATTAGAACAAGGCGATTGAAATTTGTGGTCATGTTAAAGACATACCAGCCTACTAAAAGTAATCTTGGAAAGGAAAATACAAAGTAAAATACGAAGAGACAGATCAAGACTAACTTAAACCAGTAACACCAAAAGATGTACAAGTCAGCCTATGATAGCCTTGACTATCAAGGCAGAGCGGAATGGCGCTCCATGGTAGCCAACCTCCGATGCGGAGACGACACTCAATGATGACGATATCACTTCTAGATTATTTTAGAGCTTGTTTCAACAATTCATTTAACATCTTGTTATTTTGTACTTGTCTTTCAAGACTTGTCCTTGTATGACCCTGGCAGCACAGTGTTAGCATTAACAATGAAACAATGTTTCACGTAATTTATTATTTGTTTGCATAGTCACATTCAGATGTTGCAAAATCGGTGCTATTTGGTAGCTTACATTTTTTCATTTTTTGCATACATAATTCTGGTAAATATAAGTAAAAAAAAAAAGTAAAGTACCCCTGTCATGCCAAGTGGCGTATAGGGAATATGGTGTTAGTGACCATCAATTTTACAGACCTTCAGCACATGATTTTTGGGGTAATGTGGTCGATATTACGCCCGTGCCACTCTATTTTCCCAGAAAAAAATCCGGTACCCATTGAAGCCTGGGTGAACCGGAAGCCGTCGGTTGAGATCGAACCCTGCCTCTTGTCCTTTGTAGTTCCGTTCACTAACCACTGAGCTATCGCAGCTATATGTGAGCATTAAAATCAATAGATGAGTACAGCACAAGGAATATCTATTTTTTAAAAATAAATCAGTTTGTGATATTTTAAACAAGAAAAACACAATTTAACCATAAATGTTTAAATAAGAAACGTGTAACGCTATAACATTAATAAACATAAAAGTGTCTATATTTTGTCTGTTCTCGCTGCATCATTATGGAAGTTAGAGGTGTGAAATAAATAATATATAGAATTACAAAAACTCAACTGGTTGAGCCACCTGCTCAGAATTAATCGTCACCAATCACCACAAAGTGCATTCTTCTCGAGAATGCATGGAAAAAGACCACGAGGAAGATCTAGAAGACGATAGGATGGATAGATGCAGTGATAGAGACATGTAACAACAATGGAAAAACACTAATTCAGACAGTTCGAACAGCTCAAGAACAACAAATGATGTATGTAACCACTTCTTTTCGTTTTCAGTGAGAAAGAGAAAAGAGAACAGAAAGAGACGTGGAAATATCGAAGAGAATATAAGCTTTTAATTTATTATTTTAGATTTGTAATTGCTTCACATAAACCTTTACATAACACTAGATAGGTCCCTCTATCAGGCTGTAAATGATGCTTCCTGTTATTTCCAGTCTGTGATTCAGCAAAGGTGAGAAGTAAGCGAGCTGTTTGTTTTCCTAGCTCACTGACATTGGGACAATCACAATCATGGGTCATAACATTTATACTGCATGATAACAAATTCTTAAACCTGGATTCAGTCACTTCAAATGTTCTCACCAAAGTTGCAGTTGTGGACTATTATAAAATGTATCTGCCCGTTTATCCATAACTAATGTTTATAAAAAAAAGAAATCTTCGAAACAGACATTAAACAACTCTTTATGTTTTTTTTTTCCTTATATTTTTTAAAGGGGGAGCCGCAATAGCTTTGTGGTTAGTGAACTGGACTGCAAAGCACAAGAGGTTGGATTCGATCCCAACAGACAGCTTCCGGGTTCACCCAGCCTTAAATGAGTACCGGGTTTTTTTCTGGGAAAGTAAAGCGGTACGGGCGTAATACCAACCACATTACGCCAAAAATCATGTGCTGAAGATCTGTAAAATGTATGGTCACTAACACCATATTCCCCATACGCCACTTGGCGTGACGGGCTATTAGCTTTTTTTGCATTAAGGCCATGATATGAAATTCATGAATTTGTAAAAGTTAGATACGTTTTTTTCATATTTCCATGTTGGTATTATACAAACTGCTAATTAAATGCTGGAGAAACGGAGAAATACCTCATGATATGAGAAATGCCAAGATTATAACGCTGTACAAGAATAAAGGAGACAGGGGCGACTGCAATAATTACAGAGGCATTTCTCTCCTTAGCACAACAGACAAAGCTTTTGCTAGAGTCGTACTTAATCGCCTGCATAGACTTGCAGAACGGGTGCTTCCCGCGTCCCAATGCGGTTTCAGACCCGGGAGATCAACCATAGATATGATCTTCACTCTTAGACAACTGCAGGAAAAATGTCGGGAACAAAATATGCCGCTCTATATTGCCTTTGTGGATCTCACAAAGGCATTCGACACAGTAAACAAAGATGGTCTCTACAAGGTGTTAGAAGGCATAGGCTGCCCTCCTAAATTACTTAGGCTGATAATTTCCTTCCATGAAGACATGAATGGCAAAGTCCATTTTGATGGGAGTCCATCAGAGAATTTCAAAGTCAACAAAGGAGTGAAACAGGGATGTGTCCTCGCCCCCACCCTTTTTGGTATATTTTTTGCTGCCCTCCTAAATTACGCCTTCGAAAACAGCTCAGGAGATATTTACATTCGCACTAGACCAGATGGCTCACTGTTCAACCTAGCACGACTAAGAGCAAAAACCAAAACAAATGTTGCCCTACTTAAAGAATTTTTATTTGCTGACGATGCAGCCCTAGTCGCTCATAGTGAGGCCACCCTACAGTCGCTGATCAACAACCTGGATAAAGCATGCGACCTTTTTTCACTGTCAATTAATGCTCAGAAGACAGTAATACTAAATCAAGGTGACTTCAAACCTCTATCTATTACTCTAAAAGACTGCCCACTAGAATCAGTACAGAAATTTACATATCTTGGATCCACAGTTACGCATACCATCTCTCTTGATGAAGAAATAAACTGTCGAATTGGTAAGGCAGCTACGACCTTCGGCAAACTCACAAAAAGGGCATGGAACAACACGAAACTAACTCAAAAGACTAAACTCTTAATATATCAAACTTGTGTGCTTAGCACACTACTATATGGATCCGAAACCTGGACAACATACTCAAACCAGGAAAAAAGACTAAATGTCTTCCACATGCGATGTCTCCGCAAAATAATGCACATCAAATGGCAGGACAAAATAACCAACTTAACTGTCCTGCAACGTGCTAAGACCCTAACAATCATGTCGATGCTCAGAAGTCGAAGGCTAAGATGGCTGGGGCATGTCCAACGGATGGAAGAAAAACGCATTCCTAGGCAAATACTATATGGCGAGCTAAAACACGGAAAACGACAAATCGGCAGACCTAAACTACGATATAGAGATATCTGCAAATCATCTCTGAAAGACTTCTCCATCTGTGAAAACGACTGGCAACATCTGGCAAGTGATCGCACATCATGGAGAGCACGTATAAGGAACGGTATAACAACATTTGAGACTGTTCTAAGACAGGACTTAGAAGAGAAGAGACTCATGAAAAAGGATGGTAAACCCTGTGGACCAGCGAGCCTGACCTGTTCATTATGTGACCGCGTGTGTTTGTCAAACATTGGTAGAATTAGCCACGAGAGAAGCTGTTCGGCAAAAACAATACCTCAAAAAAATACGCAATAGCCTCCACTAGACCGTCTGACAAGACGAAAAGGGCCATATATATATATGTTGGTATTTTATAGCTTTCGAAGTTGGACTGAAAATCGATAACGATTTTTCTGTAAATAATGTCGTCCTAATTTAATTGTACAATTATTGATAGTTTAAAAAGAGAAATGTTGTGAAAGCTCTGGAAGTTCGAGCAAATTCTTACATTTAATTCAATGCAGACAATTTTGTAACAACTTTATTTAGCTTTTGCTAAAAGGGAAGAACTTAATGCAACTTTTTATAAAAAATAGAAATAGAGGAACACAAAAAATATGTATGTCTTTGTATACAAGTTTAGCTTCTATGTCTGTATGTTCAATTTATAGCTGGCAATAGATCGTTAAGGGCTCTAAAATGAGTCTTTCATGATTTTTGAAGAATGAAGAAAAAATGAAGAATGAAAAACCTGTGGTGTTAAGGAAATTGTACTATTAGGGGTAGAGAAGCCTATTAATAGCATTATTAAAATAATATTCTGCATTGCTTCCCTTGGAAAAATGAAAATCAGTTATCGTGAGTATGACTATTATGATTGTGCAAAGAAGTTACGACGGTGGTTTTTCTATTGCCTTCAGTCGATTTGTTTACGGTTTGTCCCGCTAGGCTTTGACTAAAAGGTCTCACCCACAAGGCAGTGGGGTTGTTTTACTTCGGGGTACCCTCCTTAGCCTTTTACAAGACAGCAGGGTAGCCACAGGTTGTACTGTTTACTGCACACAGTAGCAGGTAAAAAATGAACTCGACCTGACAATCAAAAGAGGTGAGATGCAGAATGGCTCAGGCAAAAGCCACTTTCCAATAAAAAAATGAGGAAGATACTGCGCAATTCATTTTTGACAATAGAAACAAGAAAAACAGTTCTTAAATGTTATGTAGAGCCAGTTTTAACATATGAATGCGAATCATGGACAAGAGGACAACAGACAAGAAAATCATCGGAGTCTGTAGAAATGTGGTTTTACAGAAGGATGTTGAGAATACCATGGAATGCTAAGAAGAGTAATGAAAATGTTCTGAAAGAGGTCAAAGCAAAAAGAAAGCTAATTTAATACTCGTCCATGTTAGTCTTGGTCTGCCTCTGCCTCTTTTACCTTGTATTTTTCCTTCCAATATTACTTTTAGTAGGCTGTTGTGTCTTTTAACATGCCCCCAAAATTTCATTTGTCTTGTGTAAATTTGATTTAGTAGTTCTCTTTTTATTTTTAGTTATTCTAAAAATACATCGTTTGTTTTTTTTTCTTTCCATCCAAATCTACCTATTCTTCTATAAATCCACATTTCAAAGGCTTCAATTTTCTGTTCTGTTTTCTTGTCTAATGTCCATGTTTCTACACCATACAGGGTTATTGAGAAGATGTAACATTTTGCTATTCTTAGTTGCAGCCTTACTGTTATTTGTTTTGTTGTTAGTATATATTTCCTGGTATTAAAATTACTTTTTGTCATACCTATTCTTTTGTTTATTTCAATTTTCCATTTTCCATCATTTGTTATAGTATGTCCAAGGTAGTTGTAGCTTTGAACTGTCTCCAGATGTATTCTTTCAACTGTGATATTTATTTGCGAGTCTTGAAAATTTTCTTTGTTTATGATCATAGTTTTAGGTTTTTTGATGTTCATATCTTGTCAATGACAATGCTAAGGTGATAATAAAAGATAGAGACTCATTAAATATTGATCACGGTATTGTGTTTTTTCATTTACATACTTGTGAGTTGCATTGTTAGATTTTGTCTTTCATTGCTATACGCTACAGAGAGGAGAGGAGATGCGGTTCGCATAAGTATTGGCCAGATCTGGGTGCAACGAGAGCGAACCACTACGATGATAATACAATGATATATACTGCCGATATAAACACATCCACCAATAAGGACAAATCAAATAATAACATAGAAGTAGAAAACTCCAACATCAACGAGCTACTCTTCGCAGATGACCAATGCCTAATATACGAGGATGAAAACCTGCTAAACAGCATTTAACATCTCTAGATAAAAGCTGCACAAACTATAGTACGAAAATTAACACAGCAAAAACAGAGGCTATAAGAATAAGCAAATTAAGACACCCATTAAACATCAAGATCAAAGATAAAGAAATAAAAAAAGTAGAGGAATTCAAGTATTTAGGCACAATGTTCACAGAAGATGGAAAACTAGATAGAGAAATTGACATGATCGTCCTCATACATCAACAAATCAGCTATGTCCATAAATATGCCCATTCATCCTATGCTAGTCACATAGGGATTGGGGAGTCCCTTACAATTAAATTAATAAATATAAAATTGATTACGCTCTCATAAGGGGGTGCACAAGCGCCTGCGACCTGCGGTCGCAATAGCAGAATCGGCGCACCATCAGCTGACCAAGACCTAGCATATCTACGTCCTCGTGGTCACCCCTGGTAACAGTCTGCGTCAAAACAGGCTGGCTAACAGAAGCTAGGATCGCCGTGTTCCCCGTAGTGGCGACTGTTACTGATATAGAGGACCCAGTATTGCAGTACCTCTGGGCTGGACTAGTAGTTTCCCAGCATCGCCTGGGACAGACGACCTTCAACCTCTCCAGTAAGAGCCGTGAATGTCAAGAAAGCCATTACAACCCGCCACATCTAATCGAGTCAAAGAGCAGCAGCTCGTATTAACTCGTGGCAATCAGTTAATAATAATACGCTCTCATATAATATAAAATAAGAAGAAAGAATCAATTTAAAGAAATTCATTGTACTGTTTTGTTCGCATTCATCTTGTGTCATAAAATGACTATGGATGATGACTTGGTGACACCTGTAAGATATCCTTCATAAAGCTATAAGATATACTTCAAAATCTATAAGATATACTTCGTAAAGATATAAGATATCATTCATAAAGCTATAAGATATCCTGCATAGGGCTATAAGATATCCTTCATAAAGCTATACGATATCCTTAATTATGCTATAAGATATCCTTCATAAAACTATAAGATATCCTTCATAAAGCTATACGATATCCTTCATAAAGCTGTAAGATATCCTTCATAAAGCTATAATATATATATTTCATAAAGCTATAAGATATCCTTCATAAAGGTATAAGATATCCTTCAGAAAGCTATAAGATATCCTGCTTAGGGCTATAATATATCCTTCATAAAGCTATAAGATATCCTTTATAAAGCTGTAAGATATCCTTCATAAAGGTATAATATATCCTTCATAAAGCTATAAGATATTCTTCATAAAGCTGTAAGATATCATTCAAAAAGCTGTAAGATATCCTTCAAAAAGCTATAAGATATCCTTCAGAAAGCTATAAGATATCCTTCATAAAGCTGTAAGATATCCTTCAAAAAGCTATAAGATATCCTTCAGACAGCTATAATATATCCGTCATAAAGGTATAATATATCCTTCATAAAGCTATAAGATATTCTTCATAAAGCTGTAAGATATCCTTCAGAAAGCTATAAGATATTCTTCATAAAGCTGTAAGATATCCTTCAAAAAGCTATAATATATCCTTCAGAAAGCTATAATATATCCGTCATAAAGGTATAAGATATCCTTCATAAAGCTATACGATATCCTTCATAAAGATGTAAGATACCCTTCATAAAGCTATAAGATATACTTCATAAATCTATACGATATCCTTCAAAAAGATGTATGATATCCTTCATAAAGCTATAAGATATCCTTCAGAAAGCTATAAGATATCCTTTATAAAGCTGTAAGATATCCTTCATAAAGCTATAAGATATCCTTCATAAAGCTATAAGATATCCTTCATAAAGCTGTAAGATATCCTTCATAAAGCTATAAGACATCCTTCATAAAGCTATAAGATATCCTTCATAAAGCTATACGGTATCCTTCATAAAGAAATAAGATACCCTTCATAAAGCTATAAGATATCCTTCATAAAGCTGTAAGATATCCTTCACAAAGCTGTAAGATATCCTTCATAAAGCTATAAGATATCCTTCATAAAGCTATACGATATCCTTCATAAAGATGTAAGATACCCTTCATAAAGCTATAAGATATACTTCATAAAGCTATACGATATCCTTCTCACGTGTCTTATGTTACAATTGTCATTTATCTATTAACCTCAGATAA
The DNA here is from genome assembly GCA_032433765.1 of Megaustenia siamemsis. NCBI lineage: Eukaryota > Metazoa > Mollusca > Gastropoda > Stylommatophora > Ariophantidae > Megaustenia > Megaustenia siamemsis. The sequence continues at coordinate 71,419,551 of JAVIAB010000051.1, read as the reverse complement.
TAGATGTACAACAGAGGTGAGATGCAGAATAACTCAAGCAAAGCAGCTTTCCAATAAATGTGGAAGATACTGTACAATTCATTTTTGACAATATAAACAAGGAAAAGAGTTCTTAAATGTTATGTACAGCCAGTCTTAACATATGGATGTGAACCATGGACAATAGGACGACAGACAAGAAAATCACTGGAGGCTGTAGAAATGTGATTTTACGGAAGAATGTTGAGAATACTATTGAGAGCTAAGAAGAGCAATGAAAAGTTTTTGTGAAAGAGACCAGAGCAAAAAGAGAGCTAATTTCCAATATTAGGAAGAAACAATCATCATATTTTGGTCATGTAATGAGAAGGGAACAGTTGGAATAAATTGTAACAACTGGGAAAAATGAGGGACAAAAAGACAGAGTGAAGCAAAGAGAAAAGAAAACAGACAGCTTAAGAAAATGGCGTGGCAGAAAGTCAACAACAGAAATGATAAATAATTGCCGAGATCGAAAGTTGTGGAGAGACATGATTACCTACGCCAGCAGGCACGGTACTAGAGGATGGTGATGATGTCATCTATCTATTATCTCTCCAGGACCGTCAGACACACAAACGACTTACCGTGTTTCTGTTATACACAGCAGTTTTATAATTAATCTTTCAATTTGTTTTTAGTTTTCTACTAAAATTGGCAGTTTATTGATAATAGTACTAGTTGAATGAAGCTGTTTAATTCCTCATGAAATTGTATTTTGAACAATGCGTGTTAACTTGTACCTGTTGTTTATTAAGTTTCTGTTCTGTGAGTCTCTATTCTGTGTGACGATACTGATACAGTAGTTATTTTCTTTCCTTGTCGACGTTCTTCTCAAAGCCTAAAGAGAAGTGTATCTTTCTGTTTGTTGTTTCCCCACGGGCTTGCGTTTCAATAAGATGAAGAGATTTACTCTCATGATGTGAATTGTTGACAGCAATCTTCTGCTTGTTGATGATACTGTTGGTTGTTTGGTTATTTATTTTACTTACGTGCAATTCACGAATTTATTCAATGTGTACACACTATTTTTTACATTCGTTTTAAAAAGTATTTAGTTTAAAATGTATATTTCTTTTCTCCGTTTCCAAATTCCCTATAGATAAGAGTTGATAAGATTTTTGAGTTGAATAACCTAATCATGCTATCATTATCTGAACGTCCATGTTTTCTTACAATTTCTGTAAACTAATGCTGCCTTTCCTATTTACCTACTGTCCCTCCTTTTCGGTTCTCCACCTAGGTCTGCACAGCTTCTGATATGTACTTATTTCACTGTTTCCCTTGTAATTATATCATATACGTTACCCATCTGAGCCTGAGAGATAGATTAGAAATCACTCTCTGCGATTAGGACTCAATCAGCTTAGGACTCCAGGCTCTCGCACGAAGATAGCTGTCTGTTTAAGTCTGTTAGATCTACTCAGCTTGAATACCTGTTAAAACGTTGCACTGTGTTCTGCGCCAGTGGCCAAGTGCATCCGATTTCAGCCAGACTTTTGTTCAGGTTTGCTTTGCTTAGCCTTTGATTGTCCCCAATCTTCCTGCAAGGCAGCAGATGATCTTTTCTGTAGGGGAATTCTGTCCTTAGATGGTCGGTCCTCTCAGGTTTACGAGCACCATCTGCCCGAGTCACTAGAGGTGACTAACACGGACATGCGACTTGGAACATGAGGAAACTGCAACTAGGAACACTTTTCATGCACAGCCTCCAACTGTTCCCGCCGCCTATCCCCATATACCGGTAAGTCACGTCCTCTTGAAAATGATGATAGCCGTAGCACTTGATGGTGTTAGGCCATCATTGATGACTCCAATTCCGAACATATAGACACACAGTCAGTCGTCAAACTATCCCCGTCGCACATCAAACAGCAAACCGTAAGATTTGCGCACGGCCGGTTTAGGGAACCATTACGATGACGTAGCACACAACAATGTCGCCGAACACTAATAATCTCGCTCCCTTTACACTTCTGTCTGATTACTCTAGTGTAAGCAGCCCACGACGAAAAAAAACACGAAGCAACTTCCCCAAAGAGACAAAACTGCGGCTGACGAAGTAGTTTATATTAATATGTAACATGGAAATAACTTGCGTCAAAGAATTCCAACAACGGTCATGAACAGCACCAATGTGACGTAAAGCACAGATCAAGTCTAGACGGTGGAAGGTCTCATTCACAACACTTGATTTGTCAAAAATGGACTGTTGTCGGCCTACGACCTCGCTTTAGCGACACAGATGTATTGAATATATTATAATTTTGACTTTAACGCAGAAAAAAGCAAAGGAGATCCGAAATTAATCAGACCCTGGGTGCACTTTCTGCAGCGATCGAGAGGACATGGACTAGATCTGCCATCTTTGAGACGGAAGACAAATCAGAAATGACGAACTAAGAAAAAACAGCGAGGAACAATTTCCGCCGTAGCATACATAAAGAAACAACTGATGCAATTGTTTGTAAAACGTGACCAGACAAAGACCAAAACGTAACATATTGAGCCTTTAATAAACTCTACGAGAACACCAGACTCAAGGATCGACCACAAAAAAGATGTATTGATGGAACATTACAAATCATACCAGCAACAAAGACCAAGAGGGTGCAAAAGACTGACAATTATATCTACCCTCGACGATGAAAAATAAATGAAGAAGGAAAGAAGAAGTTACATGTCTATATAGTTATACTTTTGTTTTCATAATGTTTTTCATGTTATTTTAAAGAATTTGTAAATAACTAAGATTACTTTTTCTTGGAACTACGCGGCTACAATAAATCAATTTTGGCTATGTAGATGTGTGTTAAGTGAAAAAAGCACGGAAGTTAAAATAGTCTACGTAGATGGACATTGATTAGCTATACGTATGAATGAATTATATTCTGAAAATTATAGTGCATCGCATAAATGGAGGCTAAATTTTGTGACAGATGTCCTGGGGTGCCATTATTTGCAGTATCTCTGATATAATAATATATTAATGTAATAATTCGTTGTAAATTATGTTTTTTTTTTAATAATAGAGTTATATGCACTGAAACATAATATCCATGACAGCTGTCAATTTTAGCAAATGACAGGCACATTAAACACAGTCATCTTTTTTAATACTATAAATGGTAGAGAGAAAGAGATGGAAAAGAGATGGTATAGAGTACAGTTCTAGCTATAGTCGTATAATATATACATATGAAATGTTAACATAGTTTTTAACACAGGTTAGAAATATTAAACTTCGCTTATTGAAGATGTACATGTGTCCTTATAACCTAAATGATAATCTAGATGTATACTTTAATCAATGAATGTAATTTTAAAATACTTTGTGCTACCAATGCCGGACCTGGACCCTAGATGCAAGAACAATTAGAAAAATAACCTCAACAGAGATGAAATGTGTTTGACGAATGACAGGAAACATTCTGAGAGATAAGATCAGAAAAAAAGAACTGAGAAAAAAGCTAGGAATAGCCCCCGCCAAGGAATATATAAGGAAACAACAGATAAAATGGTTTGGCCACGTGACAAGGCAGAAAGAACAAAACACAACACAACGAGCCTTCAACAAACGTTGTGAGAACACCAGACCCAAGGGTAGACCACGAAAAAGATGGGTCGATGGAATAATAGAAGCACTAGGAAACATAACAGCAGCAGAGGTGAACAGAAGAGCAAAAGACCGCAAATTATATCTCCTCTCGACGCTGAAAGGCCGATGAGGAAGGAAAAAAGAAGAAGTAGAAGAATGAATGAAATGAGGAGACCACAGATCAAATACTGGCAGCAATACTACTGTTTATGTTTCGTCATCCCACTTTACCACTGGAATAAAGAAAGGCTTTTGTCCTTTTGCATTCGTGAATCCATACAAAAATAAAAAAGAAATTATCTGACAGGAGATCCATTAGCCATTATTTGAATATTTAGCTAATTGAATATTGCTTCACAGCAATGCGATCTAACTAATGATATTAAACAGATGGGAAAACATACATTCGAGTTTTGTACGCTTATCATGTGAACTGATATGGCCAAATTATGTCTATAATGACCATGTCGATTATAACGTCGCTTTAAAGAAGTAATGACCTTAAAAGTTTTATTCTTTAATATATATATATATATATATATATATATATATATATATATATATATATATTACTGAGTTTAGCATCCTACTGTCCATTGTATCTGTCTTCAGTTTATATTGGTTTGGGGCTGCTTCATTTTTCATAATCCAGTGATATAAATTAAGCTGGCTATAGCAAGTGAAACAATTATGTTTTCTTGCGGGAGTTTTAAAATGCTAAGATATTTAGATATCAAGCTATTGTGATTTTCATTTATGGATTTTCAATTTTTCTTAATTAGCCGAACTTGCAAAAAAAAAATATATAAAGCACACAGAAAGCGGAAAGAAAATTAGACTTTTCCAGTTCAAAGTAAAAAAAAGTCTGCTGCTGTTATGTTTCATTCGTTTTTACATGGAATGCAAGTAAATGTAAACAACACCTTGGTGGTTGTAGATTAAACTTAAATTTGATTTGAAAAAAAATGTTGTGTGTTTCTATATACAGCTGGCTAAGACACACAACTTAAAGGACATTTTTTGTTTGTTCAACATGTTATAGATGCTAAAGATTACATTTAGTATAAACAATTTGACATTTGGGAACGGTTCACTAATGTCTGATCAATTGTTGAACTCTCTCTATCCTTATCTGATTTGTTTTTTGAATAGAAAATTATTAAATAGGTTAAAGTATTATCTGATAGAGAGATATCAACATTTGAAGATATTATTTTCATGGCTTTAGAATATTAGTATTAGTAATGACAACCGATACTATTAATATCGAGATTTCTTTAGGTTTCACTAGTTCTGTACGACAGTGTGATTTTCATTCTTGACAGCTCTGTTCTATTAGACTTAACTATTCCCGTTTTAGCTTTGATTCGCACGAATCTAATCCTGCCAATCTTGGTGTCCAATAATTGGAGAGAACATTATGTCTTTCACAGAGGGACTGACACACCTTTATTTTTATCGAATCACTGGTTTGTTGACGTCACAGAGAAAAGATCTATCTCATTATCGATGAGGTTCAAACAGTGTGTGACTAGAGCAAGAACAACAGTAATTGTTCCATTCATCTATCACGGAATTTGATTTCTGTTGTTCCAGAATGTTCCAGAAAGATTCATATACTTGATAAAAATGTGTACATAAAGTGGCATGCTAATGCTGGAATGTGATTGTTGCAGAAGGAAAAATATGTTTTAATTTTACACTCCTAATTAACAAGATTGTATATTTTATCATTATTGTTTGATTGTTCTTGCAGTAAAATGATGTCAGAACTCGCAACTGCGTCATGAAATTACCACAGGTAACAAAAAGAATAGATCTCTGAATGTTGAAGAAAAAAATAATAGAATATCCTGATAGTTTATTTAATCATGGAATTATATACTCAAAGATGATATATAGCTAGAGCAGAGTCCAAATTTGAGGGCGGATACATTAATATTTATGCAATTGTATATGGTGCTGTTTTTTAGTTGTGTATCATAAATGCGAATCTCGATAAACGTTGTGAGAACAAGAACCTAGGTTAACGATGCAACCTCTTTCAAATGATCAAAGAGCTGAAATCATGCAGACAGATAACGACAAATCTCTCACTTGTTCTGTAGGACGGACAAGGAAGAGCGCATCACATAGGAATTCAAGATTGCTTCAATTGATTTCCAAAGCAAACGGGATGGTAATTAAGGAGATGCAAGGCAGACATAAACAGTTGGGCTATAATGTTGTTTAGAAAGATGCTAACAGTATCGCGCAAAGACATACATTTCAATGTGAAGATACTGAAAAAAGGAGAGAAAAATAAGAATATAAGATTAATAAAGTAAAGGCAGTCCATATTTATGGGGTAATTGTGAAGAAGAGGCTGTTTGCAATGTTTAACAACATGAAAAATATAAAGTCGACAACATAGATGTAGATACGAGAAAAAGATGCTGGATGGTTTGACTGCACTGCACAGGAAAAAAAAACATCAACGGTATAACCTTTGCACAGACCAAGTTCAAGGGTTACGGAGAAAGGAGCCAGTATGATATCCAACACCTCTCGAGGTTGACATGAATAAATGAATACAAATAGCGGTAGATAACAAATGTCTTTGAAATTTATAAGGGTCCCCTGTTTTGTAAAACAGAAAAAAGTGTCATCGGAAGTGTATTAAACAAAATAACACAAAATCGGTTTCATAGTAGTTTCCTTGCGTATTAACGAGACATTTTACACAAATGACAAATACAAGAAAAATAAATAACTCGTCAAACCTTAAGTATGACTTATAATGAATACATTTTATTGCCCATATTTTTCCACTTTGCGCAAATTTTGTCTTTAAGGTTGTTAACTCTACCTGTACGGTATTTGTTCCCATAAAATATTTCAAGCATCATTTTGAATGAATCCAGCACAACAGGGCATCAAACAAGAAGCTTCTATGAGGCTTCAATGTTGTTTTACAGAATAATATTATTACAAATATCATGGACAGTTAAAAAGAGTATCGATAATGTTATAAAAGAGGATGAATGAAAAAAAAAGTAATTACCAAAATTTAAAGGAAATAGACAACACTTTTGCCCGTAATGATATGTTAACAACAATAAAACAAATAACTGTAGAGATAGAACGTTGTAAATAGACATGGTTATCTGCGGCAGCAGATACGACATTTCATACTTTTATTATTAATTATTATTTAATTATATATTTAAGGCCGAGAAATAGCAGACCAAGAAAAAAAAAGCAGACGCCGACCTAACGAAACACAACGAAGAACACCGGTACCAGATGAAACATCAACGTGCAGCATTTAACACCGAGTGTAAGAACATTATATAAAACAAGGACGTGTAGCGAGATTCACTGCGGATCATGTGCATAGCCTGACAATGGCTGTAACAGAAAACAATCGTCAAAATTAAAGGCCCCTGTTACTATGTTTGTGCTGTTTTCGACTCGCAAGGAAAATAGAATAATAGATAGAGAGAATATATAAGCCGCGGGTCGGGACAGAATAAGACTTCTAGTCCTCATCAGACCAGTTAGTAATGGTAGAGTAAATTACAGAGATGTTATGTTTTGAAATGTTATGTTAGGATCATCTTCATTGCACTCCGAACACATGGGTCGATCTTGTTATAAAATACTAGGAACCCCCGAGGAGGCCCCTGACCCACGAATCCCATTGCAATGGTCTGAAATCCATATTGTGTACGGACGCGTTCATCGTCATCATCGAGCGCCGTCTCAGCAACGATGGTTGGCTATCATGGATCGTCGTTCCACTCTGTTTGTTGCTTTGATGGTGCAGGTTGTCATAGAGTGACTTGTCCATCTTTTGATGTTCCTCGTCCATGTTAGTCTTTGTCTTTGTCTGCCTCTTTTACCTTGTATTTTCCCATCAAATATTACTTTTAGTAGTCTGTTGTGTCTTCTAATGTGTCTTAAAAATTTCATTTATCTTGTCTTAATTGTATTTAGTAGTTCTCTTTTTATTTTTAGTTGTTTTAGACCTTCATCGTTTGTTTTATTTTCTTTCCATCCAATTCTACCTATTCTTCTATAAACCCACATTTCATAGGCTTCAATTTTCTGTTCTGTTTTCTTGTCTAATGTCTATGTTTCTGCACCATACAGGAATATTGAGAAGATGGAACATTTTGTTATTCTTAGTTTCAGCCCTGCTGTTATTTGTTTTGATGTTAGTATATATTTCATGGCATTAAAATTACTTTTTGCCATACCTATTCTTTTGTTTATTTCAATTTTACATTTTCCATCATTTGTTATAGTATGTCCAAGGTAGTTGTAGCTCTGAACTGTCTCCAAATGTATTCCTTCAACTATGATATTTATTTGTAAGTGTTGAGAATTTTCATAGTTTTATTTTTTTATCATAGTTTTAGCCTTTTTGATATTCATATCTAGTCCAAATCTTTTGCTTGTTATGTTTATCACATTAAGCAATTGTTGTTGGTCTTTAGGCTTTTCTTCTAGTAGAACAGTCTCATCACGGAAGCGTTACTGGCCAGATTTAAGTGCATGATCATGGACGAACTATGGAAGAGGCCTTCAGAGCTCGATCATGCCAATGTATAAGATATGATCTGTATATATATATGTACAAGTACATTGAGTTAAAAAAAACACTCATATGTAAATCACTATTGTGGGCCACAATTATGCATTTGACAAATGTCACCAAGAAGATCTACAGCAAATTGTGACAAAGTTTGAGCATTGATATCTTTGATATTCAAAGATTCATTGAATCTTTTAAAATAGATATCGATGTCAGTTTTAAATTAGGTGTGAGCGTATTTATTATAGAGGGCTCACGTAGAAAATATGTTATGCGAGTTTGATTATCAAATACTTAAACACGTATTGTTGGCCATTTTAACAATAAAATACTCGCTGTTGGAATAACAATTGATATGAATAAAATAATATTAAAACACGCTACCAATTTAAAGTTTGAGTGTATCTATTAACTATAGATTGAAAAATTGAATGGAATAAGAACAAATATAATATTACTTTGTTCCCCAGGTATTTTGTTGCTAATTACAATTTGAACTTATAATAATTTCAAGCTATGGAGCCATACACGGACGAAAATTGTCAGTTTTGTTCTACCGATGATGGACTTTCTATAGAATTTCATGAAAACGTGGAAATTAGAAAAGTAATGAAAATTGTCAGCGACAACGTTAGAATAATATTACAATCTATCTTCATAGTGGCTATTGGGGGATCAGTTGGTGCGTTTGGAATAGTAGCAAACATTATCAACATTATAGTTTTCTACAAGCATGGTTTTAGTAATACAGCAAATATCGCATTCTTGGGACTAGCTGTGTCTGACTTGCTGTGCTTAACATTTTTAGTTAATGCATCGATTATCATGAACCCTCTTCTGTCAGTTTATGACATCCCGATGGTTGCTGTAGAGGTCATGTACTTAACTTCAGCTTGGCCCCACGTTTGCTTCTGCCGTATCACAAACTACATAACCGTTTACATCACAAGCGAACGATGTTTGTCCATTGCGTTTCCTCTAAAAGTCAAGCAGTTGGTTACTAAAACAAAAACTACACTCATTATAATTCTAATTTATGTTGTGAACTTCGTAACTGTTGTTCCAGAATGGATCGCTTATAATCTTGGATGGAGATTCGTAGAAGAAAAGAACAAAACACTACTAGCTATTATCTCTACTAGCAATAGAGAAAGCGTGGAAGGATTTAGTTTTTTTATCCACTCCATATTTAGCGTCACTGCATTTGTTGGTGTTATCTTTTTTACAGTTGTCCTCGTTATCAAGCTAAAGCAGAGCTCACAAATACGAAATGAATTAACTTCTGGGCACGATCAGAAAGTGTCTATGTCTGACAGAGACAAGAGAGCGGTCAAGATGATTGTATTGATTGCCACCATTCTGATTGTGTGTTATATTCCTGGAGCAATCTTTGCTATGACAACCTATATAATTGGCGCTGAGTTTATGATACAAGGTGGGTACATCAACATTTCTTCATCAGTTTCAGCGATTGCACTTTCGTTTCATTCCGTAAATTCAAGTGTTAATATTTTTCTCTACTACGGGATGAGTTCGAAATACAGACGAACTCTGCAAGATTTGCTCAACATTCGTACAAGTGATAGAACATAAAAAGATGTTACGATCAGGCAGCTCCACTTGTGGTAAAACATATACCTATTATTTCAAAGTTTAGTTTAGACAACTATTATTGTTTTATTTTGTAGGTTCTGAATGTTTGAATCCGTAAAGTCCTTGAAATAGAACAATTCATTTACTTGTATTAAAGTTATACATGCATAGAAAATAAGATTATTAAAACCAGAAAGTTTCGCAAAATGTTCCATAAAAAAAGTAAAGTACCCCCATCACGCCAAGTGGCGTATAGGGAATATGGTGTTAGTGACCATACATTTTACAGACCTTCAGCACGTGATTTTTGGGGTAATGTGGTCGGTATTACGCCTGTGCTGCTTCACTTTCTCAGAAAAAAAATCCGGTACCCATTTAAGGCTGGGTGAACCCGGAAGCCGTCGGTTGGGATCGAACCCTATCTCTTGTCCTTTGTAGTCCAGTTCACTAACCACTGAGCTATTGCGGCTCCATTAAAATGTTCTATACAAATGTATTTTTCCAATCTAAGTAACATATTGATTGTTCCACTCTGTAAGTAAATTTACTCTAAATGTTGAACATAAAAATGTTAATAACTGTGGACGGAAAAATAATAACTATGAGCTGAACAAACACATAAACAAACCACCATTCGCCTCAAAATATGCTACAAACATGAACAATAAACAATTATCCTATTATTAAACACAATGCCTGTATTATATTAACACCAATCTTCATTTCAAGAGAGACAGTGTAATGTACACAAGAAGAGAATGAATTAGAGGACAGAGAGAGAGAGGAAGAGAAAAAATCAAAGAAACAGAGAAACAAAGAGTGAGAGAGAGAGAGAGGGGGGGGAGGAGGAATAAACCAATATAAAAAAATGAGAGTGTTGGGGGGAGAGAGATTTGAAAACAATGTTAAATTGTGACATTTATGGCAATAATCTAATTTTAATATAATTTAAACCTACGGGGTAGCAGGACAACTACTAGATAATATAATGGCATTATATAAAAACAGTCAAAGTGCCGTCAGAACATCGGAAGGTCTGCCAGAATGGTTTCAGGTTACAACAGGAGTAAGATGTGTCCTCTCACCTCTCCTCTTCATCATATATATGGACAAAATAAATCAGGAAACAACCAACAATAAGGACAAATCAAATAATAATATAGAGGTAGAAAACTCCAACATCAACGAGTTACTCTTCGCAGACGATCAATGCTTAATATATGAGGATGAAAACCTGCTACAACAGCATTTAACATCTCTAGATAAAAGCTGCACAAACTAGAGTACAAAAATTAACACCGCAAAAACAGAGGCTATAAGAATAAGCAAATTAAGACACCCATTAATCATCAAGATCAAAGATAAAGAAATAAAACAAGTAGAGGAATTCAAGTATTTAGGCACAATATTCACAGAAGATGGTAAACTAGACAGAGAAATTGACATGAGAATACAAAAAAACAAATGCTGTCACATACCAGCTTTCACTATTGCTAAGACATCCAAACATTTCTATGCCAGCTAAACAACAAATGATAAATAGCATCTTCATACCAACTTTGTGCTATAAAAGTCAAACATGGACCCTTTCTAAATCACATTTAAGAAAGATCAATACACGTGAGATGCGTTGCTTGAGAAAAGTAACAAACAACACAAGAAGAGATAGAATACCACATAAAACCATAAGAAAAATAGTAGGAACAAAACCCTGCCAAGAATATATAGAACAACAACAACTTAAATGGTTTGGCCACCTGGTCAGAATGAATCCTTACCAATCGCACTTCATGGGCGTTCTTCTCGAGAATGCATGGAAAAAGACCAAGAGGAAGACCCGGAAGAAGATGGATAGATGCAGTGACAGAGACATGTAACAGCAAAGGAAAATCACTAATTCAGACAATTCGAGCAGCTCAAGAACGACAAAAGATATAAATCACGACACCTTTTAGGTAGCAGTGAAAAGAGAAAAGAAGAAGATGGCAATAATCGTTTGGACAAGTCCACATGTTAAAATGAACAAACAGACAAAATAACCTCCACCAACACCATCAATTTGACATAGTGATAGTGACCATTTCATTTTCATAACCACCCATACATTTGTTTTGGTGTGGGTGATATCACACAAGACCCTAAATACTTTCCCAAAAAAATATCTGGTACCCATTTTTAGAGGCTGAATGAGCCCGAAGTCTTGTATATAAGATAATAGAAGATTCATTACTCTGACCTTTCAGATTAGTAGCGAATGCTCTAACCTCGCAGCTACCTGAAGCTCCGATAAACAATATTAAGGAAAGCAAATTGCGCATGTCCGTGATTACCATTGTCTGTCAACGCCACAGATGTCAATGACCATATACCATCACAAAAAGCTGTTTGGAGAACAAATTAATCACTTGGCAGATAAAAGAAGTGAATGCTTGTGTAAATAGAGTACAGATCCAAAGTACTGTTTCTATTAAAATACTCTTTATATTTTATTTATTCTTATCACATGGCTGTCATATGTCTACATTATTTTTCTGATTGTAGATGCACCTTTAGTCGTTGTCTACATCTAGGCATATCATAAGTCCCGGTTTTACAACGATGTCTCGGCCGGTTTGAATTTCTGCTACGGTTTTAATCAGTGTGCGAAACATTAATGTGTCCTCTCAGAATGTGTAAGATTCGACACATGCAGGCTTAAATTCAACCAAAGGAAATGAGAAAGCTTGAAGAAAATGGTGAAATAATTTAAAAAGTAAATAAAGAGTTTAAACGCATTTTTTTAAAGAATAAAAGATGACTCTCGTAACTTAATATATGGAATGAGCGTGTGGACAGGCAGAATACTTTCTAATATTAAATTCTGGAGATTTCTATTAGGAGTAGTGTTAGGCAGTTACAATCAACCAAATGATTGGAAAGCAGTATTAAACATTGATAAATTATTTGATGAAGTTGTAATTGCAAAGAAGACCTGTGGTATCTAAGGCGGAGATTTGGGCAACGATTTTTTTGTTTGTTGTAAAAAAGACACAAATTTGTAAAATAAATCTTCGCTCTGTAGTAGAGTACATTGTCTCGCTGGCACTTCTGAACCAATTACACATATGTTTTCTGTAATAAAAAAAAATGTGTGGTTAGAAGGGAAAGACTGTAAGCTGCAGTGATTCTTCTTCTGATGTCTAAAATACATTTCCAACTAAGCTGCTAATTTTTTTATATGGCAAAATAAAAAAAAAAGACAATGAATTTCTTAGAAAAGTAGTTTCAAGTGTTCTATTTTCTTCATGGAATCGGTATCATTGCAGTCGAGAATCCCCCATATCCGCTCCAGTCTTGTCACAGTTCGCACCAAAGCCTGTTGGCAAATTCTGTTGACAACGTCGACGTCCAGGCAACCTTAATCTGCGCACAGACGACGATTCCAAACGACTTCCATCAAATAGAGATAGCACAATCACTACCTTACTCCAATTTTCTCGAAAATCCACATTCAATACAAACAAAATAACCGAAAAGGAGTAAGCGACTACTTTAGTCTCTGCAAAAACAGGAAGACAGTAGTGAATTTCGGTGACGACGTGCAACGAAATTGAATGCAACGGATGTATCTATGTTGAGTCTGCCTCGTAGGGTTAGGGGATGGTCAGGGGAGGCAAATTATGATATTGTTGAAGATACAATATGAGTGAATAAAAACTGATCGATAATACGAATAAATATTGACCGATTGATTTCTTTTCTTCAAATTTGTAATTTAATAGGATATTAAAGGACTGAAAAGCCGGATTGTAGGGAGGTGATCGGTTTGTATGAGTGGAAAGTGCGACGGTAAACAGCGGTAGCAGAAATAAACCTGGCTGATTAATTGCATTTTATAGAATACTAATGGGATATTAAGTGGAGGATTTCTAGGGGTACTTGGAGTGTAACGATGAAAGGAATGGCTTAGTGGTAAAAAGGGATAGTCGACCTAAAGCTGACCGATTAATTTTTTTTTAAAATTGTATTTTAATTGGATTTTAAATAATATTGAGTGATTGCAGGGGCGGATATATATGTGCAGGGTAGGGAGGGGTAGTAAGATAGAAGTTAGGTGTAATAAGCGTAGGTGAATCAAAAATACATAGAAAAAAGATTATTTTTGTTGGTTTTTATAGTATTGTATTGCATTTTAATGGATTTTAGGGGCGGATTAGAATATGAAGGGTAATGGTGAGGAAAGGAAAATGATGGATGTAAAAATACCGACTCAAAATCGACCAGTGCAAAAATAATTTTTGAGGTAGGTATTGAAGTTGAATCGACGTTAGTATTCTGCTAAGACAGATAGCAAAATATGATTGTGCCTTGATTGTATTGGTTATATATAGAACATACGAAATGTTATCAGTTTTCTTTTAGCGAAGTAGGATGTTTTCATGCCAGATTTGCCCATTGAAAAGCTTTTATTTAGGAAAAATATTAAAAAAAAAATTGATAGGGTATCACAAAAGATATAGGAAAATATTATTCTCAATTGTTTATATTGGATATATAGAGAGAAAATATGAAAAGTGTTGAGTTTTTTAATGGGGGTGGGTAAAAATAAAAAAATAATAAAAAAAAATAAACCTAATCTCTCCACTCTAAAGGGTGCACGTACGCGCCTAATATCCACAAATTTAACAATACATACACACACATATACACACACATACCACTTGCTTGACCTCAGATGAAAATTGCCCTGGAAATAATACACTACGGACCATAAGAATGGACATGTTGTGGGCCATTGTTCTAGATTGGTGTATTTTTCGGATGATCCCGGGCGAACATTTGGAAAATGTGTAAAGAGAGCGTGTGTGTGAAAGTCTGAGTAAATGTTTGTAGTCTTTTGTCCACCTTGCTCTTGTCCACTTCACAATATAAACGACCAATTTAAAATCCGTTGAAAACTTTGGCTGTATCTGGTAAGTCGAATGAAATTTAAATTACTTTATTTAAGTTTTAAATATATGTATTTTCTATGTATATCCTATATAATCAAGAGAACATAATATTTTTTGTTGTATGCATTTGCGACAGTCTATAGATTTTTAAATTTCTAATACAACATCATTTCAGCTGGAAAATCTAGCCTAAAAACTTTTTATCAAATTAAAAGAACTCTGACCATTTTAATATGTTTTTCTATATGTCGCTTATAATTAACAAAAATTGAATACCTTTACTATATGCCTATGCGACAGGCTATTAGTTTTTTCATGTTTTGTACTATAGAATACTTAGCGATAGACAAATCTAACATACAAACCCTCTACGCCGCTAAAAATACTCTGACCACTTCTCATAAGTAATGTAAAGAGACCCGCCAAGGTAAGTGGCATATAGGGAATATGGTGTTAGTGACCACAATTTTTACCAACCTTTGGCACATGATTTTTGTGGTAAGTTGGTCGGTATTACGCCCGTGCCGTTTTACTTTCCCAAAAAAAATTATGTACCCATTAACTGCTGGTTGAACCTTGAAACCGTCGATCAGGATCGAACCTGACCTTTTGGCCATTGTCGTCCAGTTCACTAACCACCGCGCTATCGCGGATCTCTGTCACTTCCCTTGTTGTCTCTATATATCGCATATATTCAACGCAAAACTAATTTTTCTGCTATATGTCTTTGCGGCAGTCTATCGCTTTCAAATGTTCCTATATAAACCTTTGCGACATGCGAATCTAGCCTGGAAA
The DNA here is from genome assembly GCA_032433765.1 of Megaustenia siamemsis. Classification (NCBI taxonomy): domain Eukaryota; kingdom Metazoa; phylum Mollusca; class Gastropoda; order Stylommatophora; family Ariophantidae; genus Megaustenia; species Megaustenia siamemsis. Next base: position 71,404,037 of record JAVIAB010000051.1, on the reverse strand, counting down.
CTTCCTATCCCACTATAAAACTCTGACCACTTTTAATATTTTCACTATATATATTTACTAATTATATCTATCTATCTATTGACCTTTCGAGCCGTAGCCGGCTCATAGGGCGTAGACCAAGATACTCATTTTCTTATCTAAATTTTTATTCTAGCAGTTTGTAGTAGTTTTCATTTCTTTTAAAAGATATTTTATAAATTCTCGTCATTTGTCTCTGTTCTGTACAATCAGCTCTATCTCATTGAGGGAGCCGATTCCTACTGCTCTTGCCTCTCTCATCAATGTTCTTCTCAGTGTCTCTCTGGGTCTACGTCCTTTCCACTTACCTGCTGTTTCCCACATGAGGCCTTGCTTTGCTATTCGGTTATTATCTCTTCTCATCACATGTCCAACATATGACCATCGTCTTTTCTTTATTACTGAAGATAGTAGTGGTTGATTGGTGATTTCTCTATTTTCCTCGTTTGTTTTGAATTCGTTCCACGCTAAACGATGTATTTTCCTTAGACATTTATTTTCAAATGCGCTCAACTTTGTTTCTATGTCTCTTGTTGTTTTCCAGCTTTCACACGCATATGTAAGGGTTGATAGTACATTTGAATATTATATAATCAACTGAAAATATTTTTTCTGTATGTCTTTGTGGCAGTCCATACATTTTTTCCTTTATAAAACCTTTCTGGAGTGAGGAGAGTATAACATGAAAAAACTTCGAACATTTTTCTTATTTATATTTTCTATATGTATTCTACATAATAAACGGAAAATAATATTACCTCTATATGTCTTTGTGGCAGTCTATCGTTTTCTTTAAACATTTTTTCCCATATAAAACCTTTGCGGTATGAAAATATTGCATGTAAATCTCCTACCTAGCTAGAAATTCTGACACCGCTTCTCATATGTTCTCTAAATGTCCTAAATTATCAAGCCAACTCTCACCAACCTATCATTTCTAAAAATCCTTTACTATCCCGCTAAAACCATCTAAATCCCGCCAAAAGCTCACAAAATCAATTTTTCTTTTTTTTTCCTTCGTTCGCCAGCTCTTTTACCTCTGACGAAGTCCCTAGAGACTAGTAACTGAATTTTGCGTTTTTTCCCTCGCCGCACAGGCAGATAACTCCGACATCGTAGGTACTCATATTTTTTTCCGTCGATGAGTAATTGACGTTGTAAGCCTGGCCTCGCTGCTGAGACCAGGGGTGGTTGCCGCAGAATGAAATCATAAATAAAATCCCAACCGGTGCAGCCGGGATTTGAACCTTTGAACCCACAACCTCTCTGTCTCGATGCCGGCGTCTTGCCTCGAGACCAACCAGTCCCCAAAAAATCAATTTAAAACACGGAAACACCGATGGTAAAAATGGGGGCAGGTTTAGTGACCAGATGCAGAGTAATGGCATACTAGGGAGTTAACTTTGATCGCAGCCTGTATTTTCGGGACCACGTCGACCATGTGATAACAAAATCCCGCAAAGTATTAGCTGCCTTGAAGGTCATGGCAGCTGCCAACATCAAGCAAAGGCTACTTACCCTTCTGTTTCAGAGACTAGACCTCACTACCAATCGACCATGTCATGGTAATGCTTACTGTCAGTAAGACACAAATTGACAGGCTGGAGAAAATACAGAATGAAGCTATGCGCATTATCTTAGGGTGTATTAGGGACACTCCCTATGTAGCAATGAGGTATTTTCTTGGCTCTCCAACCATGGATGACAGGATCAAGATCTGGAGGGCACGAGCATACCTGACGATAAGTGCAGATAAAGTGCATCACTTGCTCAACACAGTTTAACACAGGGAAAGGTGTCAGGCTAAAAGGAGGCAAATCATGGATGGGCAGAGCAGAAGATGTCATCAAACAGGTCTGTGGGCTTACCAGTACCAACGACGGTGAGGAGTGGATACCGGTGCCTACAGGTTCAAGGAGACATCCTCGTGTATTGTCACACTCGACAGGAAATGTAGGGAATAGAACTCAGTCGTGGTCAATACGATGGTCAACGGTCTCATCTGGGATAACACGGATGAGAAAGATGCAGTCATCTATACAGACGGATTTGTAATACGATACCAAAGGAGTCCATCGGCATTTACAGCACTCTTGGCAGGCAGAATAGTCAAGGAAGACAGTGGTGCATGCGTTATGACCACGAGTAGCATGACGATGGAGGTGATGGCAGTGACAGAAGTCAGTAATACGTAAGGTCACCTCTGTCTACGTCCCGGGACATGCGGTTGCACGGGGAAATGAAAGAACGGACCGGTTGGCAAGCTGTGCTATTTTAGAGGACGGTCAACCAATGAATCGGGAGTACATCATCAATGCCTTCCGGGATGTGGGAAGGACAGTTAAGATTGGCACATCCAGAAACGAGAAATTTAGTGGGCTTGTAAGAAGACGTATTAACCAACACAGAACTGGATTCGTAAGTCATTGGAGACTGCGAGACTTGCTGAGGAGGGGGTCTGAGCACCTTTGTACATGTTCGGAGTGCCACACACTCGCTGACCCACAAATATCTCACTTTCCCAGTTTGGATGATTCTGAATTCTTTTATTCGTTGATTTTAGAGAACTTCCCGTTTATAGACCCGAATGGATAATATATTTCAATTGAATATACTTTTATTTGTTATCGAGTTTACGGTATGTTTTCAATTTCCATATTTCTATCTGAGTTTCTGAAAGCTAATGCTTAATTTACTATCCTTGTGCCGAACTCACTGTTTATCTCTTCTTTGTTTATATAATTTACTTCAGTCGCCGCCTTTTCTTTTAAGTATACTATATCCGCTATTTATCTATATATTTTAAATTCTTTTATTCATAAACAATTTTCTTGTTAGATGTACATTTACAATTATACTTTATACTGCAACACAGGTTCTGTTATTATCAGTCGCACTTTACTACTTACTTGAATTCTAGTTCATAATATTTTCCAATACAAATTTTTGTGAATAACTTGAAATGTCCTTTTCTTAGATTTATCTGGCTACAAGGAAATCAAAATTATGGTCAAGTAAGAGGATATTTAAAGAAACAAAAAATAGTATGGCAGTTAACATTCGTGAACGAAGTTTTATCAGTTATAATTATGAAGTAATTACATTCTAGAGATTGCAATTGTAAATGGAGGCAACCGTTTGTTAAATATGACCTGTGGTGCCATTATTTGCCGTACTCTGATGCACAGAAATGTTTAACACATTTTTTGAGAATTATGGTTATTAGAATTTATGACAGCTGACAATTGCAGCAAAGAAAAAGCTAATAAAAAATTATATGTGTTTTTTTAAATATGGTTGAATACAGTTCTAGCTATAAAAGTATTATATATATATATATATATATATATATATATATATATATATATATATATATATATATATTGTGTGTGTGTTCGCGCGCGTGCGTATATATGCACATAGGATATAATTTTACTTAGTTTTTAAAAGTTTTGTCTTTTCCCAAATTGTTAAAGATGTGTCTGTATCATATGTTTATATCTTTAAATTAACTAAATGACAAAATAATGTACAAATTATTACATACAGTTATTAATGAAGGGTATGTAGAAATAACAGAGTACTGTAGTGAAAATAATATCGTAACAGTTTTATCACGGTTGATAATGGGTATCTATCTTTTCATTGACATCTTGGCATCTTCTTGTCACGTGTACCCTTTAGCAATGAACTAATAAATTATATCTTTGACAAAAGTTTTGCGGTTAATTAATACTTCAGTAGATGATTTAACTGAATCTTTGTTCAAAGCATTGCATATTAATAAATCATAAAGAAGAGACATAAAACTTACATCTATTCCTATCCTACATCCGCATCTATAAAATTAACAAATTCAACGACAGAAACTTTGTTTACAAAGATCTTGCACGTTTTTGACTTCGTATTGAAAAGGCAAAAACTTAATAGAAATACAAAGTAATAATTGCACTTTGCTGTAAGCTTATTAGCAGTTTGTTCTGCACTGATTTTAGTACTTTATGGTCCAGTCCATCCGTCTTTAGTTCACATTGGTTCGGGAACGTTCCCCTAGTGAAGAAATGAATTCTTTATTAAAACTAGTTGCAGTGGCCATAATGAAAAATGTACTTTTTCTGGCAAGAGCTTAATAATTAAATATAGAATTAGAGCAAACACACCGGGATGACGTTCATTTCTGAATTATAAATTTCATATTGATCACACTTCCGTGGAACATTAAAAAAACGCACTTAGAAACAGAAAATCCGAATTTTAGCCCAGAATTAAACAAAATCTTGGTGCTTTCAACGTTTGCATGAGAAATACAATTACATATAAATAAAGCATTGTACCTGTAGATTTAAACTTCATTGTGCCTCCAAACATAATTTCATTATTTCCATTTACACTAGACTGTTAGACGAGTTGGCTGAAATATTTTGTGTGCTCAATACTTTATAATTTGTATATAATTGGTTTAGAATGAGCAATTTCACATATTGTAGCTGTTCGTGAATATGAAATATCTATAATTTTGTGTAGCTTATGTTATGTTTAATAATTCCATACAAGATTTGAAAATTGTGAAACAAATTATGGCATTGACTGATGAAGAGGTATACAAAATTGAAGTTAGATTACATCGTGATTTTAATGGAATAGGTGGTTGTTACGAACGGCCATCAATATTATTAATATCGATAATATTATTTTAGGTTCCACTAGTGTATTAAAACATCGTGCTCGTCGGAATCGTAATATCTGAATCACTTTGGTGTGTTGGCAAATTTTTGCACAGATACTAGACTTCCAAATCTTAACATCCAACTGGTCACCACAGAAAAATAGTTTTTATCAACGGGATGGTACATCTTCCTTTGTGGTCGAGTCACTTGTTAGATACTCGTCTACGTCATAGAGACAAGATATTTCACTACAGCATCAAGAATAATTGTATTGTCCACGCAGGAAACAACTGGAGAAATGGCAGTAGGAAAAACTGAGGAAAATAAAATAGATGGAAAAATAAAACATAATTATCTTTTTAGGAATGTCTTAAAATATGTAATAAATAAAAATAGAAAGTTGTGGAGAGACAGTGTCACTTACACAAATCCTAGGATATTCAATTAATACAAATAGTATGATTGATTGTTTTGTTTTGCCTTCACCAGCTTTATATCCCTAGCGGAGTTTCGGGGTATCACTTTTTAACCCTATTTTTCACAGCAGCAGCAGTGTTTTCTGGTGGTCCCCGCCATACAGGCAGATATTCTCCCACTTCAAAGGTATTCTCTTATTTTTATCGTCGAAAGTTGTAACGTTTTCGCTAGGTTTGTTTCGTATTAATTTTGCCGAGGCAGCGGCCATTTTATGGACTATTCTTGACGATCTCTAACTGTCAAGGGATCTTTAAAGAGCGAAGTAGAATGCACACGAGACCTCCAGTTTTTCACCGGTTTCCGAGAGGGCGAGATATCGAATTTCACTACACAGAGACTAGGGAAAGGTAAAATCACGAGTAAGCCATGATTTAAAAAGAAAAAAATGTCCACCGCCTGTAGTGAGAATCGAACTTGGGACCTTTACGTGCAGAGGCCTATGTCTTATCTCTAGACCACCCATTCCCACTCCCCTCTTAAGACATAGTATTATTTTAAAGATGGATAAACTTAGATGCCGTCGACCAGTACCAGATGTACTGACCTTCCCTCAGCAGAACAGTTAGTAACAAGCAAGCATTTACAGATATGACATGTGTTGTTATAATAATACACGAACATTGAAAAAAGAAACATAATATATAACACTCCATTAAAGTGGAATTAAGAGTCCATTAAAGCTCTCGGCCCATTTAACCATGATGTCTATAGACAATTGTGATAAAGTTTGAATACTGAAATACTTAGTTTAAGATATATATCCATAACAAGTTTGAAATAGTTACGAGTGTATTTGTTATTTTAAAAAACCATTTAGAAACGATGTAAACGCGATTTTCATTATCCAATACTCCAGATTTTAGAAATGTAAATAAATTCTTGCTTTGTAGAAAAAATAGTTAATTCTAAATTTAGTTTTTAACATTAAAGAATGATTCCTGAAGTATAGTTTGAGTGTATGTTTTAATTATAGATGAGAACCTTGAGTTAAAGAAGATTCCAGACAGTTATCACTAAATAAAATTTAAATTGTAAACATTTCAAATTATGGAGCCATACACAGACGAAAATAGATTGTTTTATTTCTCCAGTGATGGCCGCCATAGTGAATTTAATGGAGACTCGGAAAGTAGAAAGTCAATGAAGATTTTAAGTGACGACGGAAAAACAATAATACATTATATTTTTTTCGTGACTATAGGAGGATCAGTGAGTTTATTAGGAATTGTAGCCAACATAATTAACATGATAGTTTTCTACAAGCAGGGTTTTATCAATACTGTAAACATTGCTTTCTTTGGCTTAGCTCTGTCTGACTTATTGTGCTTGATATTTTTAATTAGTATATCGATGTTTATGAATCCGCTCCTTTCAGCTTATGACATTTCGTTGGTTCCTGTTGAGGTTATGTACTTAACTTCAGCTTGGCCTCATGTTTGTTTCTGTCGTATCACAAATTACATAACTCTGTACATCACAGGAGAAAGGTGTTTATCTATCGCGTTTCCTCTGAAAATCAAACAATTGGTTACAAAAATAAGAACTACAGTAATTGTAATCCTGATATATTTTGTGAACTTTATGACAATTGTTCCAGAATGGATCGCTTGTAATCTTGGATGGAGATTTGTAGAAGAAAAGAACAAGACACTCTTGGCTATCATCTTTACCAACAACAGAAAATATGTGGAAGAATTTAGTTTCTTCACCCACTCCATATTTAGTGCAACTGCTTTCTTGGGTGTCGTCTTTTTTACAATAATTCTTGTATTCAAATTAAAGCAGAACTCACAAATCCGAAATGAATTAACTTCCGGACACGATCAGAAAGGGTCTATGTCTGACAGAGACAAACGAGCGGTCAAGATGATTGTTTTGATTGCTGTTATTTTGATTGTCTGTTATATTCCTACAGCGATCGTTGCCATGACAACCTTTGTTGTTGGTACAGAGTTTATGATGCAAGGCGGATACATCAACACTTCTTCTTCAGTTACAGCGATCGCATTTTCGTTTCATTCCATCAACTCAAGTGTTAACATCTTTCTCTACTACAAGATGAGCTCGAAATACAGACACACTTTACATGGAATCTTCAATATTCGTTCAATTGATGGAAAATGAAAGAAGATGAGACCAAACTTTCACTGTTAGTGAAACACACACCTTTCAATTCAGTGTCTGGTTTACAAAACTAGAAAAATATGTTTTTTGTTAATGAAGCAATTTGATGCAATAAAACACATTCATTGGTTTATATGATAATTGCTAGTCTGTTGACACACACAAAAACTTATGTTTAATTTCTAAAAAGAACTATTTAATTTGTTCGTAATCTACAACACAACATATCTATGTCAACTAGTTACTTTAAGGGCGGGCAACGAAGACGTGTAGTCACAGAACAAATTTAAAAAGAAAAAAATGTAAACAGCGAACTGGTTAAATCAACTCCAATATTTGTTTTTTAATCTCTTCAATATCCTGTCTATAGTAACAAAGTGAGGTGCGCGTGGCCGTGCGGCTAAAACCACTGTTCCGCTAACTGAAAAGCCGGCGTACGGTGTTCGAAGCCCGCGGTAGACAGAAAGGATTTTTTCTATCGGGGGTGAAATAAAAATCCTGAGTCTCACACGTCGTGGCGACTGCTTGACCAAGCGGCCTTTATCCCTCGGGTCCTATCGTTGCCCCCCGACATACACCAGCAATGGTACTATGTGTCGTAAAGATAAAGATAGTAACATAATTCTTGCTCAGACCTAGCACAAGCTATTTCTGTTTGTTCGGGCAGATCAGCTAGTCATGTTACCCTGTTCTATGCACCTTTTTTTTTTTTTTGGTTATGCTGTTATCATTCACCATCATCATGTGCCATATTGGTTTGCGTAGGCGATCATGTTATTCCAGAATTCTCTATCCACAGTGAACCATATAAACTCTGTTGTTAACTGTTTTCCATGCCATGACACCAATCTATCTAGTATCTTCTCTCTCTGTCGTCCGCGGTCTCTCTTTCGCTATATTTTGTTAGTTGTAAATTACTGAAATTTTCCGATTAAAAATAAAGTGCCCGAAATATGTTAATTGCTGTTGTCATTAGAAGGCCTTCATGTTTCGTGTTGTGGTAAGGTCAATTCAGTCAACATGTAAACCTACGATTTGTCGATTTTCCTATATATCTTTATATATTACTTCATTGCCTTTTGTTGTTTTAATTACCTTCAGAGCAGTTTTAATTTATCTTCTAGCCTTTAACGCTCTATTTAGTTTCTCTTCTTTGGAAATTGTCAACTCGACATCTCTAAAGCCTCAAATGAATTTTTCATTTATTGTATGAACTTTACGTTTCTCACAAAGTGCCGCCTGTCCTGTTTGTGCTGGCGAGTATTCCTGTTTGTGCTGGCGAGTATTCCTGTTTGTGCTGGCGAGTATTCCTGTTTGTGCTGGCGAGTATTCCTGTTTGTGCTGGCGAGTATTCCTGTTTGTCCTGGCGAGTATTCCTATTTGTGCTGGCGAGTATTCCTGTTTGTGCTGGCAAGTATATGTAATATTGTATTGACTATAATTGATCAATTGAATATAACATTGAAATGATATAACTGTGTAACGGTATTGTAACAGTATAGGTGAATGAAAGTATGGGGCAGGTAACTCAGCCGGTACTCAGTTCTTAATAGAGTATGATAGTAACACAGTGTAACGGTCATCAGTATTAGTGACAGAATAATAAGTTGTGGGAATGGAAAGTTCATAGTGGGTAGTGGACGACCAACGGAAGATGAAGGTGAAGGAAAGGTGCAGAATAGTACTGGACATAATAAGTTTAGGGAGAATGGAAATTTTCCAAGCAGGTTGTGGAAGTGGAGATAAACGCATGGCTTGACCGAATAGATTGACCGTCTGGTAAATAAGTTGACAAACAACTACCAGGACAGGTCAAAGTCATGAAGTAAACATCATTATTTTGAAACCCTGGAGAGGTCAAGCTGACCAGAACTTACTCACAGAGTCATAAACAACTTGTTATTGTAAAGTCTTAGACATAGTTCAACTTTGGGTCATAATGATGAGATTTGATTGGCTCAAAGGGTTGCAAATTGTCACTTCGCGACAATTGCAACAAATTCATTGGCTGCAGATATTCACACACAGAGTTAGGTGGGAGTATTTAACCTTCGACACGATATATTTTAAGTAAGATAAGTCAGGAATTGAGAGTCAGAAATGTAGAGTAAGTAAGCTTAGTTCGGCTTCGGCCGAACTGCCAAAGGCAGTTAGTTAGGCCCGCAAGTCAAAAAGTAGAGTTAGGAACGTAATTCAGTAAGTTAAATTAGGAGAAAGTCAGATGGCTGCAAGACGAGCCAAGGATATTATAATTTTGATGGGAGACCTAAATGCTAAGGTAGGATCAGACAACAGAGGCTTCGAAGAGATTATGGGAAAACATAGACTTGGAGATATAAACGAGATTGGTTATTGGTTATTGGTTATGGAAGGCCTCGGTATCACAGCAAACGAATTAAAATCCATAATTGCTCAGCCGCCCGTGCCAGTGGAATCATCCGAATTACTAACTCATCTCCCAAACAAAGAAAGATAACTGTAGTCCCCATCGTAGCAGTCTCAGCACACGCCAAAAGACATAAGGCGAAACCGCGCAGAAAGTGAACACAGCCAACTGTTCCCTGTCATACGATATCATCATTCATCGTAAACAAGCGGGATATCGAAGCAGGATCAAAACGGATGAGACACACAGCTCACGGTGTGCACAGAGCACTTAACTCAGTAGCTCCTGCAACAAGCCGGACTTGGAATATGAGGAAACTGCAACAAGGAACACTTTTCAGACATAGCCTAAAATGGTTCCTGCCGCCTATCCACCATATGCCATGGGAGTTCACGTCCTCCCGACAATGATGATCGTCATAGCACTTGATGATGTTAGGCCATCATTGATGACTCCAATTCCAAACATATAGACACACAGTGGTGGTAAGTTATCATTTATAATCCAACAGAAGCCACATAACCTGAGGTTATTGGTCGTTTCAAATCTAAATGTTCACGATTAACATGAAATATCTCCTCTTTCCCTGCACTTACAAACTTGATTTTTTGCATCTGGCCTTGTTTTTCCAAGGTCCCACCGATTTCACAAAATTTAATGATGTAGGAAGTATGCTTCATCATGAAGCAGCACTTTCCTTTGATCTCAGTGAATTTACGGATCTTTTTGCTCCTGGAGAAAATAATTTACCGTACATTAATGGAAATCAGCTTCTCGACATAGGCGTCTCTACACAACTTGAAAGTTGGAGGCGTTTATCAACTGTTTACTTTCTATTGTTTACTTTCTTTAAAATACTATGAGAATGTCAATGTTATAGCCTTTACAGACGGTCTAAAACAAATCAGCGTATAAACAGTTCCATTAATGAAAACTATTTAAACAATATACAACAAAGAATACATTTAAAAAAATTAATTATCCGTTGCGAGCGATAACGAGCATGACATATCAAGCAAAGTTATTGTTTATGGGTACGCATGTGACTAAAGAGTCCGATGTAAGCACGGGATCCTCTTCACTGTAAAGAGCTACATTGTTCGTTTTATGTCTTTCCATGTGACTTTCATTATTTTACGTAAACAAGACATATGAAAGTGATTTAGTTTCTTTACATGCCTGCAGTACACATATCAAGAATCTTTACATTTTCAAAACGTTATCAACTTTAGCTAAAGATTGATCATGCGGACATATAAAAACGTCCATTATTATTTCATTTATTCTGAATCAGAGGAGTCTAACATATTGATTACTAATCTGGGCTGAACGAACGATAGTCCATCTTTTTTCCAATAGTCATTTTCTTCTTTTTAGACATGATCTTCACATTTGCACCAAAAATCTTTGTCAATCTGTGATAGAGCAGCATATGTCAGTCCTTTTATATCGCATAGTTTAAAACTTGTATTCTCAGCTGCCACCTGCCCTTTAATTTTTGCCCAAACGAGTTCAATGGGGTTTAATTGTGGATGATAAGGGGGCAGTCTCAAGCACGTATGACAATGCTGTTGAATGATTTTGTCTATTTGGAATACTTTGGTCTTTTGCGATTTCTTAACAAGTGACAGTAATTCAGGTTTCAAAAATCCCTCGTTAAATGGAATTCCTTCCTTTCTTAGCCAAATCTTTATAACATCTTTTGTACTGGTAGATGTAGGAATTTTGTCTTCTTCTGCCACAGCGTTGTGGTACGACGCGTTGTCCATTACCAGACAGGATGGTCTGTCTAGAATTGGAAGAAGAGTATTTTCAATCCACTCTCTAAATATATGGCCATTCATCTCGGTGTGATAGTCCCTGTTGTCAGTATAATTAGAGGTGAATATAAGTTCTGCATTTTTCACCAACCCTTCTTTTCGGCTGCCTGCATGTGCCATTATAATACGCTGTCCTTTTCCAGTGGGTACACATCTTTTAATACTTCCATCTGATAACTGCCATTCCTTTGCACTTGTGTGATGAGAATTTATCCAAGATTCATCTAGAAATACAATATCATAACCTTGGTTACGCATTTCCCGTACTTCACGTAAATATTTACTCCTCATAGAAACTAAGTGCGGCTTCTCGCAGATGACATTTCTACCACTATCGTACTTTCTAAACGTAAAACCGATGCTTCTAACAGTTCTCCATAATGTTGTTTTCGAAACAACAATGTCATTTTCTGCTCTCAGTCGAATTTTCAGTTTTCTTAAAGTCACAGTTTCTTTGGAATCGAACATTTTACAAATTGCTCTTCTAATCACTTCCTTGTCAAAACTATCTACTACTTTCTTTCTTCCTAGCGTCCTAGTCTTGATTGAACTGGACACTCCGTTAGCTTTAAGCACTTGTTTGAAAAAGCGTTTGCTTATACCCAATGCGTGAATAGTTCTCTTTTCTGGCTTTGAGATGCTTCGATACAGTTTTCCACGCTTAGCTTCTATGCAAAAATATTTATACACCTTTATTGCCACTGGTTGCAATGTAAGGAACTTTACTTTTATACCCATTGACTAACAGATCACAAATTTAACGAAATTACCCAATAATTAGGATACGCCGTTGCACATAAATCACAACAAAACGACAGGAAATGGGATGCACCGGATATAAAATTATAACTATGACGCGTTTTATGTGTTTTTTAGTGCTTAAAACAGGGAAATTGGCGCGCATTACGTTCAAGATGACAAGTCCGTGGGTGCTCACTCATATGAAGCGGTAATTCCTCCAAATATATGGTTTGACCAAAATGCCTTAAATTTGTATACTTCAAATAAAGAATATTTAAAACTATACGTTTGTTGGTGAGGAAATGAATGTACTTCTTGGGACCAAAAAATCACAAGACCATATGCAAAATTTCAGCATTATCAATCAATTGGTTGCAGAGATATGGAATTTTAAACACCTTCAAAATATTTTGAAACGACCTATAGTAAAACCACAGAGAGAATATGATTTTGTGACCTTCGCTAATTCACTCTTAGATGTGAATGTGTAGTTTACACAAGAGGAGAAGTTTTAAACTACAGTGATCCCATTTAAGGCAATTCTGGGATAGCAAGGCAAGTCTCCTTTATAGCAGCAGAACTTGATGTTCTCCGCTCCCTTCTTGTAGCTGCCGCCACACGATTCTGATGTCTCATTAACTTGGACATCATTCAAGAACAATGTCAGATTAACATTCCATAGATATGGCTCTGCTGATGAAATGCTTGGTGCAACAGTTGTATCAATCATAGTGGAGGCTCCTGGTCTGTGGTCATTAATATCACAGACGGCACATGATGTTGTTATATTCAGTGTTTCTTTCTGGGGTGTAAATATGTGGCACACACATGGAGAGTGGTTTGTGGTCACAGTAATCCCATTAAAGGCAATTCTAGGGTAGCATGACATAGCTGTTTCAGAAGAGCACAATCCTGTGATGTTTTCTGTGTTCGCTATAAAGCTGCTGCTGCTACACAATCCTGACCAATTATAGGTGTGGACATTATTCACTTGCAATGACAAAACTGCTTTAGTACAATTTATTCTTCCATCGGGGATATCTCCATTGAGTCCCCAAAAAAAGGTCTTTGGTTAAAAAGCACATATGCTTTTGAGTTAAACACAAAATGAGCCCACTTCATAGATTCAAAATGATCCTTGCCAATGCCATCCGTTAGCACAAGTTAGGTCCTTAGCTACCAAACGTCCGAAACGAAGCCATCGAATTAACGACTTTATCTACAGCGAAGGTTAACGAACTGTGAACAAACATTTATGTTCAAACCCTTGAAAACATTTTCAAAAATCTGCCAACTCGCTGCAATAACATATATCGTGTTGTTCAATGTAAACATTGCTTAGTCCATAGCTCGAATATAAATAAGCTGCCATTTTGGTGCGTTCCGTGGCGTCATCAACCATATAAACGAGAATGGAGAGATATTTGTGAATTTCTGCGCCCTTAATCAAATGAACCTAAGAGGAACAATATTCCAACATAAAAGAATACACAAAGCTACATGGGTGTCACCAGATCATAGAACAGAAAATCAAATTGATCACATATGTATTAATAATGAGTTTAAGTCATCCTTACAGGATGTAAAAGTATATAGAGGGGTAGATGTAGCTTCTGATCATCATCTTCTGTTAGCCAAACTTAAAATTAAAATAAAAAGGTTTATTTGGTTTATGGTTTATGGTTTATGGTTATGGAAGGCCCCGGTATCACTGCAAACGAATTAAAATCCATAATTGCTCAACGGCCCGTGCCAGTGGAATCATCCGAATTACTAACTCATCTCCCAAACAAAGAAAGGTAGCTGTAGTCCCCATCATAGCAGTCTCAGCACACGCCAAAAGACATAAGGCGAAACCGCACTGAAGTTAAAAAGGTTATACTACAACGAATAAGGGTAGAAAGTATTTCAATGTAGGGTTTCTTAAAGAACAAGGAATTAAAGATAAATTCGCAGTCACAATATCAAACAAATACCAAGTCCTCCAACAACTAGAAAATACAATAAATATAGAAGAACATTGGAAACAGGTAAAAAGTATATGGAAAGAGACATGCGAAGAAACACTGGGGAAAAGAGAACGCCAGGATAAAGCATGGATTACAGCAGAGACCCTGGATAAAATTAGAGAAAGAAAGAACAAGAAAGCAGACATAAATAAAAGCAAAACAAGAAGTAATAAATTCAAGACACAGGAAGCTTACACAGAGGTGAACAAAGAAGTGAGAAGATGCATTAAAAGGGATAAGAGGAATTATATAGATGAACTAGCTAAAGAGGAAGAAGAAGCAGCAAATAAAGGGAATATGAAAGAACTGTACAATAGCACAAAGAAATTAGGTGGAAAATACAAACAGATCAACGCCTTTATCAAAGATAAGAAAGGAAATCTGCTTAGTAATATAAGGGAACAAATGGAGAGATGGAAAGAGCACTTTGAAGAACTTTTGAACAGACCCGGCTCAAATAATCCTCCAGATATACTACCAGCAGAAGAAGAGATACACGTTAACTGCGGAAAACCAAGCAAAGAAGAAATAATGAAAGCCATCAAACTATTAAAAAATGGTAAAGCCACAGGACCAGATGAAATTCCTTCGGAAGCCATCAAAGCAGATATTATCACCTCTACCAAGATGTTACATGATCTATTGGGTACAATTTGGGAGAGAAATAAAATAAATTGACAATCACGAAGGTACAGACTTTCATTAATGGATGCTTGCGCAGAATAAAGGGATGGAAATGGCAGGACAAAGTCACTAACGTGGAATTATGGAAATGTACCGGTCAAATACCAGTGGATAAAGAGATACAGCGAAGACGATGGCGATGGATAAAACGCACACTACGGAAGCCAACTGAGAGTATTACACAACAGGCCCTTTTTTCGAATCCCCAGGGGAAAAGACAAAGAGGAAGACCAAGGAATTCTTGGAGAAGACAGATCGAAGCAGAGATAAAGATGATGGGGAAGACATGGAATGATCTTAAAAGAATTGCAAAAAACAGAACGACTTGGAAAGTGTTTGTTGAAGACCTATGCTCCACTGGGAGCTAAAAGGTTGAAGAAGAAGAAGTTAGGAGAAAAGTTTGTAGTTCAGTAGTCAGGAAAGAAAGTTAGGCACATAAGTTAGAACTGACAAGCAGTTAGGAATCTTCAAGTTTGTAGGTTTAAGTTAGTTCAGAAGTTATTAAGGAACAGACTAGAGAGGAGTATAAAGATATCAGTGACTTAAGAAATTAGATGAGCAGTGGACAGAACCAGAACATATGAACATTTAGTTGCTGTGAAAGTGTTTTGAGAGTGTTTCCAAGTTGTGAATCATATTTCTAATAAGAAGTCGTAAGTAAGTTGATGGAGAGATTGAATATTACATGTCGCACAAAGATAAGCACTTAAAAATAGTAACGAATAAAAGCATCATTTTAGTACGGGAAAAAAGCCACCATTAGGACAGGTGGGTAACATTACAGACTGAATTGTGTATACCTATCGATTGGTCTGCATTAATAGGCACGACATACATTGGTGAAGGTAAGATTTTGAGAACATTACAAACAAATTAGGCATCAAAAAACATTATCATCATCATCACCATCATCATCATCATCATCATTATCATCATCATCATCACCATCATCATCATAATCAAATACTGTGACTGCAGACATAGCTGATGTAACTTCCCGCAACATTTTTGTCTTTGACAGATAAAAGGTATCTCATAAAGGTAATAATATCAGATAGTGAGATTCATTGTATTGGGTCAGAGCATGTAGAGACGTGAGGGAGCCAGTGCTCTTTCTCGCTGTTATTACCTTCCCCAACTTAGTGAGTTCAAAAACAATTTCTTTCTCTTTAGTTGAGTCGACTGGAGTGCCTAAAATCAATTTTTACTTTATCTCCAAATCGGCACATTATCTATGTGATCTTCACCTTGTCTACACGTCGGCCCGTTACCTATGTGATCTTGACTGTCTCCAAGACGGCACGTTACCTATGTGATCTTGACTGTCTCCACGTCGGCACGTTACCTATGTGATCTCGACTTTGTCTCCACGTCGGCACGTTACCTATGTGATCTTGACTTTGTCTCCACTTCGGCACGTTACCTATGTGATCTCGACTTTGTCTCCACTTCGGCACGTTACTTATGTGATCTTGACTGTCTCCACTCGGCACGTTACCTATGTGATCTTGACTGTCTCCACTCGGCACGTTACCTATGAGATCTTGACTGTCTCCAAGACGGCACGTTACCTATGTGATCTTGACTGTCTCCACGTCGGCACGTTACCTATGTGATCTCGACTTTGTCTCCACTCGGCACGTTACCTATGTGATCTTGACTGTCTCCACTCGGCACGTTACCTATGAGATCTTGACTGTCTCCAAGACGGCACGTTACCTATGTGATCTTGACTGTCTCCACGTCGGCACGTTACCTATGTGATCTCGACTTTGTCTCCACGTCGGCACGTTACCTATGTGATCTCGACTTTATCTCCACTTCGGCACGTTACCTATGTGATCTTGACTTTGTCTCCACTTCGGCACGTTACTTATGTGATCTCGACTTTGTCTCCACTTCGGCACGTTACCTATGTGATCTCGACTTTGTCTCCACTTCGGCATGTTACCTATGTGATCTCGACTTTGTCTCCACTTCGGCACGTTACTTATGTGATCTCGACTTTGTCTCCAAGTCGGCACGTTACCTATGTGATCTTGACTGTCTCCACGTCGGCACGTTACCTATGTGATCTTGACTGTCTCCACGTCGGCACGTTACCTATGTGATCTCGACTTTGTCTCCACTTCGGCACGTTACTTATGTGATCTTGACTGTCTCCACTCGGCACGTTACCTATGTGATCTTGACTGTCTCCACTCGGCACGTTACCTATGAGATCTTGACTGTCTCCAAGACGGCACGTTACCTATGTGATCTTGACTGTCTCCACGTCGGCACGTTACCTATGTGATCTCGACTTTGTCTCCACTCGGCACGTTACCTATGTGATCTTGACTGTCTCCACTCGGCACGTTACCTATGAGATCTTGACTGTCTCCAAGACGGCACGTTACCTATGTGATCTTGACTGTCTCCACGTCGGCACGTTACCTATGTGATCTCGACTTTGTCTCCACGTCGGCACGTTACCTATGTGATCTCGACTTTGTCTCCACTTCGGCACGTTACCTATGTGATCTTGACTTTGTCTCCACTTCGGCACGTTACTTATGTGATCTCGACTTTGTCTCCACTTCGGCACGTTACCTATGTGATCTCGACTTTGTCTCCACTTCGGCATGTTACCTATGTGATCTCGACTTTGTCTCCACTTCGGCACGTTACTTATGTGATCTCGACTTTGTCTCCAAGTCGGCACGTTACCTATGTGATCTTGACTGTCTCCACGTCGGCACGTTACCTATGTGATCTTGACTGTCTCCACGTCGGCACGTTACCTATGTGATCTCGACTTTGTCTCCACGTGGGCACGTTACCTATGTGATCTTGACTGTCTCCACGTCGGCACGTTACCTATGTGATCTTGACTGTCTCCACGTCGGCACGTTACCTATGTGATCTTGACTGTCTCCACGTCGGCACGTTACCTATGTGATCTTGACTGTCTCCACTCGGCACGTTACCTATGAGATCTTGACTGTCTCCACTCGGCACGTTACCTATGTGATCTTGACTGTCTCCACTCGGAACGTTACCTATGTGATCTTGACTGTCTCCACTCGGCACGTTACCTATGAGATCTTGACTGTCTCCACTCGGCACGTTACCTATGAGATCTTGACTGTCTCCAAGTCGGCACGTTACCTATGTGATCTTGACTGTCTCCACTCGGCACGTTACCTATGTGATCTTGACTTTGTCTCCAAGTCGGCACGTTACCTATGTGATCTTGACTGTCTCCACTCGGCACGTTACCTATGTGATCTTGACTGTCTCCACTCGGCACGTTACCTATGTGATCTCGACTTTGTCTCCACGTCGGCACGTTACCTATGTGATCTTGATTTTCTCTCTCTCTCTCTCTCTTTCTCACTTTGATAAGTAACCAATTACCCCAGTTAACCTAAATATCATTATTATTGTTGACGTTCTCGTCCTTGTCAGGAGACAATCGCAGTATGTAGTCAAACCTTTTCATTATGCGTTTCTTTACAATAGCCAAACGATAATCGTGTACTTCGATTGTTTGTTGTATCCCTTTGATAACTTTTTCATTTGTGATGTGATCTAAATTAAGGAGTTGACCAAAATATTACGATAACATTTCATCTCCATTACTTGCATTTTCTCATTGATCATTGTCAACAACATTTATTGTGAAGAAACGCAAACTGAAATGATTTGACCACATATCTCGATCATCTGTCCTGACATATACCATTCTACAAGGTAATGTGAACGGAGGGAGAAGAGATGGGAAGATAACACCAAAGAATTGACAGGTCCGATTTTGCAATCACAAAGAATAACTGAAGACAGAATGAGAAATTTGACGAAGTCAGTCAGTGATCCTTCAACGATCACCATGGTTATGGAATGAAAAGAGGAGAGAGAGATAGAGAGATACAGAGAGTGAGATAGAGAAATATAGAGATATAGAAATACAGAGAGAGAGAGAGAGAGAGATAGAGAATTATAGAGATACAGAGAGAGAGAGAGATAGAGAATTATAGAGATACAGAGAGAGAGAGAGAGAGAGAGAGAGAGAGAGAGAGAACAAATATATCCAAACTGTACACATAAACATACACACAATATTTTTTGTATTTTCTATATTTTTGTGTATGCCTTTAAACCGTATTTCCTGTTAACAAATTAATTGAAGCTGACTGGTGTAAAACTAATAGGCAGCTATGAATTGAGGGCTATTACAACAGTCATCAATTGTTCACTCGCAACATAAAAGCATAGACACGATCCAAGATTACTTTGAAAAACCTTTATTACGAGCACAATAAATACAAACAAAGCAGAAGAGGCTGTGTCATGTCAAGTTCATGTCTTCATCAACAATTATTATGTCGCTAGTCCCAAAACAAGAAAGCGGTATATGGGTGGTACACTTTGTGGGGTCTTGTAGAGCAACATCAAAATTCCTTTACTTCCAGCGGTTCTTTGCGAATATTTGTATGATGCCCCAGGTCTGAACCACATTATTCATCACTGTTTTCACTGTCGTCCACAATGTTGTTATTGACTTGTTTCTATATCGCCTTCCCTCCTTTTTCGCTTTAATTACTATGAATCTTTCTTGATCTATTTTGAGTTCAAAGCTCGTTTTGTGGACTGTTATTATTATCTTTATTTTCCTCTTATTTGTGTTTCTATAACATTTCTTGATTACAGATCTCAGTGCATAAAAGTGTGACTAACAATACCTGATCTATAACGTTGATTATTTCATGCATTGTTGGTGTCTTCTAAGTGAACTGCACTACAAAGGACACGAGTTGATGGCTTCCGGGTTCACCCAGCCTTAAATGGGTAACGGATTTTTTTGTACGAAAATAAAGCGTCACGGTCGTAATACCGACCACATTACCCCAAAACCATGTCCGGATGGTCTGTAAAAACTATGGTCACATTCCCTATACGCCACTTGGCGTGACGGGGCTATTTACTTTACTTTTCCTTACACTGATGTGATCTTCCCTCTGCCCTTATTTCCTGCCATATTTCGTTATCATCTTCTTGAAAGTCATATTTTTGGCCACATACGAAAGAAGCAGTCCGTGCTCTGTACGTATTATGGTGTCTTTTTCATTTAATTAATATTATTTTTTTTTCTTTAGAAATTGTTTCTGTTGTTTTTACTGTTTTCCTTGTGAAAGTGACCTTTATCACGATCCTGAACCCAATCTGACATTATCCTAGCATAGCTTAGTTGATCGTGAAGTAAAAACAACTCTCCAATATTTTTTTCAACGTATTCCTTTTTATAATTTAATTTTAACATGTTTTTCTTAAGTCGTAACATAATGTAACAATCTTAACTGTACTTGCTATATTAAATGTCCTATCAGTTATCTTCTCCACTGTCTGCACGATGCAATGTACCAGTAATCTTTCACTTGATCTAGTGATTTCCCATACATTTTTTTCGTATAAGAGAGTATTTAGAGTTGACTTCTTTATCTAATTTTCCTAGTTTTTTTGTTTCTAATAGATGATTTAAATATTAATGATCGATAATAACGATTGCATTACTTGTTCTATTTTCCAAACATCAGTTGTTGTTCTCGTTCACTCGAATCAATTCCTCAAATTATTTATTTTTCTCCAATTAACTTTTAAATTCCGAAGCAACACTTTTGACGTTTAGAAACCTTATATTTAAACACATAGAAGTACTATGAATAGTCCTTTCATTTTATCCACCCCCCCCCCCCTTTTCCCCTCTGTTTATGGTGTGCATCAATTTTTATCTACGTCAACTAATATCCTGGCAGATTTTAATTATAAACACAATCTTAAACAATTTCAGAGTCATGATGCAAACGTCATAGTTTTAGGTCATATATTTCTGTTCAATCCATCCAATCTCATTGTAACTATAACAAGTTGTACTTTTATGCAGCTGGTCAAAATCTGAGAACAGATGGAAACATTGTAAGCATTTTTTCTGATGCACTAAAGATAAACTGAAACTTGAGGAATACAAACATTACATCTTTCACATGCAGGGGGTTTTAAGGAATTTGAATAACGTTATTGACGTTTAAGATGATGATTGCCTGGTTAAATGATGTTATTTTAGCTTAATGTCTTCATTATAATGGAACCGGCGTGAACGTTTTGAAACTGTCAATTGTACACCTGACCTGCTATTGGTTGTGTTTGGTTTGGTTATCCCTGCTAAATGTGACTCGTTAGCTTTGGAAACGTGATAGGTAACCTGTTTAGGGGAAGCAACAACCACATTTTAAACTTTCATTCTTAACGGCTATATCACTTTGTTGGTTTAGCTTGAGTGTGGAACCTGAAGTAGAATCAAGAGTTAGAGTCTTATAAGCAGTTTATCATTCTATGTACAGATATTCAAGTACGTTCTGCCACGTACCTGTTGCCAAAATGCATTGATTAAGTCTGTCCGAGGACCTTCTACAAGGACAACATCAGTCCTCCATATCAGCCTGCCCAGGAAAAGCGCCAAAAGAACAATCTCAAAAGATGCTCTAATCTTTCGAGAATAGAAGTCTTATTATTGCTGTTGCTATTACATGCTAATGGTATAGAGATCTTCTCTTTTTGAAATAGTTTTATGCTATGACCGATGTACTATTTAAATTAGAGTAAATACTTGGAAGAGTCGCGGGTTCAGTCTTCAGTAATCTGATCAATATTACGCCCGTGCCACTTTACTTTCCCAGAAAAAAATCCGGTACCCATTTAAGGCTGGGTGAACCGGAAGCCGTCGGTGGGGTCGAACCCTACCTCTTGTCCTTTATTGTCCAGTTCACTAACCACTGACCTATCGCGGCTTCCTTGCTCTCTCCATGCTAAGTGGTAAAAAGAGGAAGGAGAGAGAGAGAGAGAGAGAGAGAGAGAGAGAGAGAGAAAGAAAGACAGGGAAATGAGGGAGCCTGCATACCGTCGATTTCGAGCCGGACCTTGTGTCTTCAGTAGCAGATGTTCCCAGACAAAAGAGCCACTTCTAGTAACAAGCCAGCCAATCGGAGGCTACTTCTATCAGAGTTGAATTGGTCTTCGTGTGTTCAAGAGTCAGCTGTAATGAAATTGGCTATTTTATAGAAATCGATGAATGTTTCTTTATATTTCGAACTCAACCTATAGTATAGGAGAATGCTGGTGTTGATGGACTGAAAAAAGAATGCTATACCACAAACATATGTACAAATATTAGTTTGCATAGTATATTTACATGTGTTTATATATAAGTTAGGTCTCACATGAACGCTCTGCTTTAGCTTGACTGTAAGAGCAAATGTAAAGAAGACAACACCAAAGAATGAGGCCATGCTAATTATAGAATGAATAACAAAACATATCCCTTCATTGTTCTTTCTGCTCTCTGTAACAACATTAGACCCAACATTGTCATGTTCCAGTCACGTAAAAATCTCCATCAAGTTTATGAAGTTACGCATTCTGGAACAACAGAAATTAAGTTCAGAATTTCGATAAAACAAATAATTACTGTAGTTCTTGTCCTCGTCACAATTTTTTTGATTTTCATTGGTAATGCGATAGACAAATACCTCTCCCCTGTGATGTAAACAGTGATATAGCTTGTGATTCGACAGAAACAAAGATGTGGCCATCCCGCTGAGAAGTACATGATTTCTATAGGGACCCAGCGGACACGAAGAAGTTGAAGAATAATACTTATGGATGTCGACGCTAAAAAATAGTAAACACAATAGATTAGATATGGCAAGACCAAAGAATGCGATGTTTAATGTTATTAGTAAAACCATGCTTGTAAAATATCACAATATTGATAATATTGGCTATACAACACGCCCATTAGTCTGCTAAAAGCAACATAAAAGATCGCCTCAAATAGTTATCTCTGTTCATCAGTTAAAACTTCGTCACTTTACTTTGTTTAATATTTGGATTGGGATCTTCAAAAAAATTGCAATGGGATCACTGGATGACAGACATTTCATATTTGTGAACGTTTCAGTAATTGTTTATAAACAGCCATGATTTTAACAACAGTATTGTCTCGAGAAAGCAAAGTAATGTTTCACTTGCAACTTAAGGCAAGATAATTCGTTTTATTCTAGTATAAATGAAGATACTTAAACTATTATTTTGAATTATCCTCACAATTTAGTTTGAGGCAGCCACGTTTATATTAATATTTAATGTTACTCCAAGCAAGAGACCGCCATTAACATTGTTATTGTTGTGTTTTGCGAGTGCGATTTTTTCGTGCTTCTTTATATGTGTTGTCTGTATAAATAATACAAGCTTGATAAACGAAAGCTAAGTTAAGACATTTATTGCACAACACTTGGTTGCTCCAATTGTGTGCTGTTTTTGAAAATTCACAATATGAAATTAAAAAGCTCACGTTCCCCGTGGACTTACTCTTCATGTTAACACATTGAAAGATTCACAAAGTGACTTTTGACAAAAAGCAGGTTGTGGTTTGCTTACTTTATTAGTCGGGTTATTTCTTTGGATGCAGGACATTCTAATATTCAGCACACGAAAGACGAATATGGCAGACCACCGTGAAAGAGATTGGATCCTCATCACGTAACATTCCAAAGAAAGCCACGGAGAGAAATTCTAACTATTGTTTTAAGATACTAGACACAATTCAAACAAGACAAATGAAATTTTTGGGCATGCTAAAAGACACAACAGCATAATAAAAGTAATATTGGAAGGGAAAATACAAGGTAAAAGAGGCAGAGGCAGACCAAGACTAACATGGACGAACAAGATCAAAAGATGGACAAGTCAACCTATGAAAATCTGCACCATCAAAGCAAGCGACAGAGTGGAATGGCGCTCCATGGTAGCCAACCTTCGATGCAGAGACGGCACTCAATGATGGTGATTTCTTTGGAAAAAGAATATTCTGAATAAGCCAGTGAAGTTTTAAATGCAATGTTTCTTATTGAAGACGTGTATGTATTAAAAAATATATATATATGGAAAGTACCTAGGATAACATACTCTTATTATCTCTAGAAATCTATAATACACATAATAAGTGTTATTACCTGCCAGACTGCGCTGCCTTCGTATGTAATCTGTATTTTATGATATTCCAAAAGATTTATAATTTTCGGTAACAAAAGTAATATATAATTATAAATTACATGAGCAAACCACCAGTATGCTGCGAAGTGTTATTTTTGTCATCAAATTAGACACATACGTTATATAAGAAGGCAAAGATAACGATTTCTCTTGTGGTTAATCCATCACAGTCGACATTAGTTATCATTAGTTAATATGAGATCAAAGCCTTTAAGTACTACCGAAGACCTCATTATTGCTAATCAAGATTACATCAGCATGTCATGGTATATAACAACCACTGATACTTCAGACCATAATTCAGAAATCTAACCCTCAGTCTCAACAAGTCATTTCCCCCTAATATAATCTTCTATTTATCTCTTGTGACTATTTGTTTAAATTCTAGTAGGGCAAGCACTTCTTCTAAAAGTGTCTAAAATCCCTTATATTTAGGATGCTAAATACATTTTGCTATTACCAATATATATATATATATATATCATAAACGGCAATGACGAACAGCCAATATCAAATAACCAACACATGCAGCAGAGATGGGAAGAATATTTTGAAGACCTATTAAACTTGACACCAACTATCAATAGCACAACAAACACCAGGCAAGAATTCACAAACACTGAACCCAACATCATGAAAGAAGAAATCAAAAAGTAATCACACGAAATAAAGCACCGGGGATAGAACAAGCGACACTTGTATATAGCTTTCATTGACCAGGAAAAAGCATTTGACCGAATAAATTAAGAACAACTGTGCGGGATACTAACAACATACGGAGTAAGACAACATCTAACCAACTTAATTAAAATCTCTACATCAACAGCAGCTGGTTACCTAGACCACTTCGAAGTTAGATCAAGAGTAAGACAGAGCTGCGTACTATTCCCTCTATTGTTTATTACATACAAGGACTATACATACAAATTAGGCAACCCATGAGAGACAGAGGAAATCAACGAGCTTCTATTTGCAGTCAATCACAGACACTAATACATGGAACAATAGAATGTCTACAAGAACACTTAAATAGACTCATCAGCAGAATCACAAAATACATCAACATCAACAAAACAAAAGTCTGTAAGACGACACCAAAGAAGTTCATGGGCATTTACAGCACGCTCGGCAGGCAGAATAGTCAAGGAAGACACTGGTGCATACGTCATGACCACGAGTATCATGACAATGGAGGTGGTACTGATCATGACCAAGGCATTCAAATGGTTAGAGTCACCCATTAGAGACTACACCCACGCATGCATACTGAGTGATTCGATGAGCATGATAAAAAAAAGTGGAGGCGGGCTCTGTACGTATGCAATTGGTAGAGTCGTTGCAGAAATCCAAAATACGTAAGGTCACCTTTGTCTATGTCCCTGGACATGCGGGAGTACGGGCAAATGAAAGAGCGGACAGGTTGGCTAGCTGCTCTGTCGTTGAGGACGGGCAACCAATGGATCGGGCGGACATCATCAATGCCCTCCGAGATGTGGGAAGAGCACAGGACTTCGACAAGCACAGATCCACGTCACTTCTTCGGATGATGGAAATGGGAGTTAAGTTGGGCACAGCCAGAAATGAGACACTTAGTGGTCGTGTAAGAAGACTTATCAACCAACATAGAACTGGAGTCGTCAGTCGCTGGACACTGAGAGAATTGCTGAGGAGGGGATCTGAGCACCTATGGACATGTTCGGAGTGCAATGATGATGACCCGCAAATAACTAAATAAAACAAAAGTCATGAATATCGTAAAAGAGAAATAGAACATCAACATAACTAAAGACGACAGACAACTAAAACAAGTAGAGGAATTTAAAAACCTAGGAATTCTAATAATAAACGACAATTCACAAACAGCAGAAATAGACTCAAAATGCAACAAAGCTTGTCAAATCATTGGACTGCTATCCACAACTATTGTCCACAAAGGAATTACCTCTAGAGGCAAAACGGACACTCTACAATTCAGTCTTCATCCCAACATTGTGCTACCAATGCCAGACCTGGACCACAGATATAAGAACAAACAGAAAAATAACCTCTGCTGAAATGAAATGTGTTACACGAATGACAAGAAACAGTCTGAGAGATAAGATAGTAAATGAAGAACTGAGAAAAAGCTAGGAATAACTCCCACCATAGAATATATAAAGAAACAACAGATAAAATGGTTTGGCCACGTGATAAGGGAGAAAGATCAAAACACAACAAAACGAGCCTTCAATAAACGTTTCGAGAACACAATACCAATGGGCCGACCTTGAAAAAGATGGATAGAAAAAATATTAGAAACTCCAGAGGTAAAACGGGCACTGTACAATACAATCTTCATTCCAATGTTGTGCTACCAATGCCAGTCCTAGACCCTTGATACAAGAAGAAAAAGAAAAAATAGCATCTACTGCTATTGCATTTGTAGTGCGCATGCACAGTTACAAATAAAAGTCTGTGCGCCAAAAAAAGCATTCAATACTTTACGCTCGTGTGTTTTCAGTGGGGCGGATTAAAACGAACACTAATGTTGGAAAGAGGCACTTTAACACGTTAGTGGCGAATAGAGCCTTGATCTGTTCAATGACAATGTAATGGCTTACTTTAGGTACATCCTCGTCAAAATATACATACAGTTTGGAAAGTTTCTTCAAGAAAAAGGAATGGAAAGTGTAAAAAAAAAAAAAATCAACCAATTATGTTAAGAGGCTGAAAGGATAGAGAAAGACACGCACACACACAAACACATAGATAGAGAGAGAAAGAGACATGCATATAAACACATACACACATAATAAGAGAGAGGGAGAGGGAGAGAGAGAGAGAGGGGAAAAAAATCCGAAGTAAGGTTATTTGATGTGTTTTGTAAGTGGACTCCCGTTTCAAGCAGTAACCTGCCTCCTTTCTCTCCATTAGCCACACTGGACATCATTATTCCTTGTTAAGTGACAGTCAATGCAATGTTTATTTTGTTACATGTTTTATTCATTGTTGGCATGTTATAATTTATTATTCATATAATTTTATTGTGTTAATTTTGCCTTCAATTACGTGTATTCACAGTTTAGGTTTATCAAAATTTTTTTTTTTTTTAATCGTCGCCTAGGCTACAATTAGGCTTGTACGGTAGTCGACCTTGTCAAAATAATTTATAAACGCGCTTTAGCGAGATCAGTGACATAAGTGGAGCGGAGATGGGGAATTCACAGCTGCAATGAAACTGATTCATAGAAACAGAACAGAGGAGAACGGGTTTTCTAGTGGGGCCTAGGAGCGAATTAATTCACTTTCCATTGCTTCTAATGGGAAAAATGTATTCATACATCGGACATGAACAATGAAAAGAGAGAAAATTTGAGAATCAAACACACAAGTTTCCGTTTTCTAGAAATAACATTTGTTGATCTAGTGCGCAGTTATCAAGTTCGTTTTATGTCACCGCAACAATCAGAATGTGCTCTTCTAGTCTTCACTTCACTATTCTGCATCTTCTCGAAAATATAACATACACAAAGTAGGCGTTACGTTGTACAGTGCCGTACAGTAACATACACAAAGTAGGCGTTACGTTTTACAGTGCCGTACAGTAACATACACAAAGTAGGCGTTACGTTTTACAGTGCCGTACAGTAACATACACAAAGTAGGCGTTACGATGTACAGTGCCGTACAGTAACATACACAAAGTAGGCGTTACGTTGTACAGTGCCGTACAGTAACATACACAAAGTAGGCGTTACGTTTTACAGTGCCGTACAGTAATTTATTAATCCCTGTAGCATACGTTGACCTTGTATGGATGTAGGTATTACATTTTTGTAATGAGTTATTTGCATATATGCAATATGTGATGCACCGTACAATGCATCATTTTCTGGCATCTTATTTGCAGTAGGTTCTGCCGGCGGCTCATTTTTACTTTACTTTTACTTTAAAGTAGATTTCTTGCCTGTAGCAGACATTTATTTCAGGTTTCCACAAAATGCAATGGCATCAACAATCCTAGTATTTGCCTGCACGTAAATACCTAAAGACTGGATTTTACTAGTCAGTGAACCTGCCAACATAATACCAACTTTGGCAGTTTTCAGGGGATCAAACAACATTTTGTGGAGCACTCCGTTAAAGAAACCCAAGTCCGTGTGATTGAAATGTTTATATAGAAGAATGTTCTCACAATGACGAACCGATGCAACCATTTTTATTATCCTTTTATAATCGCATTCAGTGCGTATGCATGTGTATAAAGCAGTTCAATATTATTAACTCTACGTTGATTTTGATCTCAAGTTTTATCACTATAAATAATTTATCAACAATACCGTTGCAGCACATGTTCACAATCAGTTTTGCTAAACACGTTTGCTTTTTCAATAACATAAAACACTCAAAAACGAGTGCAAGTGAGCACAAAACGTCCCTGTCGATCCCTGTATGTTGTTAGGAAACCGAGAATGTAAAACTCTGTAGCAGCCGTTGTTTGAGTCTATGTGCGGTGTTGAATGAAAGAAACTATCGTTATGGCTTGTACAAGGTCTTTGTAAAACGTCGGGGATTTTTATTTTGGGTTAGAGAATCAATTCAGCAAGCTCAGTGCAGCTGCACAAGGTATTCGCGACAGTGTCAATTTAAGGAATTTGAAATCACGTAATCTCTCTCTCTCTCTCTCTCTCTCTGCGTTCAGGACTCAATCAGAGTAAGGATTCCAGACTCTCATATGAAGTCAGCTGTCAGGCTAAGTGTGTTGATCGCCCCCACAGACAGAACATCATAATTAGAGTCTGTCAGATCCACTCTGACTGAACACCCATTAATACGTTGCACTGTGTTCTGCGCCAGTGGCCCAGTGCATCCGATTTCAGCCAGCATTTTATTCGGATTTGCTTTCCCTAGCCTTTGATTGTCCCCAATCTTCCTGCAAGGCAGCAGATGATCTTTTCTGTAGGGGGATTCTGCCCTTAGATGTGAGATGTGACTATCACAGACATACACACACAAAGATGTGAGATGTGACTAACACAGACATACACACACAAAGATGTGAGATGTGACTAACACAGACATGCATACACAAAGATATGAGATGTGACTAATGCAGACATGCACACAGCAATACGAGGCATGACTAACACTGACACACATCAAGATATATGACACATGACTAACATAAACATGCACATAAAGATATGAGATATAACTGACATTGACATGCACACACAAAGATATGACACATGCCTTACATAGACATGCACACAAAGATAAGAGATATGACTAACATAGATATGCACACA
The DNA here is from genome assembly GCA_032433765.1 of Megaustenia siamemsis. Taxonomy (NCBI): domain Eukaryota; kingdom Metazoa; phylum Mollusca; class Gastropoda; order Stylommatophora; family Ariophantidae; genus Megaustenia; species Megaustenia siamemsis. The sequence continues at coordinate 71,374,733 of JAVIAB010000051.1, read as the reverse complement.
CAAAGATATGAGATGGGACTAACATAGCCATGTACACACAAGGATATGAGATGTGACAAACACAGACATGCACACACAAAGATATGACATATGACTAACACTGGTATACACTAAGATATGAGATATGACTAAACACAGACACACATAAAGATATGAGACATGATTAACACGGACACACCGAGATATGAGATATGACTAACATGACACACACCAAGATATGAGCCATGGCCAGCACACACAAGCTAAGATATGAGCCATGGCTAGGACAGAAACACAGCAAGATATGAGCCATGGCTTCACTAAAAAACACCAAAAAATGAACCATGTCTAGCACAGAAACACATTAAAGTGTCCATATGCTTGGGCTTGTTGTAGTCGGCAGACTCTTCTGAACGTGGGAATCACAGGTTTCGTTAAACAGTTGTCCGGAGATTTGAGAGTGCAGTCTGACCCATAGAACGTTCTCTTGCATGTACAGATTCCCGATCGACTGTTGACAGGTGTCGTTGAAACAGTTGTCCGAACATTTGAGAGTACATATGATGTCACAGCCATCAGAACACATCTGTTCGCACTGTAGCCCAAAATTACCATCTGGACAAGTGTCATTACAGGTATAGCCAAGATGTTTACATTGTAGGCATTTTCCAGATTTTTCCTCAAATAAAGGACAGACACTGAGACAAGACCCGGAACAGTCGTGTCCATAGATCCCATGTGAACAGTAGCCGTGACAAGTACCGATGATGACATTGCAGCCTTTACTACACCCACTACACACTGCACAAAACGACAAGAATGCTCGTCCACACAATAGGTGTCTGTAAATGTTTGCACCTCACATACCGTCAGTGCACTGTCGGTCTGCGAAATGGTCGGCGAGAACTCAATCTTAATGTGTGCCATTGACGTTTGTGTTTTGACTACAATAGTGTTCACAGATAAATTAGGGTAGGATATATCATTATACTGGAACACTACTCCGCCACTGTCAGAGAAAGCCCTTAGAGTGGCATTCTTTACCCGAATCATAGTGCTAGCTCGATGATAGATTCGAATGATGTGAGTCTTCTGGGGCGTTGCAAAGTTCAGATACCAGTAAACAGAATTGGTTCCACTTCTCCATTGTGTGTGTGTGTGCAGTCATTGTCATAGAGATTGATCTTTGTTTTGCTATTAACTGCGGCTTCTGGTCCACATCTGTCTCCTGTATAACAAGCATCAAATGTTTTGTGCATTAAATCGGTCTGGTTTGTGTTCTGTTTGAGAGCCAGTTTCCGACCCCCGCCAATGTAGTTGGAGCAGATATTTGCAACTATCGCCCTTTCAATCCGTAATTTGTTGATCAGACCAGCCCCAGGGCAGAAGGCATCAATCTCGTGCGGACTAACTACAAACCTTGATACATTGTTACATGAGGCAGAACCATTCAGTTTTACTGTGAAACTGTCCGGATATTTTGTCATTCGCATAAATCCTAAACCAGGAGCACGGCAAAGATTGATTGAGAGTTACCTCAACTGATGTATAATCTGTATCCGGATTACATGAGGTGTCGTTGCCATCAAACAGGAAAGTAGGTTCAGATTTTTGGGCATATTTGCAAACAAAATCCAAGTACCGACACTGGGGTCCGAAAATTTTGTGCTGACAATTGTCATTGTTTGGGCTTGTCCCTGTAGTTTTGTCACAAACTAAGCCATTATAGCAGTGACATTGTAACGTACAATTTGTCCCAAACCAACCGGCTGCACAAGTAAGGTCATTAGCTTCCATTGTTGCTAACGAAGCCAGCGAATAAAGACTTGATCTACAGCGATTGTTAACGAACTGTGTACACACATTTATTATCAAGCCCGTGTTTACATTTTTAAAAAATCCGCCATCTCACTGTGGTAACAGATAGCGTGAAATTCTCTAATAAAATGAGATAAACCGTTGGAGACAAGGAAAGTCAACATTGTTTACATGGCTTTGACGCAAGAAGCGTCCATTTTGGTGCCCATTTATTTCACGTAATCTTATTTTGAGAACAACAAATTTGTAATCCATTCGGTCTCTTGGTTTTTTTTATAATATAGTTAAACGATTTCTTAAAATTCTGTGAATTTGATGATAAGTGCAGACGTCATTTATACTATTATTCTATAATTGTTCTGAGTGTAAGGTATGGTTGATTAAAAAAGACATATAAATCCTGCTTCTATAACTTTGAGCTTCATATCTATTGTACGTATTCTACATAGAATCCTGGGTTTCAGATAACGTGATCAGGTAACTTTCATAGCTTTCCGGAAGGCAGTAAATCCTAATAGCATGTATGCCATGATAAGTCAACGTCGTTTGACATGGCTGAAACACGTGAACGTGTTGGAAGATGACAGAATTCCAAAAGACATTCTGTACAGTGAACTGGCGAAAAGCACGTGACCTATCGGCCAACCAGTATTCCGGCTTAAAAGTCCCTGCTTGCGTGACATTAAGCAATTCAGCATCAACAGTGAAAATCTGGAAACGTGCGACCGATAGATAAACATGACGATCATTGGTAAAGAGTGGCATGAAAATCGGAGACGTGAAGACAAAAAAAAAAGAAAAGAAAAGAAGAATTGTAAAAATGAAGACAAAAAATCACTATCGCTAGCCTCTTCATCAAATTACATCTGTTCCAAATAGGACCAAATTATAATTCTTTTCTAAAATATAAATTGTCAGTCGTGGATGTGATTGCTCTTGAAAATTCCTATGAAATATCGATTGATCTCCAGCGATAAAAAATCGTGTTAATTTCTGCTAAAAAAATCAGAACACACAATCATATACAAGTACAGACCATGCGATCAGCTTATCGTGTGACATGATGTTGTCCTTACCATTCCATCATTAAACAGGAAAGAGTCAAGTTCGCATGTTCACACGATTTTAACGCTGAAGATGAAGAAGAATACCTTCATTGGCTTCAAATCTCTCGTTAATTTTCAAGGTTATCTTCACCTGATCTTTAGGTAGTGAGATCCGATGCCTAGAATATTGGATTGCTGTTAAAATAAGGAGGGTCCGTGTGAAATGTTAAGCAATTATTCAAATCTAGTTATGCTATAATCGAATGTGTCGACCCGAAACGCGAAGATATCTCGGTTGAAACAGCGACACCATGCCTACATTACGACGGCTGAAGTAGAAGATGAAAGTAATCTTGTGCTTAAATGTAGACCGATAACTTCAACAATTGTTGGAAAATCTAAGACAGCTTGACTTGTAGCATCATGGCAAGAGTCAGGGCGAAATGGAGTGGCGGCGGCGCTTCATGGAAGTAAAACCTCGATGAGACAACAGCACATGATGATGATGAAGCCTAATCAGATATCGATCTTTGCTAATGACGCAGCTATTTAGAAATCACTGATTGATAACAGATCCGATGTATCCTCAATTTTCTTTCTTTTTCTCAAAGAACTATAATCTAATATTTCTTTCTTTCTTTCTTTCTTTCTTCAATTCACCTTTCCCCGTTCCGATGTAGAGGGAAATACAAAGTTCTGGCTCTCGCCTTTTATTCGGTTTCCTTCATTCATTCATCATCATCAAGTGACGGACCTGCTGGCGTGGGTGATCAAGTTTCTCCACAACTTTCGATCTCGGCAGTTATCTATCATTTCTGTTGTTGACCTTCTGCCAAGCCATTCTCTTAAGCTGTATGGTATGTTTTCTCTTTGCTTCCCTCTATCTCTCAGGCCCTCAATTTTCCAAGTTGTTACAATATATTCCAGTTGTTCTCTTCTCATTACATGGTCTAAAAATGATGATTATTTCTACCTAATATTGGAAATTAGCTCTCTTTTTGCTTTGGCCTCTTTCAGAACATTTTCATTACTTTTCTTAGTTGTCCATGGTATTCTCAACAATCTTCTGTAAAACCACATTTCTACAGACTCCAGTGATTTTCACTCATTATCAAATGATATTGCCGTAACGTTTCTTTGATGTTCTAGTTAAAGATATGATTGCTTTCAAAAACGGAGTTATCTGCCTGTGAGGCGAGGGGCTCCCGTTCACACGGTTGCCAGGAGACAACTGATTAACGCGCAACATTCATTTCCTACTCTCTTAGCCAGATATGAAAGCTGGCAAACGCAAGTGAACAAAATTGAAGTGGTAGTTTGGCCTTCTGCTGCTGCTTCCTGGTGTTTCTAATATCTCATCAATCATCTTTGTGTGATGGGCCCTTGAGTCTTGTGTTGTCGTAATGTCGATTAAAGACTCTGTATTGTGTTTTGGTTATCAGTGATATCACGTGGCCAAACAATTTTATCTGTTTTTTAAATGTATTCTATGACGGGATTTAGTCCTCGTTTTTTTCTCGTTCTCAATTTCTGATTCTATCTCTCAGATTCTTCCTCTTATTCGTCTAACACGGTAGTGCTTATTTTTCTTATCGTCTTTTCTTTGGGATAGTAGTAAATAAGGATAGAGTCAAAGATGTTGGCTATCGGGGCCTCATTTGGGGGCCTCGGTAGCCTAGTTGGGAAAACCACCCGACTGGACTACCGACGTTAGGACAACCCGTGTTTGATTCCCGCTGGGAGCAGTGTGAATTGTACTTGTGTTTGGATATAAAAAAAATACCCCCACGGTCGACCCAGCCGTTGGCAGAAATGGTCACCAGGGTATTACCCTGGGAAGGTGAGGAATATCACCTCGCATCGTGAGTTTCGATGTTTGAAGCGACACTATACAGAAATCTCCGAACATTTCTGGATAGGCGGCTGAGCACATAAGGGTGGAAACTAGTGTGCTAAGAGGCTGGTTCAAGTCTCGTACTTTACCTTTACCTTATATTGGCCATTCTCCTCTCTGCCATATCTTGTTAAAGATAACGCTGAGTGCATTTAGCAGGGCCAGTCCCCTTATCTAAACCAATTCAGCTGAAATGTTATCCCTATTAGGCGATTTTCTTTGTTTCAAGTCTTTCATGGCTACTTCAACCTCAACGCGAAGCATATAATTTATATATATGATATAGTCTTCTTCTCTCATAGACTCTTGATGCTTTAGTGTCACTGGATCCCCAAACTTATGCATTTGTGTAATTACAGCTTTTTTGTGTAGTTCGTATATAAAAGTGACCTCTTTCGATCTTTTGTCTGAGCATTACATATAACTTAGTTATGTGTCATTGTGAGAAAATAAAGTCTCTGCTATCCTAAACTATTTTTGATAGTTAATAACATTCTAATAATATCCTTCTCCATTTTGTTTAATGTTTCCAATACAAAGTGATCGTAAATAGATCGTTCCCACCGTTTGCAATCTCCTACTCTGGCATTGATTCGTACCACTCATTATAACATAAACACGATTTGTAATTTTGCTGTCAAGTTAGTCTTTTTAAAAATATTTCACTTATTAGGTCCTTAGTACTCTTTTCATCCACTGAAGCATCGAGATGAATAAATGCAATACATTTAGCTAAATAAAATCTTGTTTGATGTCGAATTTACCAATATTTCATTAAGATTGGCAAAAAAAAAAAAAAAAAAAAAAAAAAAAAAAAACCGATAGTTTAATACCGTGTTGTTATTTTAAGTTATCTTGTTCTGTTGTTTCATTCATCATGTATCATGACGGTTGGCTTTGGTTGAGCATGCCCCGCTACAATTTTCTGCCTACAGTCCATCAAATCATTTTTTTTTACTATTTACTGTGTTACCGACACCAAGCTGCCTAACACCTAGCTGTCTAACAGCAAGCTGTCTAAAACCAAGCTGTTTAACACCTAGCGGTCTAACACCAAGCTGTCTAACACCTAGCTTTTTAACAGCATGCTGTCTAAAAATCAAGCTGTTTAACACCTAGCTGTCTAACACCAAGCTGTCTAACACCAAGCTGTCTAACAACTAGCTGTCTAACACCAAGCTGTTTAACACCAAGCTGTTTAACACCCAGCTGTCTAACACCAAGCTGTTTAACACCTAGCTGTCTAACACCAAGCTGTTTAACACCTAGCTGTCTAACACCAAGCTGTTTAACACCTAGCTGTCTAACACCAATCTGTCTAACACCTAGATGTCTAACAGCAAGCTGTCTAAAACCAAGCTGTTTAACACTTAGCTGTTTAACACCAAGCTGTCTAATTCCAAGCTGTCTAATACTTAGCTGTCTAATACCTAGCTGTCTAATACCTAGCTGTCTAACACCAAGCTGTCTAACATCAAGCTGTTTAACACCTAGCTGTCTAACACCAAGCTGTCTAACACCAAGCTGTCTAACACCAAGCTGTCTAACAATTAGCTGTCTAACACCAAGATGACTAACACCAATTTCTCTAACATCAAGATGTCTAACACAATGCTGTCTAACATCAAGCTGTCTAACACCTAGCTGTCTAACATCAAGCTGTCTAACACAAAGTTGTCTAACACCAAGCTGTCTAGCATCAAGCTGTCTAACACCAATTTCTCTAACATCAAGATGTCTAACACAATGCTGTCTAACATCAAGCTGTCTAACACCTAGCTGTCTAACATCAAGCTGTCTAAAACAAAGTTGTCTAACACCAAGCTGTCTAACATCAAGATGTCTAACACCAAGCTGTCTAACACCAAGCTGACTAACACCAAGCTGACTAACACCAAGCTGTCTAAAGCTATCTAGCACCAAGCTGACTAACACAAAGCTGTCTAACACCAAGCTGACTAACACCAAGATGTCTAGCACCAAGCTGTCTAACACCAAGCTGTCGAACACCAAGCTGTCTAATACCTAGCTGTCTAATACCTAGCTGTCTAATACCTAGCTGTCTAACACCAAGCTGTCTAACACCAAGCTGTCTAATACCTAGCTGTCTAACACCAAGCTGTCTAACACCAAGCTGTCTAATACCTAGCTGTCTAATACAGAGCTATCTAACACCAAGCTGTCTAATACCTAGCTGTCTAATACCAAGCTCTCTAACACCAAGCTGTCTAACACCAAGCTATCTAACACCAAGCTGTCTAATACCTAGATGTCTAATACCAAGCTGTCTAATACCTAGCTGTCTAACATCAAGCTGTCTAGTACCAAGCTGTCTAATACCTAGCTGTCTAATACCAAACTGTCTAACACCAAGCTGTCTAACACTATGCTGTCTAATACCTAGCTGTCTAACACCAAGCTGTCGAACATCAAGCTGTCTAACACCTAGCTATCTAACACCAAGCTGTCTAACACCTAGCTATCAAACATCAAGCTGTCTAACACCAAGATGTCTAACATCAAGCTGTCTAAAACCTAGCTATCGAACATCAAGCTGTCTAACACCAAACTGTCTAACATCAAGCTGTCTTACACCTAGCTGTCTAACATCAAGCTGTCTAACACCAAGCTGTCTAACATCAAGCTGTCTAACACCAAGCTGTCTAACACCAGGCTGTCTAATACCTAGCTTTCTCACACCAAGCTGTCTAACACCAAGCTGTCTAACATCAAGCTGTCTAACACCTAGCTGTCTAACATCAAACTGTCTAACACCTAACTGTCTAACATCAAGCTCTCTAACACCTAGCTGTCAAACATCAAGCTGTCTAACACCTAGCTGTCTAACATCAAACTGTCTAACACCAAGCTGTCTAATACCTAGCTGTCTAACATCAAGCTGTCTAATACCAAGCTGTCTAACACCAAGCTGTCTAACACCAAGCTGTCTAACACTATGCTGTCTAATACCTAGCTGTCTAAAACCAAGCTGTCGAACATCAAGTTGTCTAACACCTAGCTATCTAACACCAAGCTGTCTAACACCTAGCTATCAAACATCAAGCTGTCTAACACCAAACTGTCTAACATCAAGCTGTCTTACACCTAGCTGTCTAACATCAAGCTGTGTAACACCTAGCTGTCTAACATCAAGCTGTCTAACACCAAGCTGTCTAATACCAACTGTCTCACACCAAGCTGTCTAACACCAAGCTGTCTAACATCAAGATGTCTAACACCTAGCTGTCTCACATCAAGCTGTCTAACACCTAGCTGTCTAACATCAAGTTGTCTAACAACTAGCTGTCTAACATCAAGCTGTCTAACACCTAGCTGTCTAACATCAAGCTGTCTAATATCAAGTTGTCTAACACCAAGCTGTCTAACACCAAGCTGTCTAACAACTAGCTATCTAAAACCAAGCTGTCTAACACCAAGCTGTCTAACATCAAGGTGTCTAACACCTAGCTGTCTAACACCAAGCTGTCTAACATCAAGCTGTTTAACACCTAGCTGTCTAACATCAAGCTGTCTAACACCAAGCTGTGTAACACCAAGCTGTCTAACATCAAGCTGTTTAACACCAAGCTGTCTAACATTAAGCTGTGTAACACCTAGCTGTCTAACACCAAGCTGTCTAACACCTAGCTGTTTAACACCAAGCTGTCTAAACACCAAGCTGTCTAACAACTAACTGTCTAAAACCAAGCTGTCTAACACCAAGCTGTCTAACATCAATGTGTCTAACACCTAGCTGTCTAACACCAAGCTGTCTAACACCTAGCTGTCTAACACCAAGCTGTCTAACACAAAGCTGTCTAACACATAGCTCTCTCTTGTCGTCAGTGATCTCTCTTCTCTTGTGTTTTGCCAGTTGTAACCAAGTATTTCAACCTTTCCGTTCCCATTATGTGCTCTAAAAATATCGATTGTTTATTGTTGATTTTTTTAGAAGTTCTCTTTTTGTGTTGGCCTCGTTGTGACTTCTCTCTTTAGTGTTTTCAGCTGTCCAGAGAACTCTCGATATTCTTCTGAGCCATCATATCTTTTTGGCATCTAATAATCTCTTCATTTGTTTGCCTACAGTTTATGATTCGCTTCCACAGATTATAAATAGCTCTACATAACATCGATGAACGCTTTGTTTCGTATATTGTCTTGTCTTGTTTCACAAGTCGTTTTCAATGTTTCAAATGAAACTATCAGCTGTGCTTATCGCTATTTATCTCAGTGGCGCATCTTCCGACTGATATTATAATTGTACCCAAGTATTTTAGGCTATGTACTCGTTTCATATTTGCCACATTTGTTCTGTTGTTTAGTCTTGAGGATTGTTATATTAACTGTAATGTCTTTCAGACACTTGCTAGTATTACATTTGTCTGCACCGGTTCATCTGAACTCACTCAAGTCGAAGATATTTAAGTCTATATTTGTCCTTTATTTTCAGAATGATGGGTGGTTATGCTATAACATGAATAGAAAACAGCTATCACGATAGCGTATCAAATTATATTTTTTCAAAGTTATAAAAGGGCATGAGAGAGTCACAGTCTCTCAATCCAAGTTCTAGATCGATCCTGAGAATATCATGAGAAATTTACAAATGATAATATTTTGTGAAGTTCCACTCCTTCACAAAATCTGGCAACATATTACCAGATTTCAGATACAATGATGACACCGTCATCCTCTCAAATAGAGCAAATGGATTAAAAGAGGCAATTGAATGTGTTTAAAACACAATGGAGAGCAAAACCTATATCTAAATAAAAATAAAAGTAGATAATGTCCACTGACAAAAAAAAAAAAACATCTCAAAATCATCAACAGCAAGGAATTTGATATTGTAGCAAATTATAAATTTCTGGGATCTGTTATAGCTAACAATGAAGACCGCCTGAAGGAAATCAAACGAAGACTAGCAATAACATGAGCAACACACACATGAAATGCCGTGAAGAACATATGGCACATTACCAAAAAGTCATTAAAATTAAAATTACTGTGGGCACGTATCTTCCTAATATCAACATATGGTTGTGAATCACGAACCATCTCGTTAACGGCAATGTTTAAACTTTATTAATTCCAAACAAAATGTATTTAATATAATTGGGACAATAAAACAAAGCAATGAAAGCATATTTTAAGAGAGGTACTTATTGAAAAGAACTGGCTTATAAACATAACCTTACAGAGAAAATTGAAATACCACGGATACGTCAAAAGCAACAGCAAAAAAAAAAAACATAGCTTCAGGAAGACGAGACAACCTCAGACTAATAAGAAGTTGGTTTCAAGATATCGAGACCTTGAACATCACAACAGGAGAAGTTGAAGATCTGGCCAGTGACGGAGTTTTTCGCTGGGTTGTGATAAATAAGTCATGCAACTCCATGCTAAGCGGTTATGACCTCCATTAAATATACTTTACTAACGTGCATTATTGTCATACAAGATGTTTCCATTTATTTAAAATGTTTCTAAAATTAGTTTTTACATAAAGTCTATTTATCTGACGTCATTTACCATATTTATATAATAAAACTGGTAGTATTAAAACAAGTGCTAAATAAATATAACTCAAAATAATCAATATTGTCAACCATTTTAAAGGTATAGCACAAGATATAAATTGCATTGATCGTGCTAACGGGGTAATAATTGCACTATCATGATAAAAGCGCACCACTCTCCTTGGCTGAAATTAAGCTTATAGCACAATCGCATAACAACATAATAAATGTAAGGAATTTTATAGAGGTCTAACTGGCTCCTCATTAAATTGACAGTACTGTAATTTGCCTTCTACTGGGCCTGGCCTTTGAAAAGTAAGCCCGGGGGTTAACTGTTGCATTATGAAACAATCATGAACAGTAGCAAGTATGCATTGGGCGTGGCTTCGCTGTAACAAGTAATCAACCAGTCATAACGCGTGTATGATGTGTCAACGATTACTGTGTGTGTGTGTTTAATTACATGTGAGATAAATATAGTGAGATAACAACTGTTTTGTATATCGTACGAATTGTCAGTTAATTCACTGTCTGTGATGATATTCAGTAATTGGTAATAATTAGCTTGCCAATGTTTCCCCGTGTCTGCATTGACACATAGATTATTGTCATTTAGAATCAGCTATTGCGCATTAAAACTCTAACATGAGACCGTTAATTTCGTGGTTTATTATTTAATGTCTAACCTTTGTTAAATATCTTTGTTCAACGAATGCAGCTTAACTAATAATATATCCACGCTTGAAAGTGGTCAACAACTGTATATTCAGATACGACAATATTTGAATCAAGAGAGCAGAAATTTAGTCTACACAAATCTGACAATATTTGAAGTTGTATTACTGATCGCAGAATCATAAAAAAAAAAAAAAAACAGGGAGTGGAATGTGATATTTACAACGAAGAAAATAAACATTAATGATTCTTGATAACAATGTACAATCTTAAATAAAAATAATGATTGTCACAAGAAAGTGCTTTGTCACAAAAATATATTTTCAAAAGTATTTTCAATTATTCAAAGTTACAGTACCTTTATGTGGGTGAAAATAAACTCAAAGAAAAGAAACTTTAGGAAATATTAATTCTCTTTTCTTTAAAATAGCTTCTTTAGCATTTGTTGTTTTTTTCCTTTTCCATTAAAATAAAAAAAAAATGGATACAATAAAATACCAATGTGAGCGTAAAATAAAGTTTAAGCATAACTCAACATATCTCTTTTAATTTTTCTACTGACGTTCCAACAAGAAGCATAGTTAAGACAAAAAAAAAAATATCAAGACTGGACCCTTTTATTATTAAAATATGGTTCATAATGAACAGCTACAATTGTATGAGACTTTCACGAATATGAATTTTCTGTCCTTCAATAAAAGTGACGCCATCTTCGAAGATTCTAACCTAGTTTTGGAAATAAGAGAAATAGTGAAAGTATTGACTAATGAACAGAGATCAATAATAGATGCTATATTTTATGTGGCCATAAGTGGATTCATGGGATCGTTTGGAATTGCAGCAAATATTATCAACATTGTGATTTTTTACAAGCATGGTTTTAATAGTACAGCAAACATTGCATTCTTTGGTCTCGCTGTCTCTGATTTGTTGTGTTTAATTTTTCTGGTGTGGGCATCCATAAGCATGAATCCCATTCTTATACTTCTCGGTGTTCCCTGGGTCCCTATAGAAATCATGTACTTCTCAGCGGGATGGCCACATCTTTGTTTCTGCCGAATCACAAGCTATATCACTGTTTACATCACAGGGGAAAGGTACCTGTCTATCGCATTACCAATGAAAATCAAAGAAATCGTAACAAGGACAAGAACAACAGTAATTATTTGCTTGATTTATTTCGTGAACATTATTTCTGTTGTTCCAGAATGGGTAACTTCATACATTGGAATGAAATTTGTACTTGGCAGGAACATAACAATGTTGGGTCTAATTTTTACAGAGAGCAGAAAGAACATTGAAGGGATATGTTTTGTTATTCATTCTATAATTAGCATGGCCTCATTCTTTGGTGTTGTCTTCTTTACAATTGCTCTTACTGTCAAGCTAAAGCAGAGCGCTCAAGTGAGGAATGAACTAACTTCAGGCAGGGACAAGAAAGGAACTTTATCTGTTAGAGACAAAAAGGCGGTAAAGATGATAGTTTTGATAGCCACTATTCTGATCATCTGTTATATACCTGGTGCAATGTGCGCCATGACGATATATGTAGTAGGACCAGAGTTCAACATTCAGGGAGGATACATCAACATTTGTGCATCTGTGTGGGGAATTGCTTTTTCTTTTCAATCGATAAATTCTAGCATCAACATTTTCCTCTACTGCAGGATGAGCTCAAAGTATAAGCAAACTTTCAACGATCTCTTCACAATGTTTACAGTTCAGAAAAATCGATAATATTGAGACTAGGGGCCTTCAAAGTCCTAACAAAGATAAATCTAGCCCTGGAGTAGTTTAATGAACCGACAGCACCAAAAAACGTAATAAATGTATTCTTAATAATGGAAAATAGTGTACAAACTGCAATTGTTTTACCATTGTAGTGATATAGAGAAACTGTGATTACATTTTTAAAGTGTTATCATAACAACATTTTAAAAGTAAATCATAACAGTACTGTTAATACCTGCTGTTTTCACATCGGTTTTCTTCATTGAGATCTTCAGTTTATGTTTGTAATATAGTCGCCTCCCTGTGCACATATTCTACTTTGTTATATGTCAGAAATGTTCTGATGAGAGAACGAAATCTGTGCATTTATTTCTTCATTGACTTTTCATTATCATAGAGCCTCTTACTTTGTTTTGTAGAAACATTTGCTGAACATCTTGTCTCTCTGCCACACTTTCATTCCCGTCAATTGCAGAGTAACTGAGAGTGTATTTAGTACATAGTTTTAAACCCTGTTAACACATACTATGTTCTTATGTTCATATGTAAATATATTAAAATAATGTACATATATAATTATATGTGTGATTTGGCGTCCTGAAAGACGGTTGGTAGCAAGCAATCAAGATAAGTCAGTAGTTTTTGTGTGTAAAATATATTATGTTGGATGCTGTTTTGCTGAACATCTTCTTTCGTGGCTGTATCTGCCAATATTGGATAGACAGGTCCGACCGAGGAATGGACAAGATGTATTCATGGTGCCTGGCCTCGTCTTCTTTCTCATTATTTTTGTGTCTTCTGAATTAGTTATCAACGCTGCCTCAATAGTGTTGTGCCATTTTTATCTGTATCCTCTATGTGATTATATATATATATATAATACGTGGTACACATAGAAAAGCACAAAACCCCTTGATCAAGCTTTATTGACTTAGCGAAAAAGTTTTCGACTCCTAACACATAGAGACTCACTGTGGAAGTAACTAATTATAAACTGAAAATCATTCACAAATTGTAAAGGTAAACAAAGATCTCTACGGCGGCTTATTTTGTGCACTTCGCTCGCAGGCAGGAAAGAGAATTGTTCCAGATTGAAAGCGGAGAGAAACTTTGATGCGTTTGATTTCCTTTAATATTTGGAATAGCCACCGACTTTATTATATAGAAATTCTGTACAGGTAACAAGGTATTGGAGGGATAGGGAATAATAGAACATAGAAGTATGTGTTAGCACTCGGAAAAATTGACAGACAAACAACAACAGAAAAAAACGAAGAACAATATATGGTCCGAAGCGGGATCGAACCCGTACTCCCTGGCACCGCGCCTTGCCACGAGAAGCCGAACGCTTTGCACACTGCAACGCAGTAAACTAAAAAATTAGCTATTGTAGCAGTGTCTTACACGAAGGCGTTCTCAATGACTATAGCATAGGGTAACGATCACAGACCGGAAATAAATTGTATATTTGTACTTTCCTAAAAAAAAGTATCCAGTATTGGAGGGATACTGGGGTCTCAGAGGACCCACCCAGACTTTGCAGACACCATAATTCTTATAAGTGAGTAACGTGAATACGATACAAAGAAACACACAAAAAATTAACAAAATGAGACTCTAAACCAGCCAAGAAAAATTGGTGAAAGTAATGAAAAATTAGTTTTATTATATATATATATATATATATATATATATATATATATATATATATATATATATATATATATATAACTTCTTACATTACTGTTGTTGCATAGATCGAGGAGTCAAAAATAAAGAAATTAGAATAAAAATAGCAAAGGTAGCGAACTGACAGTAGTTGTAACAAAAAACAACTTCATTTTTTTTCGTGAGAGCTGAAAAAAAAAGGCAAACTACCAGATTAATTATTGTGACGAGGTAACAAACGAGACAACAACTAAAACAAAAGAGACAAGACAAACTACAACGTTTAAGCAAAGTCCTTCGTCAGATACAGGACAGCGCGTAACGAATGAACAAATTACTTTAGCTCCCTCAGATCATAGCGATGCTGGTCGATTGAATAAGGAAATCCCAGACTTCAGGCTTTTTCGATATTAAAATATCTCTTTCCTCGTTATTATGAACTTCTGAAATCTAGAAACTTATGCATCTATTTCTGTTGCAACTTTGTTAACTTGAATCATCAAATACGAATTGAACGATAAATTATAGCGCATATTTAGTAGCTTACGATACTGGAGCAAGTGGTGGGGTGTGTAACTTACACCACACTTGTGCACTCCAATATAAGTGTTTGTATACCTGCTGGTGTATGCATGTCTTCTCGTGTCGAGACGCATAGTTCTGCTTACACAGACCCCTATCTACAAGGTAGATCTCTCTATACTGACAATGATTGATGTACCTACTGGCATTTATTATGTCATATTCTTCTCTTTTGCAGTGGTTATTTCATCACTACAGACTTTACTATTTCCGCTTATCCGTTATTTGACTATTTCCTTTGTAACTTCTACCATCCCATCCCAACTATTTGATGGATCTTTTGTTTTCTCCATCCAATAGTGTTACAGAGTGACTTGCTAACCAACCCAGCACGCTAATTCTTACTAAACAAACATGGCAATTTTAGAGTGCATTTTAAATTAAATTTAAAAAAATAACATAACCTGAACCAGTTTTTGCTAGTGAATATTCCTCAACTAGGCCTGGGGGTGGTAACACCAACAAGTAAATGAAAATGCGGTAGCACACTCTCTTTAAGTAAAATTCAATGTAGATTAGAAACACTGTCAGTTGGTACTATGTTTCTCCTTTTCTCAATTTGTATGTGCTTTTTATAAGCGTTAGTCTTTAAGTCGGATTGGAGTAACAACAGTCGGGGAATTCCCATATCCGCACAGCCAACTATTTCAACAATAATCGAAGTGTTGCTCTACTGATTGTGCCTCCTGTCCTGCATTGATTGAGCGTGTTGCGTTCTTTTCCATTGAGGATTCTTTTCAGCAATCTCCTTTCGTGGTGTCGCGCTTCACCATTCATTTGAAGTTTCGATTATCCTCCGCTTATTTTGACATATTCTCCAGAGAGGTTGTCTCTAAAGGCCCTCACAAAGTTACTTGTATCAATTATTACTGTCCCTTGCGCAAAGGCAAACCTCACAAATCTGTCAGCTATTTCATTGCTACGAACTCATGGGACAATACATCCAAGTTAGGCTGTTAACTCGAGACAAGGTAAGTTAGTTCACCCATTCTCAAAATAATCGCATTTATATCAGTTTCTTAACCAACCACGTGATACTGGTCACAGTCTCATTCTCTATACGTTTGCTGGAGATAGTCTTGCACTTTTCTCTATCAAAATTTCATTATAATACACAACACAACCCCAATCGCTTGTGATGGAGTCATCTGTGTAGATGACTGAGGTTTGGCAGCGAAGTTGCTGTACTTTCCAGATCGCGGACTCAAGTCACACCATGCACCCAGTCATAACACTTTCTGACTCATTTATGAGGACCTTGGTTAGCCTGCGCTTGTCGTGCTTTACTATCCAATCACTGCCAGTAGGACTGTCCACCTTGCCGCATTCGTATCTCAATGTTTGTCCTGTCTCTATCAGTCACAAAATACCGGGCTTAATATGTTAGCCTTTCCTTGACTGAATAGCGAAACATTACATCTTCTCAATATTCCTGTATGGTGCAGATACATGGACATTAGACCAGAAAAAAGAATAGAAAATTGAAGTCTTTGAATTGTGGATATATAGAAGAATATGTAGAACTGGGTGGAAAGAAAAGAAAACAAACGATGAAGTCTTAAAACAACTAAAAATTAGAAGAGAACTAATAAACACACTTAGAACAAGACAAATGAAATTTATGGGGCATGTTAAAAAACACAACAGCCTACTAAAAGTAATATTGGAAGGGAAAATACAAGGTAATAGAGGCAGACCAAGACTAACACGGATGAGTAACATCAATAGATGGACAAGTCAACCTACGACAA
The DNA here is from genome assembly GCA_032433765.1 of Megaustenia siamemsis. NCBI lineage: Eukaryota > Metazoa > Mollusca > Gastropoda > Stylommatophora > Ariophantidae > Megaustenia > Megaustenia siamemsis. Next base: position 71,358,070 of record JAVIAB010000051.1, on the reverse strand, counting down.
TCTGCACCATCAAAGCAACAGACAGAATGGAATGGCGCTCCATGGTAGCCAACCTTCGATGCGGAGACCTGCACTCGATGATGATTATTTCCTTGACTGTAAATCTAGTAGCAGTTGATGTACTTTGTTGCATGCGGGGGGGGGGGGGGTGTTTGTGGTTCTGGTTATTCAGGAGGTAAATCAATTCAGAGGAAGAGCTATGTTTACAGCACTCGGAAATAATGACAAATAATCAACAACAGAAAAAAATATGGACCAAAGCAAGATCGAACCCGTACTCAGTGGCACAGCGCCTTGCCACGAAAAGCCAAACGCTAGGGAACACTTTCACTCAGCTAACTAAAATAAATTAGCTATCGTGAACAATGTCTTTTCGCGCAGGTTTTCTGATGACTATAGCATAAGGCTGCGATCACAGCTCGGAAATACATAGTGTATCTGTATTTTTTCCTGTTAAGACAAGTATCTCTCGGATGGATAGGGTAGGGCTGAATACTTGCGTTGTAGACAAATATTTAGGACAAAACAGCACGAATAGTAGTTTCCAGTGGTTTAGGCTGGAGACAAATAATAATAAATGAATATTATTATAGAGGGGAACTTTCGAGGCGATAATCAGCGAATCAATTCAGAGGAAGAGGTATGTTTACAGCAATCGGAAAAAAATGACAAATAATCAACAACATAAAAAAATATGGTCCAAAGCAGGATCGAACCCGTACTCAGTGGCACAGCGCCTTGTCACGAAGGTACGGCGTCGGTCGCTGGGCGGGAGGGATTCGGGTTTCAAGCCAACCACGAGTACATACTATATGGCCCTGTTCATCTTGTCAGACTGTATGGCCCTGTTCGTCTTGTCAGACTGTATGGCCCTGTTCATCTTGTCAGACTGTACGGCCCTGTTCGTCTTGTCAGACTGTACGGCCCTGTTCGTCTTGTCAGACTGTACGGCCCTGTTCGTCTTGTCAGACTGTATGGCCCTGTTCGTCTTGTCAGACTGTCTAGTGGAGGTTACTGTGTATTTTGTTTTTGTTTTTGAGGTTTTGTTTCTTATCGAACAACTTCTCTGGTGGCTAATTCTACAAGTGTTTGACATACACACACGGTCACAGAATGAACAAGTCAGACCCACAAGGTTTTCCATCCTTTTTCATGAGTCTTTTCTCTTCTAAGTGTTGCCTTAGCACAGTCTCAAAAGATGTTATACCATTCCTTGTATATGCTCTCCATGATGTGCGATCACTTGCCAGATGTTCCCAGTCATTTTCACAGATGAAGTCTTTCAGAGATGATTTACAGATATCTCTATATCGTAGTTTAGGTCTACTGATTTGTCTTTTTCTATGTATTAGTTCGCCATATAGTATTTGCTTGGGGATGCGTTTTTCTTCCATTCACACCGGCTGTAGTCATTTTAAAAAAAAATGGTAAAAAATAAACAATGGTTTCTTTGTGGCGTTACCTCCCTTTGGTCTGGTAGTGAGTTATGCTGTCCGCTCTGTTAACGACGATAAACAAAAGGCTAAGTGAACACTCCCACACATTAAAGAACCATTCACAATTAAGAAAGAGCAGTCCATAAATTTGGCCGCTTCCAGGACAAAATTGTCAGCAAAAATCTGGCCACACCGTGAATCCCAGGTTGTGCTATGAAGTTCGTGTAATGTGGGTCAGAATTCTCCTCCAAACTTCTCTAGGTTCTAGCAGAAGATATCGGATGCCCTGTAGATTGTTCCGATGATCCAAAGATAAACACAAACCAGGACGTTATTTTTGTAATTTGTATTTTTTTAAATATTTAAATTCTTAATATGATTATCGCAACAGGACTGCACTTTAACATATATCACCAGACGGATCGTTAGTTTTGTGAAATTCAATGTGAATTTAGCTATTGCAGACGATGTTTTTTTCCCCCTTTTTTTATATCTGATCACTTACTGTTAAGTTTCTCACACATCTCTCAAGACTAAAGGCAAGGTCTAAGGTCAGACATATCTCTATTAGAGATCTGTTATTTGCAATCTCTGGAAACACACTCTAAAGGTTCACCTCAAACAAGAAGCAGACATATTCATAGAGAAAGAGAATACACGACGAAAGAAAAGAAAGGAAAAAATAACATTTCTAGGGGCGCTGAAAAATCCATAGTCAACTATGACTGACAGAGGCTACTATTGTCAACTATGACTGACAGATGCTATTATAGTCAACTATGACTGACAGAGGCTACTATACTATACTGTTAAGTTTGTTAAACACAAGAACAAGCTTTGAGAAATGGCAGAAAAATTGTGGAGGATGGGGAAGGGAGGGTGGAGGGTGGGGAATATATTACTATATAATATATTTTATTTTGAGGGTGATGTCAAGAAAAAAAAACATAATTGGATTCCTTGTCAATAAAACAAAATTCTTAATTTATTGTGAGCTATCTATCATTTGAGTTATACCAAGTCACTAGCTTGAATATTTAGGATCAGTCGTCTCAAAAACTGAGTCTTAGAACGTTATGCATCTATATGTTTAGTTTCAACTAATGTATAACGACCTCGCAATGCTAAATCATTAAGGAGAAAGCTAATGGTTCGCTCCACCTATACTTCTTTTACTACTATACAATTCAAACATGCTATATCGGACATTATTTATCAATATACTATTGGATTACCTTTGATCTAATCTGAAAAACTGCGTTTGTTAAAGCTCTTTTAGTTAAACTGGAAGTTAATGTGTCTTCTCACAACAGTTTCGCGCTATAATTCCGTTATAACTGGAGAGAACATTCACATATTACAGCGAAAGAGAACATACACATGTTATAACTCAAGAGAACATACACTTGTTATAACTAAAGAGGACATACACATGTTATAGCTAAAGAGAACATACATATGTTACAGCTAAAGAGAACATACACGTTATAGCTAAAGAGAACATACCAATTAAGGAATGACGAGAGTATGAGTATTATAATTTTCATCCTCATTTGTATCATTTTTTTTTGTCTTTCTGTTTATTCCACTCTCTTCGTTGCTGAAGTTTTCATAGTGTGCACACACATGCGTCTAAAGCCATGTGTGTAAAGCCATGTGTGTCAAGCCATGCGTCTAAAGCCATGTGTGTAAAGCCATGTGTGTAAAGCCATGCGTCTAAAGCCATGTGTGTAAAGCCATGCGTCTAAAGCCATGTGTGTAAAGCCATGCGTCTAAAGCCATGTGTGTAAAGCCATGCGTCTAAAGCCATGTGTGAAAACCATTAAATACAATTTCAATGCAGTCAAATCCGTTAATGTCCGAGTAAGACAGGGGTGCGTACTATCTGCGCTATTGTTTGTTACCAATATTGACTACATTTGTAAGTTAGCCAACGCGTTGGAGACAGAGGTGGTTAACGAGCTTTCTATTTACAGATGAGCAGGCACCAATACAAGGAAAAATTGACGACCTACAAGAACATTTAAATAGACCTGACAACTACAAGGGCCCAATACAACATTAAAATAAACATCAACACAGAGTTTATGAAAAATGGCGATTCATGCTAGCCAACTTTGATGTGGAAACGGCACCGATTTAAAGAAGAAAGATGGTCAGAATCTTCCTGAGTCTATTGCTTATTTATGTTTGTACTAATGTTTATGTCATGTCTCTGAGTCAAATACTAGAAATGTTTTACATTTGAAAATGGTCCAAATTAGGAGCTTGTTTTAATGGGTTTTTTTTTGTACGACACACTTTTTGTTAAACGGAGTCTATTCTTACCTTATTAATTATCTGCTTAAAATCTCTCTCAGCCTCTCCAACCTTATCAATTATTCAACCTAAGCATGTAAAGTGCTTTACTTCCTTTAATTTCCACCAACTTTCAGCGGCTATTGCTAAAATTAATTTCATTTATCGGTATCAGCAGGCAATTCCATCTTGATTTAAATTTGACTGTTACTGTGTGTGTGTGGAGAGTGTCACTCTTGAAAAATTGCAATTCTCTTGCTATTTCCGTTTTGTCCTCCGAATTGCATTTTCTTTTGATGTGTATGATGGTCTTTATAATCTAATTATTGCTGTAGGAAATGATAATGATGTCAATGAGCATACATGCAGAAACGTATGTCTTTAGTGAAACAAACAATAATTCCAATATTGCCCAGTCATTCATTATCCTCCAATACTTCGGTTGTCCGTGAGCCGCGATAACTCAGTGGTTAGTGAACTGGACTACAAAGGACAAGAGGTAGGTTCGATCCCAACCAACAGCTTCCAGTTCACCCAGCCTGTAATGGGTATCAGCTTTTTTTCTGGGAAAGTAAAGGGGCACTGGCGTAATACCGACCACATTACCCCACAAATCATGTGCCGAAGGTCTGTAAAATGTATGGTCACTAACACTATATTCCCTATACGCCACTTGGCGTGACGGGGGTACTTTACTACTGTTTTTTATTTCGGCTGTCCCCTATATCTCTTACCCCACTCTGGAACATCCCAAACTTTCCTCTTCTCGGGTACCCTGTATTCTTCTGGTCTGTTCTTTGAGCTTTGTGTATTCAAACGGACCAGTGTGTGGGAACTTATGGTTATGCGTGCTGTGTGCGCACATTATCACTTGGGTGCATGCGCACATAGCCGCGTGGGCACTAACATTCATTTGCCTTATGGCTACAGTGTATGTACAGGGAAGACATCTTATTCTTTTTTTTTTATTTCTCATTATAGTTCGAAACTAATATTTGTTAAATTTATTATTAAAAAAAAAATATTAAATACATATCTGTGTGTCAGTTGTATTTTTTCCAGCTGAAGCCCTAATAAGCCGAAACGTTGTTTTAATTTGTGTCGTCCACTTATTACGTAAAGCTTTGACCGTACCGCTTTTTTCTATTTAAAAATGTTTAATAGAACATTTTAATATTTCACCTTCTTATAAAAATAGTGAATACTGCTCGAGACCCTGAACAGTGGCCTGTATAACACCCCAATTTCTTCATCTTGGTTGATTCATAGCCATATTTCGCAAGAAATGTTAAGTCTGGTCCACACTGTTAATCGTTACGATCTTCTCCCAAGACTAGATTGACTAGAAATAGAACTAGGGCAAGAAATGAAGCCTATGTGTTTTATGTTATCAACTTTTTGGCTCGTAGTTTTCTGTGTTCTATATACCTGTACCAAACAGTACAATTCCAATATATAAAACAAGGAGTTAGACAAAGCTGTGTTCTGTCGCCGGATTTGTTTTCACTTTACAGCGAACATATTATGAGATCAATAGTAGAATAGTAGTAGGGAACTCTTTGTGCAGAGCTTCGCAGCAGGAGGCAATCTGATCATCAGAAGATGACACCTTCGAGCAAGTGTTTCGCACATTTAGCTTCTTGACACTCTAGGGGAGGTGGACCCGCCTGGGTCATGACTCCCAGGCGTCGACCGCCTGCTGCATTGCCTCTAGGGTGGCATTGCCTCACAGTGTGTTCGGCACACAATAACTCCACTTAATACACACACCATATGAAAATAGTTTAACTAACCCAACATAAGGCTTACACGGTATTTCGGCACAAAATAACTACACTTACAGAAAACACTCGAAAATAGTTCAACTAACCTCACGTAAGGCTTACATTGTATGTAGATAATAAAAGAAAATGAAGTCAACGGTCACAACACAAAACATTTGCGATATGCGGATGACACAGTTTTAATAGCAGAGACAGAGAATGAACTAAAAGAAATAATAGACAAAATAGTAAAAGAAAACAACAAGAAAGATCTGAATAGTAAAAAAACAGAAGTAATGGTAATATCGAAGAAACAATTATCACCATCATGCAGCATACAAATAAACAGGACAATTCTAAACAAGTACTCGGGCGCAATAATATCATCAGCACGCTTGACAGGCAGAATAGTCAAGGAAGACAGTGGTGCATACGTTATAACCACGAGTAGAATGACGATGGAGGTAATGGCAGTGACCAAGACGTCATCTGGTTAGAGTCACAAGACTACACCCACGCCTGTATACTGAGTGATTCGATGAGCATGATAAGAAAAGTCGAGGTGTGATCTGTACGTATGCAATGGGTAGAGTCATTGCAGGAGTCAAAAATACGTAAGGTCACCTTTGTCTACGTCTCAGGACATGCAGGAGTACGGGGAAATGAAAGAGCGTACAGGTTGGCTAGCTGCATTATAGTTGAGGACGGTCAACCAATGGGCCAAGCGGACATCATCAATGCCCTCCGAGAAGTGGGAAGGACACAGGACTTCGACTTCTTGTTAGAGAGGAATATTACTATCCTAAACTAGTCACTAGTCCTAAACAAAGTTGAACGCATTCGAAAATAAATGTCTAAGGAAAATACTTGGTATAGAATGCAACGAATTCAAAACAAACGAGGAAATTAGAGAAATCGCCAATCAACCACTAATATCTTCAGAAATAAAGAAAAGACGATGGTCATACGTTGGACATGTGATGAGAAGAGAAAAATCGAATAGCAAAGCAAGCCCTCATATGGGAAACAACAGGTAAAAGAAAAAGAGGAAGACCCAGGGAGACAGTGAGAAGAACATTGATGAGAGAGGCAAGAGCAGCAGGAATCGGCTCCCTCAATGAGATAGAACTGCTTGCACAGAACAGAGACAGATGGCGAGATTTGATAAAATATCTTTAAAAGAAAACTGCTAGAACAAAAAATTCATATAGGAGAAGGTGTATCTTGGTCTACGCCCTATGGGCCGGTTACGGCTCGAAAGGTCAATAGAAACTAGTCACAATGGGAGCCTCGGTGGCTGAGTGGTTAGTCTGCTCGCTTTCTTACCAGAAGGATCCGGGTTTGATCCCCAGCAGTGATGTTTTTTTTTCGGATTGACAAGACTCCGGGGTTCACCCAGCCTTTAAAAATGGGTACCAGAGATTTTTCTGTGAAGTAAAGGCGGTCTGGCGTGATACCGACCACATCACCAAACTATGTGCCGTGGCCATAACAAAAATTGGTCACTAACACCATATTCCCCATACGTCTAGCAAGGCGTGGAGTGATGAACCTTTAGTTTACTGTTAAACTAGACAAGTTAAATATTGAAAGTCCAAATAACAGTTGGTGCAAATAATTTAACGTCAGTGCCACAAATATGGGACTCATTGTAATGGTGTTCTAGTCACAGATAGTCTCAGTAGAAGCATGACCTTCCCTAAGCTATTATTCCTCAGACATCATTTGAATATGTCTATACAAGTTGAATAAGGGATAGTATTTATGAGACTAAAGTGAATGGTAACAAAAATTTTGAAAAAAAAAATTATACCTTCGTAGTGACATCATATCACTGTAAAAAGTAATAATTTTAAACTGACAATTTATATGTATTTAAGTATAGTACAGCGTGACCAGTGACAGCAATTATTGTCAACATAATCACAAGTAATGCTATGTTTTGTAGAGATCTTTAGTACCATATTAGAACTAGTATGTCTAATACAAGAATGCACTTTAGATGTCGCTATAGAATAAGAACGTTGTAAATTAAAACCTATGTAGCATTTACAAGTAGTACACATTATAGCAAGATAATTTGCATTGTAACGACTTAAATAATAATAAATCTGGATCTTTCTCTGAGTGAATCTCCTAGTATTTTCTCACAATAACATGATTTGGTTGGGTTTCGAATTATAAATAGGTCATTTTTACTTTAGTAAAAGTATTATTACCTCCCTTAAATAAAACAACGCAAAGACTTTTTTCATTTCCTATTTTATAAATAATACCTCAGAATGTCTCATTTCCTTGCTAATTTTAGTATAACACTCTTATCAAACGGGTTCTTCAATATATATATATATATATATATATATATATATATATATATATATAAGAATACAAATTAAACTTCTTCTACTTCTTTCCTTCCTCATCTGCCTTTCAGCGTCGAGGGGAGATATAATTTGCAGTCTTTTGCTCTTCTGTTCGTCTCTGCTGCTGTTATGTTTTCTAGTGCTTCTAATATTCCGTCGACCCATCTTTACGTGGTCGACCCTTGGGTCTGGTGTTCTCACAACGTTTGTTGAAGGCTCCTTGTGTTGTGTTTTGTTCTTTCTGCCTTGTCACGTGGCCAAACCATTTTATCTGTTGTTTCCTTATATATTCTATGGCGGGGGCTATTCCTAGCTTTTTTCTCAGTTCTTCATTTCTGATCTTATCTCTCAGACTGTTTCCTGTCATTCGTCTAACACATTTAATCTCTGTAGAGGTTATTTTTCTTATTGTTCATGCATCTAGGGTCCAGATCTGGCATTGGTAGCACAACGTTGGGATGAAGATTGTATTGTATAGTGCTCGTTTTGCCTCCAGAGTTATTTCCTTGTTGGACAATAGTGGTGATAACTGTCCGATAATTTGACAAGCTTTGTTGCATCTTGATTCTATCTCTGCTGTTTTGGAATTATCGTTTGTCATTAGACTTCCTAGGTATTTGAATTCTTCTACTTGTTTTAATTGTCTGCCTTCTATAGTTATGTTGATGTTCTGTTTATTTTTGGCGACATTCATGACTTCTGTTTTTTTTATGTTGATTTTCATGTTGTATTTTGTGCCTGAGATGTTGAGTTTGTTTAAGTGTTCTTGTAGGTCTTCTATTGTTTCATGTATTAGTGCCGGATCGTCTGCAAATAGAAGCTCGTTGATCTCCTCTGTCTCCGATGGGTTGGCTAGCTTGCATATATGGTCCATGTATGTACTAAACAGAAGGGGGGATAGTACGCACCCCTGTCTTACACCTGATCTAACTTCGAAGTGGTCTGTGTAGCCTGCTGCTGTCCTGATCCTGCAGCTGCTGTTGACATAGAGACTTTTAATAAGCTTGATTAGATGTTGGCTTACTCCGTATGTTGTTAGTATCTCCCACAGTTGTTCTCTGTTTACTCTGTCGAATGCTTTTTCCTGGTCAATGAAGGCTATGTATAAGTTTTGATTGTGTTCTGTCGTTTTTTCTGCAAGCTGTTTTAGTGTGAATAGTGCATCGGTACATCCTCTGTTTTTTCGGAACCCCATTTGAGAATCGCTTAACTGTAGTTCTATTGTTGGTCACAGCCTTTTTTCCAAGATTTTGGGCGTATAGCTTTCCTACATGGCTGAGAAGAGATATACCTCTATATTGATTGCAGTCTCTTTTGCTACCTTTCTTTTTCCATATTGGTATGATGATTGCCTGTTGCCAGTCTTCTGGGGCTTGTTGTTGGTGCCATGCTGCATTAAATATTCTGTGCAGCCATTGCATTCCTGTTTCTCCCGCTGCTGCTTTTATTTCTATTGATATGTTATCTATCCCTGGTGCTTTGTTTCTTGATGCATATTTGACTACTTCTTCGATGTCCTCTTTCATGATGTTGGGTTCAGTATTTGTAAGTTCTAGCGTGGTTTTTGTTGTCTTATTGGTAGTTGGTATGTTTAACAAGTCTTCAAAATATTCTTTCCACCTCTGTTGCATACATTGATTATTTAATATTGGCTGTCATTTATCAGCTCAGTAGGATCATGGTTTTCTTTTCTCACTCTTGTGGCTTTTACTGCTTTGTAGAAATCTCTTGTGGCTGTCTTGAAGTCCCTGCTCATGTTTTGTCAGAATTCTGTCCAATTCTTTTGCTTAGCTTCTTTGATCAACATTTTGACTCTTTTTCGAACTAAGGCATATTTTTCATATTTTCCTTGGTTCTTGTTCTCCCTCCAATTTTTAAACAGTTGCTTCTTTTCTTTAATTGCTTCTCTGATTATTTCGTTCCACCACGGGGTGCTCTTTTTCCCTTCTCTTGTTCTTAGCTTCGTTCCACAAACTGTTTTAGAGATGTTGGTTACTGTTTTCTTAAATTGTTTCCACTCTTCTTCTACTGTGCATACTTCGTTAGGGAGTTTCTTGAATTCCTCTGTTAGTTTTTCTTCTAGGTTTTTCCTTGTTCCTTGATCTTTTAATTATTTTATTTTTATTGTCTGTTCTTTTCGCTTCTTTTGTTTGTTTTCGTATATTCTCTTTATTTTTGGCTGTCTTAGTGTGATCATAACCATCTTGTGGTCCATGTCATCTGTAATATTTGGGATTGCTCTACTGTCGGTTACTCTTTTCTTGTTCTGTTTTCTTGTTTAGTATGTAATCAATCTGGCTTCTGCATGTTGTGTCATTCCATTTGTACCAGGTGTATACTTGCGACTCTCTGTGTTTGAAGAATGTGTTGGTGATAAATAAATCATTTTGATTGCATAGATCCAGCAGTCTGCTTTCATTTTCGTTTATTTCAGCTGTTTTATCGCCAAAGGGTCCTAAGATGTAACTGTTCTCTGTTGCGTTTCCCAAGCCTTCCATTAAAATCTCCCATCACTAGCATGTCGTCGCTTTCGTCAATATTGATAATGATTTCCCTCAGTGTGTCGTAGAATTCTTCGCTGTCTTTTTCATTGTTGTTGCATGGTGCATAGATTTGAATATAATTTGTTTTTCGATCGTCTTCTAGTAGTTTAATTGTGATAATTCTTTCTGAATGGTATTTTATTACTAGAATGTTCTTTGCGTGTTCTGGGTCGATGATAAAACCTACTCCATGTGTTGCTCTTTCTGTGTTGTCGACTCCTGAGAATATTTTCGTGTAGTTCATGTGTGTTTTCTTTATCTGTTGTCCTTTTACTCTGGTGTCCGCTAATCCTAGTATTTTAATTTTCCTTTTTGTCATTTCTTCTATAAGTTCGACTTCTTTATTTTTTTATCCCGCATATGTTTATCGCTGCTACTTTAATCTCCATCTTCTATGTATTTCTCTGAGCATAAAACATTTATCCCTTACCGACCTGCTAAATCAGTCGTAAGTTAAGGGCTTACCTTAAGAAAAACACACGATGGGGGTTTAGCCCGACTGATGTTTCCCCCACGTGTTTGATCGCTAAGGTCAATCTTGCGATCGTAAAAGAATGCGATCTTTTACGATCTATTCAACTTTAGCTGGTTACATTTAAAAAAGTACTTATCAGTTCTTATCCTCCTCCTTGGTAGAAAACTTTACACAATTTTCCGAAAATTATATCCCCTTGGAAACACTATATTTTATCACATTTATCACACAATCTACAAAATAGAGGAATTCAAATACCTAGGAAGTCTAATGACAAACGATAATTCTCAAACAGCAGAGATAGAATCAAGATGCAACAAAGCTTGTCAAATTATCGGACAGTTATCACCACTATTGTCCAACAAGGAAATAACTCTGGAGGCAAAACGAGCACTATACAATACAATCTTCATCCCAACGTTGTGCTACCAATGCCAGACCTGGACCCTAGATGCAAGAACAATTAGAAAAATAACCTCTACGGAGATGAAATGTGTTAGACGAATGACAGGAAACAGTCTGAGAGATAAGATCAGAAATGAAGAACTGAGAAAAAAGCTAGGAATAGCCCTGACCATAGAATATATAAGGAAACAACAGATAAAATGGTTTGGCCACGTGACAAGGCAGAAAGAACAAAACACAACACAACGAGCCTTCAACAAACGTTGTGAGAACACCAGACCCAAGGGTCGACCACGTAAAAGATGGGTCGATGGAATATTAGAAGCACTAGGAAACATAACAGCAGCAGAGGCGAACAGAAGAGCAAAAGACCGCAAATTATATCTCCCCTCGACGCTGAAAGGCAGAAGATGAACAATATATATGTCTAGAATATTGATTGAAAAGTACCAGATGTTAATGAATATATTGAATGATTATGATGAATATGCGACACTTACGGATGTGGAACAAATCCGGATGTGATAAATATATAAATGCTAAAACTCGCAAGAAACAATACACAGAAATTTGTCTCTGAGGTACAGCAATAATAAAAAAAAGCATTGTAACTGTTCATGTAACGTGTGTTGGTGAAGGTAGAAAAATATCGCCAACAGTTTTAACACTAATACAGTCAGTGTGCGCGTTTTTAATGTAAAAAAAAATACTGATTTACTAAGCAAAAAATAGTTTCAGATTAGAAATTTTGAACAAAATCACGTGTCATGAATCGTTCACGTATATGACTAACTTGTCAGCAGCTACGGTAAAGTAAAAAAAGATTATCACGGTAATTCAGATACGATGGGAGACGTGTACATCTTAACCGACGAACAGAGGACTATTTTTGAACTAGTTTTTTTCGTGACGTTCTGTGCTGTTGTTGGGCTCCTAGGAATGACAGCCAACATTATCAATAGCATTATATTTGTCAAACACGGCTTTACTAATACTGTAAACATTGCATTCTTCGGCCTCGCTGTTTCGGATTTCTTTTGCTTATTTTTTCTAGTATGGGCATCAATATGTTTTAACCCGCTACTTCCAGTTATTGGAGTTCACTGGGTTGGCGTGGAAGTTATGTACGTGACAGCGGGTTGGCCACATACTTGCTTCTGTCGAATCACGTGCTACATCACCGTTTACATTACAGGAGAAAGATGCCTCTCTATTGCGTTTCCCTTAAAAGTCAAAGAAATCGTCACAAAAACAAGGACAACAATAATCATCGGCCTGATCTATTTTCTGAACCTAATGTCTATGGTTCCGGAATGTTCCACAACGTATCTTGAATGGAAGTTCATGCCAGAGAGAAACATGACCATGTTGTCTGTAAGCTTCACCAGCAGTAGGAAGAGCGTGGAGGGCATTTGTTTTGTTATCCACTCCATGATCAGCATGGCGTCTTTCTGTGGTGTTGTCATTTTTACTATTATCCTTGTCATCAAACTAAGACAGAGCTCTCAGGTGAGGAATGAGATGACGTCAGGTGACGATTACAAGGGCTCTATGTCTGCCCGAGACAAGAAGGCTGTCAAGATGATTGTTTTGATAGCCAGTGTTCTGATTGTTTGTTACACACCGGGAGCTATGATTGGGGTGACCGCTTTTGTCGTCGGACCAGATTTTAACATTCAGGGCAGGTACCTCAACATTTGTGTTTCAGCTTGGTCCATCGCTGTATCCTTCCAATCAATTAATTCGAGTGTCAACATTTTCCTTTATTACAGGATGAGTTCTAAATTCAAGCAAACTTTTAATGAAATCATTCCACTCGTGAAATGTAATCGGTGCGGGATTTAAATGAACAGAGGACCCAGTCAATTCCATTTTTGAGAATCATGGCTTTTGCAAACAATTCCTTTATGACTGGGGATCGATCGATGTGTGTTTTAAACAGAATTCAGTGAATTCGTGGATGATGATGAGTGTTTACAATTCCACTATTAATAAAATAATCTCAATAAAATATTATTAAAGGCCATTCTGTTTGAGGAGGCGGGAAATGCATGAAAGTTAAATATTAACATTGTGAAAGTTTTTTTTAATGCAAAACCCACATTTTATAAACATATGATGGCTTTGGCAGGGAATAAAATGTAAATGTACTTTTTCTTTAAAGTAATAACTTTGAGCTTACAAATGTTATTGCCAGAGAAGAGATAATATGATGACCATGACAGCATACTTCGTCACATGTTCCCAGTGAAACGATTATAATTCAGAAATAATTCAATAATTCAGTAGTTCGTAGTATTTTTCTTCTCAAATGGTAGTGGTTACTGATGTTTCCCAGCAGGGATTTCCTCGTGTGACTCTCAATGCAACAGCTTCACCGCTTTCACTTGTTGCTTCTGTCAGTTACTGACCCAAGAATGATGGGATAGGTCTTAACTTCTTGACCATATATTTCGTTCAATTCCCCTTTCCTGACACTTGCCAGTGCGTCATGTTTACATTATTTTATTCACTCATGCCGAGATTAGAATCTGATAGTAAAGAAGATAAAATAAAGTAACATATTCACATGTGTTTTCAGACAGGTTTCTCACAGGTTTCTTTGCAAGAAACAATAACAAATTCAGTTTAGAAATCAATAGTGGTACATAGATAATGGCTCAAGACATTATTTGAAATAGAATGAAAGGAATTTTATTGAAAGGTTGTTTAGAGACTCAAGTGCACTATTACACATGGTTTGTAAGAAAAGTGATACACCACAAACATGACGCACTTTGATATACCTTAGATTGTGAGGCCCTACACTTAAACCTGCACAGCCTGTAGGCAAATACGGCTCTGAATGTGAAGAAGAATAATTTTGTTGTGTCTTTATTAGTTCTCAATTTAGAAACTGTTAATGTAATGCTGTGCCTAGATTACGAGTACTGTATTTGTAGCATTTGTTTGATGTATTTTATTTGATAGTCACATTTATTATTTCTTGCATCTATACAACTTTCACAAATTGCAACCATATGTATTGTGTGCCAAAGTACGTGCAAGCATCTGTGTGTAGTAGTAAGGATGTGAGTAAACATGACAGTCATTCAGTTGTCGATGTCAACATTAGATGGCAGGCGAACCGCAGACGTTCAGGTAGAGCAGCGGTGAAATACGAGAACATTGTACGCATCACGTTTATTTCTCTGAATGTAAACTTTTCTTTGACATTATCATTAGAAAAATCGATATTGGAAGCCTAAAAAATAATGTTGTTTTGCTGAAAAATTTGAGCTGAAAGTGGAGGTTTGGGAGAAATTGATGACACTTTACTATTAGTTCCAAGATATCAGGATAATCAATGTTACTTGGAGATCCAAATTGTTGTTTGTTTCCTCTGAACTTTGTTTTGCAAAATCGCAGCGATGATTCTTTTCATAACATAACGGCAAATATTTACATTCACATCAGATGTGAATTGAGTGTGACCTTATAGGCAATAAAAGCTTATTGCTAATTCTAAGGGAAGCATCAATAATACAATTGCCTTGTAAGTTATGGTGAAAGCTAAAAAAATATGGAGGGAAAGAGATGAGAAAAGCTTAAAGAAATATACCATATGGGTTAAGAGACCAGCAATTGAGTTGCTGTAGCAGTTATTATTACAAACAAACGAACAATTAGATACAAATTTTAAAATAAAAATACAAGAGAATATAGACAAAGAATGAAAAGTTTGCACAGAAAAAGAAAATTACGTTTTTCAAGGCTTCTGAAAAACATTGCTGCTTTAGCTATTCTGATTCTAATTTCTTTACTTGTAACCCCTTCCCGATCAATGTGACTTCTAAGATAGACAAAGTGGTCGATCTCTTCCACTGGTTTATTTTCCATGTATATGCTGTCATCTTTTGTAGTTAAGCTTTTCGCGACTTTAGTCTTATCATGATTGATATCAAGCCCAATTTCGCTGGCTATTGATGATAGTTCATTTGTGTTTTCCTGCATCAATTTTATCTGACTGCTGATGAGGACTATGTCAGCAAAGTCGAGGTCCTCCAAATGATCTCCTTGTATCCATTCGATGCCTTTATTACCAGTGCAGCATTTCTTCATTATGAAGTCCATAACAACTCATAAAAACAAGGGCGATAAAATACATCCCTGTTTAACCCCAGTCTCTATTGGAAAACATTCGTTCAGTCCTTCCTCTGTTCGAACTGCACACGTGTATCCATTATACATGTCTTTGATAATATTTATGATTTTTGATGGTAAGCCATATTGCTTCAGAATTTTCCACAAGTATAATTTGTATATCCAAATATAGCGTGAGCCTGCAGATTTATTGCAATAGGAGGCTGACGTCTGGGAGACATGACCCAGGCGGGCGAACCTTCCTTAAATTGTCAAGAAGCTAAAGGGTCGAAACACTTGCTCGATGGGGTACCCTTTAGATGATAAGAATACCTCCTGATGTGAAGCTCTATATAACGAGTTTCATTTTACTGGACTATAATATTCAGAATTGTCTTTTCCGGCAAACTATATTTATATAATTTAAATAAGAGAATAATTCTACATCAGACTAGTTTTCTAAGAGGAAAAAATATTTTTATTAAGCTGTGAGTGATAGTCTACATACCAAGTTTAAATTAATTATCTCAAAAGAGTGTGAAGCTACGAATTTTTAAAGATGTTCACGAATTAATTAACATAAATATTATATAGCTCACTATTTTTGCAATTCAGAAAAATATTGTTTCTGAAATGCGTGTACTATTAGATTTTAACGACGTCATTTACTGTGATCACCATAAATAAACTGTTACTCATTTGGCCATTTGCCAAATTCCCTTGGGAAATCCCGTGAGCATTAAGTTCGTTATGCGGTTTTCTATTGACGTTTTGTTAGTGTGCACTTCATTAAACTCGTGAGGGGAATGGCGTAACACTTTAAAATATATGTTCTAGTCTGAGATATGCTACACGAACTAGCAATGAATCTTATCTGAACTATGCTTCATTTTGTTCAACCAGCAATAAATTTTATCTGAACTATGCTACATTTTGTTCAACCAGCATTAAACCTTATCTGCACCATGCTACATTTTCTTCAACCAGCATTAAACCTTATCTGAACGATGCTACATTTTCTTCAACCAGCATTAAACCTTATCTGAACCATGCTATATTTTCTTCAACCAGCATTAAACCTTATCTGAGCCATGCTATATTTTCTTCAATCAGCATTAAACCTTATCTGAACCATGCTACATTTTCTTCAACCAACATTAAACCTTATCTGAACCATGCTACATTTTCTTCAACCAGCATTAAACCTTATCTGAACCATGCTACATTTTTTTCAACCAGCATCAAACCTTATCTGCACCATGCTACATTTTCTTCAACCAGCATTAAACCTTATCTGAACCATGCTACATTTTTTTCAACCAGCATTAAACCTTATCTGCACCATGCTACATTTTCTTCAACCAGCATTAAACCTTATCTGCACCATGCTACATTTTCTTCAACCAGCATTAACATTAGCAAGACAGTTGTTAACTGTAGTATAACATACCACAAACCTGCATTTATAAACGTAAATTTACACAACACGTTGCCTAACAAACTTTTCACTAGTGTTAACGTTGCCATGATTCATTCAGTGAACGGAAGTTGCTCTAAATCGATTTTCCGCAGTTATTTTACTTTCCATAAAAATCACGTTTTCATATTATTTTGTATGTCGCCATATCTAGATCTTGTCACGTGATCATTTAGAGAATTCTCTTTGCCTACTTTAAGAACAAAAAAGATGAACATAACGTGGCATTGAGCAGCTTTGACTAACAGAAAGACAAGACAAACAACAACGTTTCAGTAAAAGTCTTCATCACGTATATCAAACAAACTAGTTATATTAAACATACAAAACTTGAGTCAGAATACATAAAACACTGATCTAGAAAATGGCGTAAAGACGGTGACCACAATTTTCTTAGTCTGGTTAAAATAGATAGACAATAGGGGGCAGGTAGGATTTATTTACACAAAAGTAACCAAACGATGAAAAATTTTAAAAAATTGGAAAAATTAAAATATATTTCCCATAGTGAACCTAGAAAACGAGAAAAGAGTAAAAGAAAGAGTGGATAAGGATGGCAAGGGGGAAGAGGAGCAAGAGAGGTAATAAAGATAATGCAGATAATAATAGAGGTAAAACACAGGAAAGATAGGGAGAGGAGAACAGAGATTAAAGAAAAGTGTGAGAAAGAGTTTAATCCTCTTTGGTGGAGAGTACCAAAGTGGGCTATGTTTAGGTTCTTCAACGTGAACCGGCTATAGATTTCAAAGGAACAAGAAATGACGCCGGTAACACGGAAGTCATTGGAGTTATTATGTTCTGGCAATCTAAAATGGGAGAAGACGGAAGTGTCATAATCATTTTCAATGTTATATAAGTGTTCACAGCTTATGTTTTAAAGGCTTCAGACTGTCTGGCCAATATATATTTTTAGACAACGTTGGCAGATGATAGTGTATATCCGATTCCGGGAAATACACGGAAAGCCGTCCTGGATATCAAAAGAACACCATTCTGGAACGAGACTTTGTGAGTACGAAATGACACGCACTGACTGCATGGTCTGTTGCAGCGGATCTACTTAGCACGTTCTGGCCAGGGTTACAGAGACGGGTCTTTAAACAAAATGTCTCAAAGATTCGTTTGAAAACCACCAAAGTTGGGGTGAGAATAGAAGGCGAATAGTAAAGTCAGAATGGTGGATAGGTATCAATTCAGGATTCGGAGTACAGCCGGATTGTGAGGGTGGCTGGTAAGAGAGAGAACAGTTGTGATAGGAGAATAGAGGGTGGTGCGAGTAATGGACATGGCTTTTTGGAGAGCAGATTACAGGACAGAAACAGGGTACAGATGGCGTCGACAGAATTCCAACATAAGGTGGGCCAGGTGGAGAAAGTCGTCGTCTTGGTCGCAGAGGCGTCTTGGGCCTAGGAGTTGGGGACAAAGTATACACTATTTTTTTGTTCGAGGGTGCGAAGAGAGGTAGCGGAGGTCGGAGTGGGCATTAGTCGGTTTATCAAATACGGAGGTATTAAACCTAATGGATGAATGCATACCGAAATGACTAAAAAGGTAATAAAGGAGTAGAGAGTTTGAAATCCAAATGGAGGAGTGGAATGAGCCCATAGAGCCCAAAAACGTGGTGAAATCACGTTCTGAAAGATTAGATATCTCAACACCATCCCCAATGTACCGATAATACATGAGAGGAAGGGGGCTACTGAAAGAGGGAAGATTTTGGTATTCTAGGTAGCCCATGAATAGGCAGGCATAGCTTGGGCCCATTTTGGTGCCCACAGCAACCCCACTAGTTTGGCTGAAGAATCGACCGTCGAATTCAAATGAATTGAGGGTTAAGACTAATTCAATCAAACGAACATGGGCAGAGGTGTGGTCCTTGGGTTGGTTTATAATTTTCCAGAAAGAACTGACTGGAGAGCCCGGACGCAATTTTTTGTCAGGTATAGAGATCTATAGGGAGCCGCGATAGCTCAGTGGTTAGTGAACTTGACTACAAAGGACAAGAGGTAGAGTTCGATCCCAACCGACGGCTACCGAGTTCACTCAGCCTTTAAAGGGTACCGGATTTTTTTCTGGGAAAGTAAAGCGGCACGGGCGTAATACCGACCACATTACCCCGAAAATCATGTGCCAAAGATCTGTAAAATGTATGGTCACTAACACCATATTCCCTATACGCCACTTGGCGTGACGGGTGTACTTTACATTTTTTTTAAATAGAGATCTATAGAGAGCAGACATCAAGAACAAAAAAAAACAAACAAACAAAAACTATAGGTTTTATAAGGGCATGGAGAGAATGTGGAGAATACACAGAGGCGCGTTTAGTATCCTTAACAAAAGATGGAAGGCCCTGACAATAGGTTCGAAGACGCTGTCGAAGTAGTTCGAGGGGTGAATGTTAGGACAAAACAAGCGGAGACAATGGATCTAAAAGGGTTGCAAGGTTTGTCGATCTGAGGTGGTATATAGAAGGTGGCTGAGTCATGAATGATAACGTTATTGGCTGGGAAGGGAGAGCTTTGCTTTTGATCAAATCAACGAAGGGGAACTTGACATCCTCATTGTTCTTCACCGTGGGTTCAGTAGGCAAGGTTTGTATAGTGTAGAGGTGGAGAGCTGGGAATGTCCCTCTGAGGAGTAGATGTCCTAACGTCAAACCACAATGGAGCCATGTTTATCAGTAGGTGTGATAACTACATCATCAAGTAAGCGTAGATTTATAAGTTGCTAGCTATACAGTAAGGGAGGGATTAGAGCGATGTAGGAGAGAGATTAGAGCGATGTAGGAGAGTCATTAGAGCGATGTAGGAGAGTCATTAGAGCGATGTAGGAGAGAGACTAGAGCGATGTAAAAGAGAGACTTGAGCGATGTAGGAGAGAGATTAGAGCGATGTAGGAGAGTCATTAGAGCGATGTAGGAGAGAGACTAGAGCGATGTAAAAGAGAGACTAGAGCGATGTAGGAGAGAGATTAGAGCGATGTAGGAGAGAGACTAGAGCGATGTAGGAGAGAGATTAGAGCGATGTAGGAGAGAGATTAGAGCGATGTAGGAGAGAGATTAGAGCGATGTAGGAGAAAGACTTGAGCGATGTAGGAGAGTCATTAGAGCGATGTAGGAGAGTCATTAGAGCAATGTAGGAGAGAGACTAGAGCGATGTAAAAGAGAGACTAGAGCGATGTAGGAGAGAGATTGGAGCGATGTAGGAGAGAGACTAGAGCGATGTAGGAGAGAGATTAGAGCGATGTAGGAGAGAGATTAGAGCGATGTAGGAGAGAGATTAGAGCGATGTAGGAGAGAGACTAGAGCGATGTAGGAGAGAGATTAGAGCGATGTAGGAGAGAGATTAGAGCGATGTAGGAGAGAGATTAGAGCGATGTAGGAGAGAGATTAGAGCGATGTAGGAGAGAGATTAGAGCGATGTAGGAGAGAGATTAGAGCGATGTAGGAGAGAGACTAGAGCGATGTAGGAGAGAGATTAGAGCGATGTAGGAGAGAGATTAGAGCGATGTAGGAGAGAGATTAGAGCGATGTAGGAGAGAGATTAGAGCGATGTAGGAGAGAGACTAGAGCGATGTAGGAGAGAGATTAGAGCGATGTAGGAGAGAGATTAGAGCGATGTAGGAGAGAGACTAGAGCGATGTAGGAGAGAGATTAGAGCGATGTAGGAGAGAGATTAGAGCGATGTAGGAGAGAGATTAGAGCGATGTAGGAGAGAGATTAGAGCGATGTAGGAGAGAGACTAGAGCGATGTAGGAGAGAGACTAGAGCGATGTAGGAGAGAGATTAGAGCGATGTAGGAGAGAGACTAGAGCGATGTAGGAGAGAGATTAGAGCGATGTAGGAGAGAGATTAGAGCGATGTAGGAGAGAGACTAGAGCGATGTAGGAGAGAGATTAGAGCGATGTAGGAGAGAGATTAGAGCGATGTAGGAGAGAGATTAGAGCGATGTAGGAGAGAGATTAGAGCGATGTAGGAGAGAGATTAGAGCGATGTAGGAGAGAGACTAGAGCGATGTAGGAGAGAGATTAGAGCGATGTAGGAGAGAGACTAGAGCGATGTAGGAGAGAGATTAGAGCGATGTAGGAGAGAGATTAGAGCGATGTAGGAGAGAGATTAGAGCGATGTAGGAGAGAGATTAGAGCGATGTAGGAGAGAGATTAGAGCGATGTAGGAGAGAGATTAGAGCGATGTAGGAGAGAGATAGTTGAGGTGGCAAGAAAGGTAGGTCGTGTAGGAGGAGACAATTACAGAGAAAGTTGTGGTGGCAAGAGAGGTAGGACGTGTAGGGGGAGATAATTGCCGAGAAAGTTGAGGTGGCAAGAAAGGTAGGTCAGGTCGTGTAGGGGGAGACAATTACAGAGAAAGTTGAGGTGGCAAGAAAGGTAGGTCAGGTCGTGTAGGGGGAGACAATTAAAAAGAAAGTTGAGGTGGCAAGAAAGGTAGGTCGTGTAGGGGGAGACAATTACAGAGAAAGTTGAGGTGGCAAGAGAGGTAGGACGTGTAGGGGGAGACAATTACCGAGAAAGTTGAGATGGCAAGAGAGGTAGGTCGTGTAGGGGGAGACAATTACCGAGAAAGTTGATGTGGCAAGAGAGTAGGTCGTGTTAGCGAGACAATTACAGAGAAAGTTGAGGTGGCAAGAGAGATAGGTCGTGTAGGCGGAGACAATTACAGAGAAAGTTGAGGTGGCAAGAGAGATAGGTCGTGTAGGCGGAGACAATTACAGAGAAAGTTGAGGTGGCAAGAGAGATAGGTCGTGTTAGCGGAGACAATTACAGAGAAAGTTGAGGTGGCAAGAGAGGTAGGTCGTGTAGGCGGAAACAATTACAGAGAAAGTTGAGGTGGCAAGAGAGGTAGGTCGTGTAGGGGGAGACAATTACAGAGAAAGTTGAGGTGGCAAGAGAGGTAGGTCGTATAGACGGAGACAATTACAGAGAAAGTTGAGGTGGCAAGAGAGGTAGTCTTGTAGGCGGAAACAGTTACAAAGAAAGTTGAGGTGGCAAGAGAGGCAGGCCGTGTAAGCGGAGACAATTACAGAGAAAGTTGATGTGGCAAGAGAGGTAGGCCGTGTAAGCGGAGACAATTACAGAGAAAGTTCAGGTAGCAAGAGAGGTAGGCCGTGTAAGCGGAGACAATTACAGAGAAAGTTGAGGTGGCAAGAGAGGTAGGACGTGTAGGCGGGGACAATTACAGATAAAGTTGAGGTGGCAAGAGAAGTAGGACGTGTAGGCGAAGACAATTACAGAGAAAGTTGAGGTGACACGAGAGGTAGGTCGTGTAGGGGGAGACAATTACAGAGAAAGTTGAGGTGGCAAGAGAGGTAGGTCGTGTAGGGGGAGACAATTACAGAGAAAGTTGAGGTGGCAAGAGAGGTAGGTCGTGTAGGGGGAGACAATTACAGAGAAAGTTGAGGTGGCAAGAGAGGTAGGTCGTGTAGGGGGAGACAATTACAGAGAAAGTTGAGATGGCAAGAGAGGTAGGTCGTGTAGGGGGAGACAATTACAGAGAAAGTTGAGATGGCAAGAGAGGTAGGTCGTGTAGGGGGAGACAATTACAGAGAAAGTTGAGGTGGCAAGAGAGATAGGTCGTGTTAGCGGAGGCAATTACAGAGAAAGTTGAGGTGGCAAGAGAGATAGGTCGTGTTAGCGGAGACAATTACAGAGAAAGTTGAGGTGGCAATTGAGGTAGGTCGTGTTAGCGGAGACAATTACATAGAAAGTTGAGGTGGCAAGAGAGGTAGGCCGTGTAGGCGGAGACAATTACAGAGAAAGTTGAGGTGGCAAGAGAGGTAGGTCGTGTTAGCGGAGACAATTACAGAGAAAGTTGAGGTGGCAAGAGAGGTAGGTCGTGTTAGCGGAGACAATTACAGAGAAAGTTTAGGTGGCAAGAGAGGTAGGTCGTGTAGGCGGAGACAATTACAGAGAAAGTTGAGGTGGCAAGAGAGGTAGGTCGTGTAGGGGGAGACAATTACAGAGAAAGTTGAGGTGGCAAGAGAGGTGGTCGTGTAGGGGGAGACAATTACAGAGAAAGTTGAGGTGGCAAGAGATTCTGATTTTTTTTGTCAAGTTGAGGAAGCTCACTTGGGAGGAGACAAAGGTCAGTCCAGGAGGAAGTAGGGGGAAAGAATCACAAATACATTTACGAACGAGGTTCGAGAATTGAGAGAGAGTAGACGTGGTTGAAGTAAGAGAGTGACACAACATGTTATTGAAAGGTATTGCTGTAAAAAGGACACATTGATACTTGAAATACATTTTTTAAATGATTACAATCATAACAGTAACATTCACATTGTACATATCAGATCAATATAATTATAGATAACATTACAATACAAAAAAGTTATAATGAGAAGGATGAAGTTCCTATAAATTTTTTAAATGTTCGGTTTTAGTTTTGTAAACATCAATCTTAGATCATCGCAATTAGCTTCAATAGTCAGTTTCTATTTTTAGTTAACAGATTCGCAACTGTACTGTATCCACAATACAGGTTTCACTAAATATGAAGAAAATGCAACCAGCAACTTGTGGACCATATAATGTATAATATAAAATAAGTGCATAATCCAGAAGGTGACAATACACAGAGTTTTGCTATTTTCATTTTCCCGAACTGTTGATACTAATCTTTAAATGTAAATCCTCATTTGCTGTTCCTACAGTTATGTTCTTTGAGTAATGTTAGAGATTATTCTGTGTTTGTACTTGAAGACTGGCCCAAAATCCAATGTCGTAAATTCATTGTAAGAATGAAGGAAATATTCAAATTGTTGATATGATTGATATGGTCAGTTTCAATTATCTTCTCTGATTGTTTTGATTCGAAGAGAACATGCCATCGTAAGTGCTTTCTATTCCATGAGAGTCCAACAGAATCGTGGCCTGTGTCGCAGATTTTTCAATCACGGAGTCGACACAGTCATCAGTACTAATAGGTTCGAAACCTATTCTCGATAGGAAAAAGAGGAGGAGAATGGATGGGACACTGATATATACATAGAGATACTTGGAAGTCATAAGGTGGAAAAGGGGTATGGTCGATCCTGAGTACGTAGTAGGAAAACCAAATATATCTATAATGAACACCTGACATGAACAATCAGTCTGCATAAGCTTCAAGAAATATTGTGACGCGCGGTTCTGCGGATTATGGGATGCCCCGATAACAATGATACTGATTCCATGAATAGAACAGAATAGAAAAACTGAAGAAAATAAATAGGATGTCCTCGCTTTATACGATGAACCAGTTTGTTTTAGGGAGACAGTATGAGTGTGAATTAATAAAATAATTTTACGAGGTATAATCTTGTTCACTGTCTAATATAGTTTGTGCATTATGAATATATACGTTTGGTGAAACGCTAATTGTTGTACCAATAGTACATCGACCAGGTAACGTTATCCTTCACGTTTCATCTCCTATCCAACAATGGAAGAGATGGCGAAACGTTTTTCTATATTTAGAGCTCATCCTGTAGTAGAGAAAAATGTTAACACTTGAGTTGATGGACTGGAACGAAAATGCGATCGCCCAAACCGATGTACAGATGTTGATGTATGAGCCTTGTATCATAAACTCTGGTCCAACCACAAAGGTTGTCATAGCAACCATTGCTCCAGGGATATAACAGACAATCAGAATAATAGCAATTAACACAATCATCTTTACTGCCCTTTTGTCTCGGTCAGACATAGACCTTTTATGATCCTGTCCTGAAATTAACTCATTTCTTATCTGTGAGTTCTGCCTTAATTTGATAGCAAGAACCAGCGTAAAAAAGATTACACCAAAGAAAGACGTCATGCTAAATAAAGAATGGATGACGAAACTGAATCCTTCCACATTTTTTCTGTTGCTGGTAAAGATTACAGCAACCAGAGTCTTGTTTCTTTCTGGTACAAATCTCCATCCAAGATTAGAAGTGGCCCACTCTGGAACAACTGTCAAGAAGTTCACAAAATAAATCAGGATTATAATTATTGCAGTTTTTGTTCTTGTAACCCACTGTTTGACTTTCAGAGGAAACGTGATAGACAGACATCTTTCACATGTAATATAAACGGTGATGTAGCTGGTGATTCGACAGAAGCACACATGGGGCCAGGATGAAGTAACGTACATAACGTCTACAGCCACTAAGGGGACATTATAAATTGATAAAAGCGGGTTCATACAAACAGATGCACTAAATAAAAATGTCAAACACCATAGATCAGATATAGCGAGACTAAAAAATGCAATGTTTACTGTTTTACTGAAACCTTGTTTATAAAAAATAACTATATTAATGATATTTGCTACAATTCCCAACAAACCCGCTAATCCGTTGAAGGTCACGTAGAATACAATCTCTATTATTGACCTACCTTCATCACTCAAAACTGTATCTAATTTCGTACTTTCTGAGTCTTTATAAAACTCACTAAAGCATTTATTATCAGCACAAGAAGTCAAGGTATTTATGCTCGTAGACTGCTGCATGGCTTGACATTAATTCAATCACAACATTTCCACGGGGCGTCTACTTTTGACAAACCCTTACTGCTAGCATACTTTATCTAAAATGTACTTATGTTTTCTGAATAAATAAATACAATTTGTTAAAATCCATACCTTGAAACAAGAACTTAGAGAGGTACGCAACATACTCGTTATTTCATTTTAATATGACTACATTTAGTTTTCTTTATTTAACGTTTTCTTATTGAGAAAGCTAAACATATATGTAGACTTCATTTCTGAAATGAAATCTGTGTTCCAGTTCAGCAAAATGGTCGAATAGTTTGTATCACAAAGTCTATGTTGGCCATCATTTTTCTTTCACCGAATTGTAGTAGCGATGACAGTGTCGTATTTTCTATTGAGACAGAAATCAGTTACTCCTGTACTTAGCCACACAGTTCTACATTAATATAAACATTACATGAATCCACAATGATCTGTTCTAGGTACAAATATTAGTGTTTGCCTTTTCCTTGGGAGCAGGAAGAGAACACAGTCTATACGATGGTATGTGCACCAGTTTCCATTTCTGATTTATTTGGTTAAAATCTATTTTCTTGTGTTAAGAAGTTTTCTAGCTGCTTTTATATTGTTTATGTTCCGTAACTTTGTAGATTTCCTTTTTTTTTCTATGGATTTTTGTTAACACTACTTTTCTAATGTGTAATAAAACATATAATTTCTCTGAAACTATATTATAATGCGTTGGTACAGGCATGTCAAAGTTAGTTCATAATTACTTCACTTACTGCACGCTCAATACAGTGTTCGATGTTAATCACATCATAATTATGTCATTGGAGCAATAATTAGTGTCAAGTGACATGCCAGTTGCAGGAAGAGATTATTTTTTTTTATCTTTAGCTTCGTTATAATTTGGATCCTACAAATCTCTGTTCAAGATTTTGACTACACTCACGATCGCAGTAGTCAGACAAAATTTAGTTGTGTTGATGCAATTCCAATACGCGCATACGCGCTGACATCTCTTATTTATGCTACAAGCGGCAGGCGGCATCTCGAGAACAATCATACGACACTAAAATATTGTTCACTAACATGTTTAAGTAGATTGAGTGGTCACTTATAGGTCACATTAGTGTATTGTGCGAGCCAGACAAAATGACGCAATGAGGACTAATTCCATCGATTATTTTTCTTCCCAACAATATTCATCTTTACATTGCTGTACAAATATATTCTTTCTTTACGGAGAGAAGTGCTGCCACAACAAACATATGGTTTTAACATTACGGTTTTGGTATATACTATGATACTAACTACACTTCTGCAAAAAAGATCGTCTGTACAATCGACTTCAACTTAAAATAATAATAATATGTTCACGACTTTAACTCAAAGAATAAGTTGACAATATAAAAAACAGACTGTATGCAGACCTTCCAGGAAAACTATTTAGCAAATAAAAAAAAAGTAAAGAGCTCCGTCACGCCAAGTGGCGTTTAGGGAATATGGTGTTAGTGAGCATAATTTTTACAGGCCTTCGGTACATGGTTTTTGGGGTAATGTGGTCGGTATTACGCACGTGCCGCTTTACTTTCCAAGAAAAAAATCCGGTACCCATTAAAGACGAGGTGAACCTGGAAGCCGTCGATCAGGATCGAACCCGACCTTTTGTCCATTGTAGTTCAGTTCACTAACCGCTGAGATATCGCGACTCCCATTTAGCAAATGTAATCACACTAATTAACCTATGGACAGCTAAGAAGAGTAATGAAAACATTCTGAAGGAGGCCAAAGCAAAAAGAGAGCTAATTTCCAATATTAGGAAGAATCAATCATCATTTTTTGGCCATGTAATGAGAAGAGAAGAACTGGAATATATTGTAACAACTGGAAAGATTGAGGGACGAAGAGATAGAGGGAAGCAAAGAGAAAAGATATCGGACAACTTAAGAGAATGGCTTGGCAGAAGGTCAACAACAGAAATGATAAATAACTGTCGTGATCGAAAATTGTGGAGAAACATGATTGATCACCTACGCCATCAGGCTGGGTACTTGATGATGATGATGAATTAACTTATAATTTCTTAAATTAGTTTGTGGGCATGCGTGGAAGGGGTGGAGAAGAAGAAATAGTCTGATTAGCGCCATATAGTTCGTTCGTGATGCTAAGATACTCCAGCATTGTCAGGAAATTGATCAGAACGCCGTTGTCAAAGGAAAGATATAAAAATATACATTGTCAAAGGAAAGATATAAAAATATACGTTGTCAAAGTAAAACTATAAATATAGATGTTGTCAAAGTAAAGATATAAAAATATACGCTGTCAAAGTAAAGATATAAAAATAGACGTTGTCAAAGTAAAGATATAAAAATATACGTTGTCAAAGGAAAGATATAAAAATACACGTTGTCAAAGTAAAGATATAAAAATAGACGTTGTCAAAGTATAGATATAAAAATAGATGTTGTCAAAGTAATGATATAAAAATAGTTGTTGTCAAAGTAATGATATAAAAATAGATGTTGTCAAAGTAAAGATATAAAACTAAACGTTCAAAATAAAGTGATGGCGGTTTCAAATAAAAAACGAATCAGTGTTGCTCATGCCATTGGGATATATCTTACTAAATGTTTAATTTCGTTTCGTTAATCATCTGAATCATTCAGTGCCGAAGATTTCAAAATTTTATGTAAACAAATCGACCATGTAAGCCATGATGCTATGGCCCGTTAACAGCATTTTGAAGTTTTGCAAAATTCTCCCATGAATTATATTTGATTTATGATTTTTACTAGCAGTTTTAAACTGCTGTTACCATGAAGAGGACATCAAAGTGCTAAAGTAAAGCAAAGGCAGTCGTGTGCAACAATAGACAGCATATTTGATCAGTAGTGTTGCTCAGAATAAGTTTAGTTATTTTATACCAAATATATAGTACTTTTAATTCAACACAGTAGGAGATCGACACCCTGAAGTCATGCCCCGGGTAGAATTACCTCGCACAGAGTATCAAGAAGCTAAAGGTCCGACACACTTGCTCGACGGGGCTCGACTTCAGATGATCAGATTGCCCTATTGCGGACATGGAAAATGAGGAAACTGCAACAAGGGGCACTTTTCCGACACATCATTTAACAGTTCCTGCCGCCTATCCGCCATATTGAAGGGAAGTTCACGTCCTCCTGAATTTGTTGATAGACATATTTTTTAAAAAATGTATAGCGCTTGATGATATTAGGACATCGTTTTTGTCTCAAAATCCGAACATATGAAACACAGTTATTCGTTGGATTATCCTCATCGTGCATCTAACAACAGTCCCTAAGCGCTTAGATCTCCTCTGGAATATGAACTGTGGTGATGTTATTCTCGTTTGTTTTAGATGTTGTACATTTGCAGTCTAAGAATGTAAAGGATAGCGTTGGTGATGTTAGACATTGTTCTCATACTTCTAGTCTAGTGGATGTTAGCTTCTGAGTTAGCATTTACTTTACACTGACTTTAGCCAAGACTTTAACACATGTTAATAAGATGGTTATTTACTCTATCATCATCATCATCATCATCTTTGAGTGCCGTTTCCGCATCGATAGTTGGCTACCATGGAGCGACATTCCCATCTGTCTCTTGCTTTGATGGTGCAGATTGTCAAAGGGTAACTTGTCCATCTTTTGATGTTACTCGCCCACGTTAGTCTTGGTGTGTCTCTGATACTTTTGCCTTCTATTTTCCCTCCCAAGATTACTTTTAGTAGGTTGTTGTGTCGTTTAACATTTCTCAAAAATCTTATTTGTCTTGTTTGAATTGTATTTAGTAGTTCTCTTTTTGTTTTTAGTTGTTTTAAGACTTCGCCATTTGTTTTCTTTTCTTTTCATCCAATTTTACTTATTCTTCTATATAGCCACATTTCAAATGCTTAAATTTTCTGTTATGTTTTCTTGTCTAATGCCCATGTTCCTGCACCATACAGGAATATTGAGTAGATATAACATGTTTCTATTCCTAGTTTTAGCTCTGGTGTTATTTGTTTTGATATTAGTATATTTTTCATGGCATTAACGCTATGTTTTGCCTTTCCTATTCTTTTGTTTTTTTTAGTCGTACATTTTCCATCACAATGTCCAATTATAATTTACTCCACAGTGTTTTAATATTGGACACAGTCGCCGTTGTCTACTTTGTCCAATGTCTTTGTCTGATCTACAAACCCCAATTTCAGTTGATGATACTCATTATTTTTCTCAGTGGCTGTCTTTTAGCAAAAACAACATCTGTGCAGAGAATATCAATTTATCCATTCTAAGCATGCATTCTTTTGTACTTATTTTGTTTACATTGATTTTTGAAATTTGTATCTTCTGTTTTTATCAGGACACCTTTGAGGTCTGTTTCAGTAATATTTTTCTAGTGCACTTTGAGCTCAGTATCAGTAATATTTGTCTAGTGCATTTGAAATTATAACTAATCTTTTATTTCTCCGTCTCGTAAGTTTAAATTAAATGTTGTTTCTACACTTTAGTTAGCTCCACAATTTATCTGCAAGTTATTCACAAATCAGAATATATGTATATGTAGACTATCTTTGACATGTGATGGAAAGCCTTCGGAAATTTGACAGTAGAAATAAAGTGAATGAGAGGAAGGCAACGAGTGAAAATACTTCACAGTTTAACAAGACGGCACAAGAGAACTTTACAACAGAATTGGTAAGAAGCACAGGCTGAAGAAAGTCATAACCGACAGCGCCTTCGGGCATGACACCTGATGATGATTATGTTGTTAGTGTCATGTTCTTATTTGCTCGCATCACAGTTCTTGGAACATCAATAAGTACGGCTGGCCGTTTTATTAGAAACAATGATATTAATTTTACAGTTTTCAGAAAAGTAAATGTTACATATAAATGATCACCTGTTTAATTGTCTGTTGCCCGTTTCTTGTGGGAATGAAGTCAACCCATGTAATTTGTTTTAATTATTTTATTCATTATTAATTGGGCCATTAGACAAATAATCAGATTATTATCGCTTTCTTTTTCAAAGATTAAATATCGTCAATATCATAGTCACTGTTCAGATTTTGGTCACCTCCATCCACAGTAAACATTACAGCCAAAATGCCATCTCAACATTCACAAATAATTTTTTTTCTCTTCCACAGATGCAAATTAAAATATTGTCATTGTGGCTTTCACATTCATAAATTAGAATATCATCGCTTTCACATTCATAAATTAGAATATCATCGCTTTCATATTCACAATAGAAAATTATCACTGTCGCTAACGCATTCACGAATCGGAATATTCTCGCCTCCATAGTCATAAATCAGAATAGATGTCAGTTGCACAGTCACAAATCAGAATATAGTCGCTTCCACAGATCATAAATCATATTATTGTCACCTACTGAGTAAGTAAAGTAAAGTAAAGTACCTCCGTCACGCCAAGTGGCGTATAGGGAATATGGTGTTAGTGACCATACATTTTACAGACCTTCGGCACTTGATTTTTGGGGTAATGTGTTCGGTATTACGCCCGTGCCGCTTTACTTTCGCAGAAAAAAATGCAATACCCATTAAAGACTGGATAAACCGGAAACCGTCGGTTGGGATCGACCCTACCTCTTGTCCTTTGTAGTCCAGTTCACTAGCCACTGAGCTATCGCGGTTCCCTACCTACTGAGTAAACATTTATATTTTGATCGTTACCACAAACAAAATCACGTTATTATTCGTTCCTCAATTACAGATCACATAAGATCAACTGCACATATGCAGAGCAATACTGTCTCATTAGGGTACACACGCATGGTTGCAACCATATTCATTTTTAAATTATCTCTATTATATTAAATTACATGAGCAGATAAACGGTATCTCTACCATTCTATTATATCCATGGGAACAGTTTTATTGCAGTCAAAAATCTTTCATATCCGCTACATCACTTGTCACAGCCTAAAATGCAACCGTTAATTTTGTTTTGAAGGTCGCTCCTACTCGGAAGCACATGCGACTTTCAAAGCTCCTTAGTCGCCTCATGCGATATACGTGGCAGGTAAAAGTGGTTCTAATCTTTTCTTCCCTCACTTTAGCGGCCCATGTAGCCACCCGGGGACAGTATCAACAACAAACTCAATGTCAAACTTGGCAAATTAAAATGACAATTCTTGCTAGAAATACATTCGCATGAGGCAACTGATTGGGGTAGACATAAGCAACACGTTTTGGCATGCCACCGAACTAAATCGAAGCCTATAAAGCTGTTATAAGAAATTCAAAATCCACATTTTTTGTTGATGACTAATCTAAAAAGTCATTCCTTTGCAGTGTTTTAATCTAGTCAAAAGAGAGACAAAATACTTGATTGTTCTAAAAACAACTTCCAAAACCGACCTCAGTGTATGCAATAGACCACAAGTGTGGCTTATTCAAGGTATTGCAATGTGTTAAACTATTTCATAATTGTTCAGTCTGAAAGCAATGCTCCCAAATATTGCTGTTCTCTCAGAACTCCGCCTCACAGCGAACTTGCATGAGCGATGGTATCAAGTTAAGGAGCCCAAAAACAGTACAGTAGAAAGAGTCCTGTTACACCTACAATCGGAAGCAAAGAGAATATACTGGTGGTACTTATTTTTTTATAACGTCAACAGATTCGTTTCAGCAATTTGGCAATCACTACGCCACTACGGTATTGGTAATCATGATACAAATATTCTCGTTACCCATTTTTTTGATGGATGAAACTAGAAGCCGTAGATCGAGATAGATCTAAATTTCCTGTCTACAGAACAGCTCACAAGCCACTCGGTGTACGTATTGCTGCCATGATTTCTAATAATAGTTCTCCAAGTCTCTCTATGTTGTGGTCTCCCAACAAAAAACAAAAAAAAGTGGTAAAGTATTGCTAATTAAATTTCCCAAACAAATAAATATAGTAACTATTTATCTAGAAAAGATTAAATCAAAAGTTACCTGCCTAACGCCGTTTGCTTTTTATGTTGGAAAACAAACAGAAGTCAGGATTAATAACGCACTGGTTGGCAGTTGGGGAAGTAATTAACCTCTGAACTCTCAATCGAGCAGAATACCAATAAATGGATTACCTGACGTTATAATTCAACTGAAATTATAGATGGACTGAAACTATATACCAATTGAAGCTATAGATCGAGCTACTGTAGCCAAATCACATTCATGACCAAGACACTGTGTGGTTATGACTGATTCCTTCAATTATAATGTTCACGCTTTACTGAGGTTGTGGAGCTTACTTATAGTTTCGATAGTCCCCAATTTAAAACACATGTAGATCTTGTTGTATTTACTGATTCCCCAAAACTATCTCAAGTTAGGTGATGCCAGGTGCCTAATCTTATTTCAGATCGTCAGATACAGCTCTTTCCCGTGATCAACCTGAGAACACGAAAGAGCTCTCGGTAGTTGAAAATTTAAAAAAAGACTTGACTTTACACTATTGTGCGATGTAGATTTAAAAAAAAAACGTGTAAATCTGACACACACTGAAATATTAACTAGTCTATTGACATTACACTAGCGATGCTCACCAATGAAAAGAGTGCGACCAAACAGATAACTTCTCATTTTTCATACATGATGAACGGGTTCGAACCTCTCAGATTAGTTATAAAGGGTCACAATAGTTTGTTTTCACATCTATCAGGTTTGAAATAAAAACTCCGATCAGAACACTTCGTGCGAACAAAACTAGGCATGTCGTCATTTTTCTCCAGCAAAATAGAAAACCGCGGCACACTTCAGACAAATTACTTTCAATTGAGAAGAGCTATAAGCATACAAGCCGGCTTGTGCTATGAAGTGTGTGCACAGTGTCATGGTTTTCCTATGTGATCGCAAAGAGATTGAAGATTGAAGTGTCGAGAGAAACTATTCCAATATAATGATGAGGGATTATATTTGTTTATAACAAGATCATCAATAACAAAATTTAGGAGAGGTCAATTAATACTTCTGTATAGGTGGTGCTCGTCATCTGAAACCAAGGACAATTTCTATGAAAATTTGACAGAAGTCATGGAAAGTATACCAGGACAAGATCACACTATTCTACTGGGGGATTTCAATGCTAGAATTGGCGCAGGCCACAGTTCGTGGCCAACCACATTCATGACCAAGACACTGTGTGGTTATGACTGATTCCTTCAATTATAATGTTCACGCTTTACTGAGGTTGTGGAGCTTACTTATAGTTTCGATAGTCCCCAATTTAAAACACATGTAGATCTTGTTGTATTTACTGATTCCCCAAAACTATCTCAAGTTAGGTGATGCCAGGTGCCTAATCTTATTTCAGATCGTCAGATACAGCTCTTTCCCGTGATCAACCTAGAACACGAAAGAGCTCTCGGTAGTTGAAAATTTAAAAAAAGACTTGACTTTACACTATTGTGCGATGTAGATTTAAAAAAAAAAACGTGTAAATCTGACACACACTGAAATATTAACTAGTCTATTGACATTACACTAGCGATGCTCACCAATGAAAAGAGTGCGACCAAACAGATAACTTCTCATTTTTCATACATGATGAACGGGTTCGAACCTCTCAGATTAGTTACAAAGGGTCACAATAGTTTGTTTTCACATCTATCAGGTTTGAAATAAAAACTCCGATCAGAACACTTCGTGCGAACAAAACTAGGCATGTCGTCATTTTTCTCCAGCAAAATAGAAAACCGCGGCACACTTCAGACAAATTACTTTCAATTGAGAAGAGCTATAAGCATACAAGCCGGCTTGTGCTATGAAGTGTGTGCACAGTGTCATGGTTTTCCTATGTGATCGCAAAGAGATTGAAGATTGAAGTGTCGAGAGAAACTATTCCAATATAATGATGAGGGATTATATTTGTTTATAACAAGATCATCAATAACAAAATTTAGGAGAGGTCAATTAATACTTCTGTATAGGTGGTGCTCGTCATCTGAAACCAAGGACAATTTCTATGAAAATTTGACAGAAGTCATGGAAAGTATACCAGGACAAGATCACACTATTCTACTGGGGGATTTCAATGCTAGAATTGGCGCAGGCCACAGTTCGTGGCCAACCAACCTCGGTCGCTTGGAGTTGGTAAATTAAATGAAAACGGCCAACGACTTTTAGAGTTTTGCGTCTACCATATCCTGTGCGTCACAAATACTTTTTTCAAAACCAAGCCTCAGCATAAAGTATCTTGGAGACACCCACGATCGAAACACTGGCACCAGCTCGACTTGATACTTGTCAGACGCCCTTTCCTCAAATCTGTAATTCTCACACGGTCATACCACAGTGCAGACTGTGACTCGGATCATTCACTAGTTTGCTGCAAACTCAAGTTACTGCCCAGGAGGTTCCGCTATGCCAGAAAGCCAAAGAGGAGACCTCGCATAGACACACTAGCAAGCTAACACATTCTGGATTGGTCGAGCAGTTCAACATGACCCTCAAGGAGTCGCAAAGCGCTCGTGAACACTACAACAGCGCTGTGGAAAAATGGGAGCATCTCCGCAACGTCATCTACAACAACACGGTTAGCATCTTTGGAAAACTGACA
Source organism: Megaustenia siamemsis (assembly GCA_032433765.1). Classification (NCBI taxonomy): domain Eukaryota; kingdom Metazoa; phylum Mollusca; class Gastropoda; order Stylommatophora; family Ariophantidae; genus Megaustenia; species Megaustenia siamemsis. The sequence continues at coordinate 71,323,120 of JAVIAB010000051.1, read as the reverse complement.
CTTAAGTCTCACGATTGGTTTGAAGCCAACTCCCATGTTATGACACCCGTAATCGAAGACTTCTTAGATCACAAGCGCGCACCTAATGCAAATACTCTGCAGGCTATTAAAATGACCAGAAACAAAGTCCAGCAGACAGCTCGACGCTGTGCTAATGAGTACTGGCTCCAGCTTAGCGACAGCATTCAGACTGCATTTCAAACTGGAAACCTAAAAGTAATGTATAATGGCATAAAGAAAGCCATTGGATCAACAAAATACACTATTGCACCACTAAAGTCGTCCACTGGGGAGAAAATAACAGATTCAAGCAAACAGATGGAAAGATGGGTGGATCATTATTCTTCACTTTATTCAATAGAAAACACTGTTACACCAAACGCCCTTGTAGCCATACTATGTCTCCCATCTATGGAAGTGTTAGACATTGAATCAACCGTAGAGGAACTTAGCAAGGCCATAGATAGCTTGGCCACAGGCAAGGCTCCAGGGCAAGATGGGATCCCTCCCGATCCGATAAAATCCTGCAAAAGTGCATTGTTACATCCCCTGCTTGAAGTACTACATCTATGCTGGAAAGAGAAAGATATCCCTCAAGATATAAGAGACTCTGTGATTGTAATTCTCTACAAAAATAAAGAAAATAGAAGCGACTGCAACAACTACAGAGGCATCTCCTTACTCAGCATAGTCGGCAAGATCTTCCCCAGAGTCATCTTAGGAAGGCTACAAAAACTCGCAGAACGCGTATATAATGAATCGCAATGCGGCTTCAGATCAGGAAGATCAACTGCAGACATGATTTTCTCCTTACGTCTACTTCAAGAAAAATCTAGCGAGCAGAAAAAGCTTCTCTTCATAGCCTTTATCGACCTTACAAAGGCATTTGACCTTGTAAACAGAGAAGGTCTTTTCAAAATACTTTCCAAAATAGGCTGTCCACATACTCTACTGACGTTAGTCAAATCGTTTCACGAGGACAAGAAGGGCACCATCCAATATGACGGCAGCACATCACAACCCTTCGGCATATGCAGCGGTGTGAAGCAGGGATGTGTTCTTGCTCCAACTCTATTTTGAATCTTCGTCGCTGTTCTGTTAAAACATGCATTCTCACATGCAAATGAAGGTGTCTATCTGCATACTAGATCTGATGGTCGATTGTTCAATATCTCAAGACTAAAGGCAAGGTTCTAGGTAAGACATATCTCTATTAGAGGTCTGTTATTTGCTGACGACGCTGCACTTGTCACGCAACATCAGGAAGAACTCCAAAGCATGGTACATTGCTTTGCACATGCCTGTAGAAACTTCGGTCTCACAATAAGTTTGCAGAAAACTAACATACTCGGTCAGGACGTCGAAGCAACACCTGAAATCTCTATCGACAACTACAAACTTGATATCGTGCGGCAGTATAACTACCTGGGGTCCATCATCAGCGACATACTATCTTTAAATACAGAAATTGACACTCGTATTGGTAAAGCTGCTACCACCTTTGCCCGTCTTTCTAAGCGTGTCTGGCAAAACAACAAACTGACAATTAAAACAAAAGTCGCAGTGTACAATGCCTGCATAATTATTATCCTCCTGTATGGCAGCGAATCTTGGACAACCTATGTAAAACAGGAGAGAAGGCTAAATGCATTCCATATGCGATGTCTGTGCCGTATTCTTGGTATCACCTGGAAGGATAAAGTGACAAACGTGGAGGTCCTGACTTGCACAGGCCTCCCGAATATCTACACGCTGCTCAAACAACGTAGGTTACGCTGGCTCGGCCATGTACACCGTATGCAAGATGGGCGCGTACCAAAAGATATACTCTACGCACAACTGGGATATGGTAAAAGAACTAGGGGGTGCCCAAAACTTCGATTTGTAGACGTGTGTAAACGTGACATGAAGACTCTGAACATAAACCCTGCATCATGGGACGTCATAGCTGCAGACCGCAATCTCTGGAAACACACTCTAAAGGTTCACCTCAAAGAAGAAGCAGACAGATTAATAGAGAAAGAGAATACACGACGAAAGAAAAGAAAGGAAAAAATCACATTTCTAGGGGCGCTGAAAAATCCATAGTCAACTATTACTGACGGAGGCTACTGTTGTTGGAGCTACCTGCTGAGATAAGAAAAATGTTCAGGTCACACAACTATGGTTTAAAATCAAATATTTAGAATACCATTGACGTTTTAATTAGACGCTCACAAAGCGTTCAGAGAACAAGAAAAATATAATGCAAAATACAAGATAACAGAATCACTATATTATCTGTAAAAGTAAAGTAAAGTACCCCCGTCACGCCAAGTGGCGTATCGGGAATATGGTGTTAGTGGCCATCAATTTTACAGACTATGATTTTTGGAGTAATGTGGTCTGTAATACGTCCGTGCCGCTTTACTTTCCCAGAAAAAAAATCCGGTACCCATTAAAGGCTGGGTGAACCGGTTGCCGTCGGTTGAGATCGAACCCTCCCTCTTGTCCTTTGTAGTCCAATTCGCTAACCACTGTGCTATCGCGGTATCTGTACTGAGCTGTAATGTCAAAGGAACTGGTAAAACCGGAAACATTGAAGAAATATAGGCTGCGTTCTATGCGCGGAAGGAACGACTATAAATAACAATCTTCCCAATAAAGGACCTCCTCTTGTCTTGATACCTCCCCAAGCAGACCACCATGGGTGTTATTTATACTCTAGTATTTACTTTTAAAATGATATTTAGTATTATTGCTTTCAACGGCTACAGAAAGTTGAAGAAATTGTTGAATGTTTGTTTGTATTTTGAGCTCATCCTATAGTAGAGAAAAATGTTGACGCTAGAATTGATGGATTGGAAAAAAAATGCTATCCCCCAGAATGATGCACTGGTGTTAGCATACCCTCCCTTTAGGTTAAACTCGGGCCCATCTACGAATATAGCCATTCCGGAAGCTGATCCAGGTATATAACAGAGAATTAAAATATTGGCTATCAACACAATCAACATTACTGTCTTGTTGTCTTTGACAGACATTGACCCTTTTTGGTCGTTGCCTGTAGTTAGCTCATTCCGTAGCTGAGAGTTCTGCTTTATTTTATAAGCAAGGACCGCAGTAAAAACGACGACACCAAAGACAGCGGTCATGCTGATTATTGAGTGAATAATGAAACACACCCCTTCAATCTTATTTCTGCCACTAGTAAAGTACGCTACAAGTAGAGTCTTGTTGTGCTCAGGCACGTAGCTCCACCCAAGATAAGAAGTGACCCATTCTGGAACCACTGACATTAGATTCACAAAATAGATGAGACATATAATTGTTATAGTTCCTGTCTTCGACATGATTTGTTTTACCTTCAGTGGTAATACAATAGACAGACATCTTTCTCCTGTGATGTACACGGTGATGTAGCTGGTGATTCGACAAAAACAAAAGTGTGGCCATCCCGCTGAGAAGTACATAACTTCAAGACCAACCCAGGGAACACCAACAACAGGGAGAAGAGGGTTCATGCAAATCAATGCCCAGACAACAAAAATTACGCAACACAAATCAGATATTGCTAGCCCAATGAAGGATATGTTTACAGTATTTGCAAACCCTTGTTTGTAAAATATAATAATATTGATAACGTTGGCCACAATTCCTAAGGATCCAACTAATCCACTTAACGCCACGTAAAATATGGACATAAATATTGAACTCTCATCGTCAGATAGAATCATCACGGCTTGTTTGATTTGCACATTTCAATAATGATCTATGAGGATGTCATCAATTTTGACAGTAGAGACAGACTTTATGTTAATAAGCGACTTCATATTTTGAACATTAGACAAATGGAATGACTGAACTATAGTTTAAATAAACAGTTCTTGGGACTTTCTGGCGAAGTCTACTTCTACATACAACTCAGAGTGAAGATTACAGTGACAAAACTGATTTTAAAAATCTGTTGGGGGAAAAGTGTGTTAATGTCAAACTTAATGACTCAAACGACTCATATTTCTTTAACCTACGATACAAGCAGGTGAATGAACATATCGAAACTAAGTTTAGAAAATAAATACAAGATTTCAAACTCAACATCAAGAGCAGTTTTAGAGAACATAATCTGTAGATTCGCATTAATGGACAAAATAGCTTAATACGAGCTCTTGTATATCTTATGATTAGTATAATTAATATTGTCAATATCTCAATGTTATTTTCTCAATTATCCCAATTATATTATATCACACAGGTATGAGAACAGATGTCAATATATCCTGCGGCACAATCCACAAATCTAAACTCAACTGAGAGTCACGTTACAGTTGGTCAAGTGGGAAAGACATTTCTTAAATAAAAATATTTCGATTTACAATTAGTTTAATTTCACTCCTTCAGGGAAACTAAAAATGGTTTCCTTTACCAGCTATTTGCTATAATTTCTGTACCACAATGATCCATACATTATAGCATTTTAAAAATCTATTAGCAGCAAAGAGAAAAAAAAATGAAAAAAAAACGTATTGGTGGACAATCTCTGAAACTTTAATATCACACAATTATGATTTGAAACTTAGGATGTTTTTGTATTAACAACTATTACAATTTAAATAAATAAAGCAATTTATATATTAAAGTCTATATGCAAAATAAATACATTTTTGAGAAAATTCTTGCAAAATAAAAACAAAGCATTATTTTAAACTTTAAAAGGAATTGAAATATCCATTAACGAGAAATAACTTAGTGAGTTCTTTACATAAAATCATCACCGTCAGTAGAGATTGATTGTTGCTAGTGAGAATTACCCGATCTATAGTAAAAAAAAAAACATGAATGAATTGTGATATTACAAACACACTGAACCCTGCATTTTGATTTCTTTGTGTACACTGTGTAAGAATCGTGCTGTGCCTAATCGTCTCACAACACATCTTGATCAAGGTCTTCTAACAGAATGACATTTTGATTTCAGGAAAGAGTATTTTGTATTTGCGGCAAAACAACTACAAAAAAACTGAAAAGAACAACATTGTGATCTATTCTCATCTAATTTATAAATGCATTTGGCACTGTCATGTGCGGGGTTTATAGACTATTATAGCAAAATACCGTTGTCTTTCTAATTTTATCACCATGATCCAACAACTGCATGAGAAAATGACGGAAAGTGTTCAGGACAATATTAAGCTATCCGACCCTTTCGCACGCAAAATGTTCAAAAAGCCAAAAGAAGACTGTTTGAGCCAAAGATGTCTAGAAATCAAAACTGTGGAAAATAAACAAGATTTAAGAGGGATGCACGCAGAAAAAAAAAGAATGACTAGTAAAAATTAAAAAAAAGCTACAGAAGTGGATGTTTTGCACACACAAAAAAGGATAATGCTAATAGACAGCTAAGATATAATAAAAAGATGGCAGGAATATATAACATAATTATTTTATGACAAAAGGGACAAGAAACCAACTATAGAATGCACATCAAGCTATAACTCTTAAAAAGCTATATCTTCAAATAGGAAGTGGAGAAAGCTATACAATCAATAAAAAAAGGAAAAGCAGCAGAACCTGACAACATACAGGTAGAGATGATACAGGCACTAGAAGATTTTGGCAATGATCACAAACATATGCAACGATATTTACCATACAGGATGCATACAATTTAAACTAAAACCATAGCTTTTATTGCATTGCCTAAACGGAATGGTGCAGTTGAATGCAGTGAATTTAGAACAATAAACCTAATGAGCCATGTAACAAAAATATTGGCAGACCAAGACTAAAATGGACGAGTAACATCAAAAGACGGACAAGTCATCCTATGAAAATCTGCACCATCAAAGCAAGAAACAGCGGAATGGCGCTCCATGGGAGCCAACCTTCGATGCAGAGACGGCACACTATGATGATGATGACCTTTTTCCAGTTAAAAGTTGAGTCAAGTTGGGACGTGTATTGCCACCGACGATATTTAGCATCATGTTTTCAGTGTGAAGGGATGCTGAATGAAGCTTATGAAGACGGGTATATAGGAATTAACGTTACATTACTGACGAATAATTGTTTCATCTGAGAAAGTTTCAAACAAAAACGCAGGTAAAATCTAAGGTTGTTAGAAAACTTTTCTTTGCTTGTGATTGTGCTCTCAATGCTGGTTCAGAATTTTGTCTTCACAATAACTGACAGGGCCTCTATTGCCTGTTCCGGCGCGTTTTTGGCAAAACTCTTCTTAGTCGAAGATAAGCGGCACGCAAGTGAAAGTCGAAGCCATAGAACTGACACTGAAAATGGGTGTCCGGTTAGCGCAATCGATAGGCGGTTGGCTTACCACGGCAACAGCCGGGGTTCGTACCCTGGCGAGGACACCTGGGTTTTACTAATTCCCTAAAAATTAGTACCTCTGAAGTCGGAGTAAATCTGCCTGCATGGCGAGGGGCATCCTGTAATGGGATAAAACAGACTTTACACGCAAAATTCAGTCCCACAAAATTGAGTGGGTGGGACTTCGTCAGAGGTCAAAGCTGACGAAAGCGAACGAACGAACGAACACTGAAAATAACGATGTTCGAACATTATCAAGCGCTATACATTAAATAAAAATATGACGATCAACAGTTTAAGGAGGACGTTGAACTTCCGGTCAATATGGCGGAAAGTCGGAAGGAACTGTTAAAGACTGTGTCTGAAAAATGTTCCTTGTTGCAGTTTCCTCATATTCCACGTCCGTCTTGCTGCCGGAGCTACTGAGTTTAGTGCTCTGTTATGGTTATGGTTATGTATCACTGCAAACGAATTAAAATCCATAACTGCTCAACAGCCCGTGCTAGTGGAATCATCCGAGTTACTATCTCATCTCCCAAACAAAGAAAGGTCGCTGTAGTCCCCATCATATCAGTTTCAGCACACGCAAAAATACATAAGGCGAAATCACACAGAAAGTGAACACAGCCATCTGTTTTACATCATACGATATCACCATTCATCGTATACAATCAGAATATCGAAACACGATCAAAACAAAAACGCACAGCTCACAGTGTGCACAGAGCACTTAACTCAGTAGCTCCTGCAACAAACTGGACTTGGAATATGATGAAACTGCAACAAGGAACACTTTTCAGACATAGCATTTAATGGTTCCTGCCGCCTATCCACCATATTGACCGGAAATTTACGTCCTCCTGAAAATGATGATCGTCAAATAAAAAAAAAAAAATGTATAGCGCTTGATGATGTTAGGACATCATTTTGACTCCAAATCCAAACATATGAAAAACAGTTAGTTGTCGGATTATCCCCGTCGCACATAATTTTTAGAATCTTTGTGAAGTTATGAATCACTCCTGACTAACATGAACCTCCGGGAGTCACCCCGGTGCTGCAAAGTCATGTACGAAACTCCATTTCGCCTTTCAATATTAGCGTACGGCCGTTTTAAGGATATACAATCAGCCATTGTGATGACATAGCACACACAACAATGGCTGAGCCCATAAAATACCAATAAATGCAGCCAACAACGCACGGAAAGATGATGCACAATCTCTAAAGTGAGACCTTCGGTTGGCTTGGCAGAGCAGTCTATATTAATGAGTTGTAACATGTAAATAATTGGCGTCAAGCAATTCCAACGATGGCCTTGGAACAGCACTCAATGTGTTGACGGAAACCGCATATCAACTGTAGACAGGTGCTTTGTGCACACCGTGAGCTGTGCGTTTCATCCATTTTGATCGTTTTTCGATACTCCGATTGCATACGATTATGAGGATATCGTAACACCGGAAACAGATGGTTGGTGTTCACTTTCTGTGCGGTTTCGCCTTATGTCTTTATTGGCGCGTGTTGAAACTGCTATGATGAGGACTACAGCAGCGTTTATTTGTTTTTTTTTATGAGATGAGTTATTAATTCGGATGATTCCACTGGCACGGGCGGTTGAGCAATTAATGACTTTAATTCGCTAGCAGTGATACAAGAGCCTTCCGTAACCATAACTGAAGGTAAAACGAATCATGTCGAAGAGAGATTCACATTCCTTGAGATCGACTTCTCACGAGTACAACCACAGCTTTGAGCTAAATAGTATGGTCTCAGAAGTAAGTATGTAAAAAGCCTTTCACGCCAAGTGGCGTATAGGGAATATGGTGCTAGTGACCACAATTTTTACAGACCTTCGACACATGATTTTTGGGGTAATATGGTCGGTATTACGCCCGTGCCACTTTACTTTCCCAGAAAAATGCGGTACCCATTTAAGGCTGGGTGAACCCGGAAGCTGTCGGTTGGGATCGAACCCTATCCCTTGTCCTTTGCAGTCCAGTTCACTAACCACTGAGCTATCGCGGCTCCCTAATGGATGGGATAGTTATGGTATTAGTTTACAAACAAAGCTAGAGTTTTGCATGGCTGATTACTCTTAGTGTTGTGTGCATTTAAAACACGGACTGTCTACAAAAACTACGTAAAAGAGGTTTAACCCATCCACACACTAGTACAAGAAAATTGATGTACACTAGAATAGCAAGACATATCCTAGATACTTTCATTTGTTTTAAAGAGTTGCTATCTCCACACGGCTGCTTGCTTTAGCTCAAAGTAGTATTTTAGTCATCGCTATAACAGTGCTGCCAAAAGTGTGAATAAAGATGTTCTGAGGAAAGTACATTTCACTCATTCTAGAGATTGAGATTTTATTTTAGTGGATCAACATTGGTATAATGAACAAATATTGCAATTTTCTAGAATGGTTCATAATCATGCCCCTGATATTTTAATCCAATAACGCTTATGAGAATAACTATTTCAAATGTGATAAATATAACCCTTTTTGGTGTAAAGTAACCATAATTTAAACACACATATTGTAAACATTTCATTAAAGCTTCTCGCATGATCATGTTGAATGTACTATAGCAGAATTATACCAATATCTTCTTCTTGTACTTTCCTTCCTCATTTGCCTTTCAGCGTCAAGGGGAGATATAATTTGCGGTATTTTGCTCTTTTGTTCGCCTCTGCTGCTGTTATGTTTCCTAGTGCTTCTAATATTCTATCGATCCATCTTTTTCGTAGTCGGTCGTTTGGTCTGGTGCTCTCGCAAAGCTTAATTAGGGCTCGTTGATTGTGTTTTGATTACTCTGCCTTGTCACGTGGCCAAACCATTGTATCTGTTGTTTCTTTATATATTCTATGGCGGTGGCTGTTTCTAGCTTTTTTCTCAGTTCTTCATTTCTAATCTTATCTCTCAGACTGTTTCCTGTCATTCGTCTGACACATTTCATCTCAGTAGAGGCTATTTTTCTTATTGTTCTTGCATCTAGGGTCCAGGTCTGGCATTGGTAGTACAACGTTGGGATGAAGATTGTATTGTATAGTGCCCGTTTTTTTCTCTGAGTTATTTCCTTGTTGGACAATAGTGGTGACAGCTGTCCAATGATTTGACAAGCTATGATGTATCTTGAGTCTATCTCTGCTGTTTGTGAATTTGTCATTTGTCACTAAACTTCATAGGTATTTGAATTCCTCTACTTGTTTTAGTTGTCTGCCATCTATAGTTATGTTGATGTTTTGTTTATTTTTGGAGACATTCATGACTTCTGTTTTGTTGATGTTGATTTTCGTGTTGTATTGTGCCTGTGGTGTTGAGTTTGTTGAAGTGTTGTTGTGTAACGGTGACGAGTTTATTTGTTTTGTTGTTTATTTGTATATATATATATATATATATATATATATATATATATATATATATATATATATATATATATATATATCGATTCGATCGTCACTTTCCTAACGACCTTCACCGTCACCTGTCAGTTCTCTGGTCGATTGACCTCAGCTGGAATGCGCTGCTCGTGATTTGCTCGGGACAACACGTCTTCGTGCCCACTGCGCGTTAGTCTCAGCCCTGACCTTGTCTGTTCACTGTTGTACTTCGGGTTTGTTGTTAGGATGACTGTTTCACGTTGTGATTCCGCGTCAACTCTATTGCTGTTCTGATTCGTCCCCGAGGATTGACGCTAGGCCAGATAAATATAACTGTGTAATACATAACAACGCATTGGTTATAAGAATTTGTTCTGACTTTTATTACTGTCACATCGAACTCTCGTTACACAACGGATATGGCAGTCATTCACTTAAAGCGCACTCTTATAATTTCTTATCGCCCTCACACTTGCCTCTGGGCTCTAAACGCATTCATACTCGCATCTTAACTACATGTGGACCGTTCCCCATCGAACGGCCCACCTATACTATCTAACTTTTACCGGCCCTGCGGTCTCTTACTAGTGCCACTTGCTTTTAATATGTCCGCCTAACTATTCTTCACTAGTCTCTGCGTCTCCTAACTATCACGTTTTCTTCTGCCGGCTAAATGTCTATTACACTTGCTTGGTGTCATTCTTCTAGATCGTCACTCCCTGCGAACTCAGTCTCTCCAAAGTGTTCAGTATCAAGTGCTCCCGATCTTTAGTGTTTACTTCTTTAATTTGGATCTTATCAGCCAATCAAAAGTGACTTCCTACGCGTCTGTCTGCCCACTCACTTCTAGACATGGCCTTCACGTTTTCCACGTGAATTTCGACCCATCGTCTCCTTATTTTTCTCGTAACTTCGTCTTACTATCTTTTTCCTTTTTTCTCCTTGACCTTGTTCTCTCGTCTTTGTTTACTCCTCTACTCTCTCCACTCCTCCGCCTTCTACACTTGTAGGTCTTCTATTCTTCCATGTATTAGTGCCTGATCGTCTGCAAATAAAAGCACGTTGATCTCCTCTGTCTCTGATGGGTTAGCTAACTTGCATAAGTAGTCCACGTAGTTTCTTGTTATAAAACTAAAGTATATTATCAACAAATATATGTCCCAGCATTATAACAGCATATATTAACAGCATTCTAAAACACTGACTGGTCCATATGGAAGATGTTTAGTCCGCCTGCAAAATACCAAATACCGCAAATATTATTATTATTACCGAAAGGTAAGATCTTGCGAGGTACATAAAAAGGGCTTTACGACATTCAAAGTCTCACTAAGTCTGCAATATTAATATTGATAGTAATGTTCCATGGAAAATAGTGCACAGGAAGAGATAATTATCAGGCGCAAATCTGTTCAACCAGGAGCTACAGCTTGTAAGGAAAAATAGAGCAGCAGAAAAATAGCTAGGCAGGTTTGACAAGCTCTCGCTAAATGGATCACGTACCGCCACTAGCTATAACATATCCACACCATCTGAGTTATTTTGAAACTGACCTTGTCACACGTCACACAGTCCACAAGCCGTGCCAGAACCATTGTGAAGGATACAGTAAGTAAGTAAAGTACCCCCTTCACGCCAAGTGGCGTATAGGGAAATATGGTGTTAGTGACCCTATATTTTACAGACCTTCAGCACATGATTTTTGGGGTAATGTGGTCGGTATTACGACTGTACTACTTTACTTTCCCGGAAAAAAATCCGGTATCCATTTAAGGCTTGGTGAACCCGGAAGCAGTCGGTTGGGATCGAACCCTACCCCTTGTCCTTTGTAGTCCAGTTGAACCACTGAGCTATCGCTGCTCCCTGAGAGGTACAGTACCAGACAAAAAAAGACATGGAGGACAAAATAAAAGATGGGTGGATAACATCAGATAATGGACAGGAATGTATCACAGAGCTGTTCTACATCTCAATGATAGCAAGTAAATTATGAAAATGTTGTCTATGGTGCCCCGAGACCGATAATGTTACTGGGTAACTGATATTGATTGAACTATTCCAGCCCACATCGGGTTTTATGGCCACAGTCGCCTTCATAGACTAATGTAACAAGTGGATCCTCATCACTGTGTTGGAGAAATTAACAACAGTAACAATGTGCTCATTAAACTGAATGAAATATCTAAAATGATTAGTCTTATGTCTAAGTTTGATGAGATGGGTAAAATTGTTTTACTTTTTGTCTGTTGGTAAACTTTGTTCTTTTTTAACTGATGAAACATCTAAGAACAAATGAGTCGGTGTTTTGTAGGTTTCAGGATTAGCCTTGAAATGGGAGTGGGAACAAATGCCTATAGCATTATCAGCTTTATGTTCACTTGGCTATTTGTTGTGTATCGTTGATCATAGCTATCTCCATCTGATGGGTCATCACAGTAAATATATGGCACACCAGATTTGTGAAATCAGTTGAAATTCTCTATATGTTCTTTGTATCATGATGATGGGATGTATGTGTTTGATGACATCTTTTAGAAGAGGTAGATCTGCTTAGACCAGAGAGAGAGAGAGAGTGAGAGAGAGAGAGAGAGAGAGGGAAGGAATAAATATGCTTGAGGCATTTCCTTATAATAAATGTTTCAGAAATAACACCAGGGCTAAAACTAAGAATAGCAAAATGTTACATCTTCTCAATATTCCTATATGGTGCTGAAACATGGACATTAGACAAGAAAACAGAACAGAGAATTGAAGCCTTTGAAATGTGGATATATAGAAGAATAGGTAGAGTTGGATGGAAGGAAAAGAAAACAAATGACAAAGCCTTAAAACAACTAAAAATGAAAAGAGAACTTTCAGACCAAGATTAACATGGACGAGTAACATCAAAAGATGGACAAATCAACCGATGACAACCTGCACCATCAAAGCAAGAGATAGAGCAAAATGGCGCTACATGGTAGCCAACCTTCGTTGCGGAGACGGCACTCAATGATGATGATGAAATGTTTCAGATGTTCTAATCGTATTTCTAGTTTTTGTGTTTATCAAAGACTTTTTTTTTCTAAACCAGAAATAGACTTACAAGCTATACAATTGTCCCTTATTTTCTCTTTGTTAGTGAGCAAATGAATGTCAGCTTGACCTTCCATAGGTAGTGTTAAAGTTACACCTTATCTTGGCTCCTGTCATTAATGTGGAGACGTTCTTAATTTTCTTTACCTTCTGGAATATGCATTTGGCTACAGGTCCTCATGTAGAGATGTTATACCTGAAAACATTGCGGTTACAATTAGTTAGAAGTTTAACTTGACAGAATTTAGTTTGCATTTTTCAATCTTAGTAATCTAGTGCTTAAAAAGTACAATTGTTTTCCATGCAAAGTCTTTGGCCGAATGTCATTTGTCATTAAAGTTGGGATTTATAACTTTAATTATTTTTTTGTCACTAGATAGTTTCACAGCTTTTGTAGTATTCGAATAAAAAAAGACAAAGAAACGAAAAAGAAGCAAAACTGTCAGCCGAGAACAAAGAGAAAGATACATTAAGTGACACACTTTAAAAGCATAGAGGATGCACATCACCCACTGGGGAAATGTAAAAAAAGAGATGGGTAAGTCCTGTAAAGCAAAATACAAATTATGAAACATAATACGTATATGAAATACAAATAAAACAGAGCACAATATTACACGACTTCCGGTATATGGTGGATAGGCGGCGGTAACAATTGAAAGCTAAGCAAGAAAAGTGTTCCTTGTTGCAGTTTCCTCATATTCCAAGTCCAGCTTCTTGCAGGAGCTACTGAGTTAAGTGCTCTGTGCATACCGTGAGCTGTGTGTCTCATCCGTTTTGATCATGTTTCGATATTCCAATTGTTTACGATTAATGACGATATCATATGACAGGGAACAGTTGGCTGTGTTCACTTTCTGCACGGTTTCGCCTTATATCTTTTGGCGTGTGCTGAGACTGCTACGATGGGGACTACTACAGTTACCTTTCTTTGTTTGGGAGATGAGATTCGGATGATTACGCTGGCACGGGCGGTTGAGCAATTATGGATTTTAATTCGTTTGCAGTGATACCGGGGCCTTCCATAACCAAATAACAAATAACAAACAATATTACACATTCTTCCTAGCACTCTTCTACCAATGTCAAACATAATACAACACATAAATAATGCACAATAACAAACAAAGATAAATTCATCACAATGAATATGAAATAATTTAAAAGAATAGTGAAAATAACAAGATGGAAATTAATTGGAGGTAGAGATATAATTGAGAAAGTGGAGTTATCATTAATGCGGTTCATGTGTAAAATACCAGGCTGGACAATTTGAACATGTAACACGATCACCACCAGACATTATCCCTTAAAGAGCTTTAATCTTCTGGTATCTGACTATGCATTCTTCAAATACACTTAATAAAGTACATTGCACACAGTTGTATAATAATAAGAGGCACTACTTAAATGATATCTTACTCAGTCTCTTTCCTTTTGATTTGACCACAAGAAAGCCACCACTTGAGACTGTCCGGTGCCAACTTTTAACGTTTGTATGTGAAATAATGTAACGTTTGTATGTGAAATAATTTAACGTTTGTATGTGAAATAATTTAACGTTTGTATGTGAAATCATTTAACGTTTGTATGTGAAATAATTTAACGTTTGTATGTGAAATAATTTAACGTTTGTATGTGAAATAATGTAACGTTTGTATGTGAAATCATTTAACGTTTGTATGTGAAATAATTTAACGTCAGGTCTTTATCAGCCCTTGTTTGCTGTGTAACTTTTCGTCTGCCTTTTATTCTCCCACCATTAAGAGTCCAGGAAGCCACGATAGCTCAGTGGTTAGTGAACTGGACTACAAAGTACAAGAGGTCGCGTTCGATCCTGATCGACGGCTCTCGGGTACACCCAGTCTTAAGTGGGTACTGGCTTTTTTTTCTAGGAAAGTAAAGTTGCTCGGGCGTAATAGTGACCATATTACCTCAAAAATAATGTGCCGAAGGTCTATACAAATTATGGTCACTAACACCATATTCCCTATAAGCCACTTGACGTAACAGGGATCTCTACTTTACTTTTACATTTTGAGTCCAGCAAAGAACTACTCTTAGTATATCTACCTGAGGAAATTTGAGAACATATCTATCCATCGCCACATTCTCCTTTGGACATTTATTCTGACTGAAATGAAACGGTGTGTGTATTTTCGCGGAAGACTACAGTGTAAAGACTGTATATTAAAAGGCAAAAACACTATTCTTTATTTATATTAGTATATAATTTAGCAGTAGTAATTCATGTTCCTTACTATACAAAGCATATATTAAAAGGTGAAAGAGCAGTAAAACAAGAGGTAGACCTAGAGTAAGATGGGTAGACAACATTTAAAAAGCGCAATAGCAACATGCCAATGAGTCAGCGGCGGATATTCAGTGGAGGCAACGGAGGCCATGACTTTTCTATTATTCTATCACAATTACATAACACAATTACATAACACAATACATAACACAATTACATAACACAATTACATAACACAATACATAACACAATTACATAACACAATTACATAACACAATTACATAACACAATATAACACAATTACATAACACAATACATAACATAATTACATAACGCAATACATAACATAAAAACATAACACAATACATAACACAATTACATAACACAATTACATAACACAATACATAACACAATTACATAACACAATTACATAACACAATACATAACACAATTACATAACACAATTACATAACACAATACATAACACAATACATAACACAATTACATAACACAATTACATAACACAATTACATAACACAATTACATAACACAATACATAACACAATTACATAACACAATACATAACACAATTACATAACGCAATACATAACATAAAAACATAACACAATACATAACACAATTACATAACACAATACATAACACAATTACATAACACAATAACATATCACAATACATAACACAATTACATAACGCAATACATAACACAATTACATATCACAATACATAACACAATTACATAACGCAATACATAACATAAAAACATAACACAATACATAACACAATTACATAACACATTGTATAACACAATTACATAACACAATACATAACACAACTACATAACACAATACATAACAGAATACATAACACAATTACATAACACAGTTACATAACAAGTAATTTTGGAAGGAAAAATACAAGGTAAAATAGGCAGACCGAGACAAGCGTGGACAACTAAGATCAAAAGATTGAGAAGTTTGCATATGGTAACCTGCTCCATCAAAGCAAGAGTCAGACAGAAATGGCGCTCCATGGTAGCCAACCTTCAGTGCAAAGACGGCACTCAATGATGATGAATTAAAAACATACCCAGAATATCAGTTGGCGGTCAGAATATAAATAACATGAGGTGTACTGATTACAGTTTTATTCGATAAGAGTTATCATGAGTTACAAGAAAGGATTAACCTTCATCATCATCATCATCAAGTACCGGGCCTACTGGCGTAGGTGATCATGTCTCTCCACAACTTTCCATCTCGGCAGCTATTTATCATTTCTGTTGTTGACCTTCCGCCAAGCCATTCTCTTAAGCTGTCTTGCTATTTTTTCTCTTTGCTTCCCTCTATCTCTTCGTGCCTCAATTTTTCCAGTTGTTACAATATATTCCAGTTATTCTCTTCTCATTATATGGCCACAAAATGTTGATTGTATCTTCCTAATATTGGAAATTAGCTCTCTTTTTGCTTTGACCTCTCTCAGAACATCTTCATTACTATTCTTAGCTGTCCATGATACTCTCAACATTCTTCTGTAAAACCACATTTCTACAGACTCCAGTGATTTTCTTGTCTGTTGTCCTATTGTCCATGGTTCGCATCCATATGTTAAGACTGGCTTTACATAACATTTAAGAACTATTTTTCTTGTTTCTATTGTCAAAAATGGATTGCATAGTATCTTCCTCATTTTTTGGAAAGCTGCTTTTGCCTGAGCCATTCTGCATCTCACCTCTTTTGTACATCTTCCGTCTGAGGTTAACAAAGTTCCAAAATATTTAAATTCATTTACCTCTTTTAATATTGTTCCACTTGTCTTTATTTTGCACTGAGGTGATGTCTTTTTCGTTGTTGTTACCATTACCTCTGTCTTTTTGCTATTAAGGCTGAGTCCTTTATTTTTTATTTCTTTCACTATAATGTCCACCATTTTTTGTAACTCATTTTCACTCTTAGCGATTAAAAGTATATCATCAGCATACCTTAGATTATTTATATTATGACCTCCAATTGTTATTCCAGGCATTTCCTTTATGGATCTTAAAATAATCTCACTATAAATATTAAACAAATCTGGTGACAGCACACAACCCTGTCTAACCCCTTGTTTTATTTGTTGAAACATTCCCAATTGGTTTCCAGTTCTTATGGCCGCTGTTTGTTGCCAGTACACGTTCTTTATTATTCTTAGATCTTTGATGTCTACGTTTATGCTTTCTAAAATTTTGATTATTTCTTGGTGCATTACTTTGTCAAATGCCTTGGTGTAATCTATGAAACATAGGTATAGATCTGTTTTCACCTCTATGGCTCTTTCTACTAAAGACCTTATGATATAAATGGCATTGCTTGTTCCTTTATCTCTAACAAAACCACACTGTTCATCACTAATTTCTGGACTGATTTTGTTTCGCACTCTTCGCATGATGATTCTTAGAATTATCTTTATCATATGACTCATAAGGCTTATTGTGCGATGATCATCGCATTCAATCGTACCCGATTTCTTTGGTAGGTGTATGAATATTGATTTGAGCATGTCGTCTGGTACATATCCGCTGTTGTAGATATCATTCAATATTTTTTTTTATTATTTCTATTCCAAAATCAAACATGGCTTCAATCTCTTCTTTATTTATATTATCTGGTCCAGGAGTTTTGCCTGCTTTCATATTGCGCAAGGCATCTTCAACTTCTTCTATGAGTATTTCTGGTCCTTCTCCATTATCCTCTATATTTACTTCCGTTCGTTCATCATTATAAAGATCGTTAATGTATTCTGTCCGTCGTTCCCTTATGTTTTCTTGATCAATCAACAGTTCTCCTTCCTTTGATCTTAGACATCCATTGTTAGAGTCACAAGACAACACTCACGCCTGTATACTGAGTGATTCGATGAGCATGATAAGAAAAGTGGAGGCGGGATCTGTACGCATGCAATTGATAGAGTCATTGCAGAAGTCAAAAATACGTAAGGTCTCTTTTGTCTATGTCGTTGGACATGCGGGAGTACGGGGAAATGAAAGGAAAGAAGGAACAGGTTGACTAGCTGCGCTGTCGTTGAGGACGGTCAACCAATGGATCGGGCGGACATCATCAATGCCCTCCGAGATGTGAGAAGACACAGAACATCGACAAACACAGATCCACGTCACTCCTTCGAATGATAGAGATGGGAGTTAAGGTGGGCACAGCCAGAAATGAGAAGTGGGCGCGTAAGAAGACTAATCAACCAACACAGAACTTGAGTGGTCAGTCGCTGGACACTGCTGGATTTGCTGAGGAGGGGATCTGAGCACATATGGACATATTCCGAGTGCAATGATGATGACCCGCTAATAAAAAGAAAAAGAAATAACTCGGGGGGGGGGGGAGGAGGAGGGTCAACGATAGAACCAGAGGGAGAGAGGCCGCTTGGTCGATCAGTCGCCACGACGTGTGAGTCTCAGGACTTATATTTCACCCCCGATAGAAAAAAATCCTTTCTGTCAACAGCGGGCTTCGAACACCGTACGCCGGCTTTTCAGCTAGCGGAACATTGGTTTTAGCCGCACGGCCACGCGCACCTCATACTGTGGTAACGGGAGGACGAAATTATGAGAGGTAAATAGTAAGACGAGATATGTTGACAGTTCACTAGAGTAATTTTTTAAGGAAGTCGAACATCAGAACTAATTAGCAACTATAGATAGATAAATTGTGAAGAGAAAAGAAATGATTACCTACGCCAGTAGCGCGGTGTTTGATGATGATGAGCGTTGCTATGACACCGGTTAACATATCACAATAAAACATAATCCCACGATACGATTTACCTAAAAGTCCACTGTTTATTCTCAATAATTCTGAAGGCGAATTTTATATATTTTTGTTAACCATGCTTTCCGGCTTCCAGCCAGAGCTACTGAGTTTAATGTTCTGTGCACACTGTGAGCTGTGTTTTTAATCTGGATAGTGTTTCAATATTCAGATTGCTTACGATGAATGATGATATCATATGCCGATGGACAGTTCTGCTTCATTCAATTTCGGTGCCACTTGGCCCTATTTTGGCGCGTGCTGTAGTTGCTATGATGGGGACTGCAGCTGCCTTTCTTTGTTTGGATCCTTCAATGAGATGAATTTTATTTCGGATGATTCCACTGACACGGGCGGTTGAACAATTATGGATTTTAATTTGTTTTGCAGTGAACCGAGATCTTCGACTAACCATAACTATAACCATGTTCTCAGTCTGGAACACACCTAACGTATATTCATCATCATCATCAGGGCCGTCATTGTCATCATTATTATAACCATTATCACGCAGCTTGTCCAGTCTTTGAAAACGTTTCTCTCAATTAGCTTCACACTCATCATCCTCATCATCATCATCAAGTACCGGGCCTGCTGGCGTAAGTGATCGAGTCTCTCAACAATTTTCGATCTCGACAGTTCTTTATCATTTCTGTTGTTGACCTTCTGCCAAGCCATTCTCTTAAGCTGTCTGGTATTTTATCTCTTTACTTCCCTCTATCTCTTCGTCCCTCAATCTTTCCAGTTGTTACAATATATTCCAGTTGTTCTCTTCTTATTACATGGCCAAAAAATTATGATTGTTTCTTCCTAATATTGAAAATTATCTCTCTTTTTGCTTTGGCCTCTTTCAGCACATTTTCATTACTCTTCTTAGCTCTGCATGGTATCCTCAACATTCTTCTGTTTAAATTAATACCACATTTATACAGATTACAGTGTTTTTCTTGCCTGTTGTCCTATTGTTCATGATTCACATCCATAAGTTAAGATTGGCTCTACATAACATTTAAGAACTCTTTTTCTTGTTTCTATTGTCAAAAATGGATTACATCCTCATTTTCCGGAAAGCTGCGTTTGCCTGGGCCATTCTTCACCTCACCTCTTTTGTACATCTTCCATCTGAGGTTAATAAAGTTCCCAAATATTTAAATTCATTTACCTGTTTTAATATCGTCCCACTTGTCTTTATTTTGCACTGAGGTGATGTCTTTTTCTTTGTTGTTACCATTACTTCTGTCTTTTTGTAGCTTCGCACTATCCCTTGGAATTTCATGTTGTCTTCCTCGCTCAATCAGTGTAGTCTTGATATCGTTCATTATCTTCTACAGCGCGTGTTTTACTTCTTCCTTTAACTATCGCTCCATCTTTGAATCTTTACAAATGACGTGTACCATCTTCCTTACCATCACCTCCCTGTTGGAACATCGCTTCCAAGACAGATGCGTTGAAGTGTTCTCTGATCTACGCTAAATGTCCAGCGTCTGCAGCAGCCATCCCAGCTCGTCAATGATATCCTGTACCAACTCTTAAATATTTCTCGCTTTATTGTATCATGTGACTGAACTATGACAGTTCATTTTTTTCAACAGGCACAAACACACACAATCACTCACAAACACACACACACACACATATGACTTTTCCACATATCGAAAGTATGTACTATGGGTTGTAGTATTATTTATTTTAAAAAATTAGTGATTTATTTGTAAGATTAGGAAAAAGTATATGTGGTAATTTTATAAATCCGAAGCATGAACAAGCACAAAAAACCTACTTGTTATACAATACTTAAAATAAGAAATTGTATTTATATAATTAAAATGAAAAGCATGGGTAGTGATTTATAGAATTAAGGGGGAAAATCCTGATATATATATATATATATATATATATATATATATATATATATATATATATATATGTGTGTATATATAATTTTTTTGTGAAGTGATAGTTATATATATTAATACAATTATTAAAAAAAATACATTGTTCAATATACTTTATTTTTATTATTTATCAAAAAAGCTAATTGATATAAAATATAAGTATCTATTTCTATCTCAGGGAGCCGCGATAGCTCAGTGGTTAGTGAACTGGACTACCACGGACAAGGGGTAGGGTTCGATCCCAACCGACGGCTTCCGGGTTCACCCAGCCTTAAATGTGTACCGGATTTTTTCTGGGAAAGTAAAGCAGCACGGGCGTAATACTGACCACATTACCCCAAAAATCGTGTGCTGTAGGTCTGTAAAATATAGGGTCACTAACACCATATTTCCCTATACGCCACTTGGCGTGACGGGGGTACTTTACTTTTACTATTTATATCTCAAAGAGAGTTCATCAGTGCTATATAGAATCATTTCTGACCTATGGAAGCGATACATGGACAGTAAGTAGACAAATAAACGAAAAGATGATTAGAGGCCACAGTGATGGGATTTCTCAGAAGAATGTTGAAAATCCCCTGGACAGCTAAAAGACCAATGAGGAAGTTTTCAAAGATGCCAACACAAAAAGGGAACTCCTAAAAAAAGCATTAGGAAGAAACAATCAACATTTTTCAGGCACATCATAAGAAGAGGAAAGTTGGAATACTTGGTTACAACTGGCAAAATAAAAGGAAAGAGAGATCGCAGGCGACAAAGAGATACAACTGGAGACAAACTGGATAGCTTGGTGTAACGGCATGGAAAACAATCAACAGCAGAATTGATACGATGCACTGTAAATAGAGGATTGTGGATGGATATGATCGCCTACGCCAACCGGTATGGCACATGATTATGATGATTCCTGTCTCTCAGTCTTCAATAAAATAATTTCCAATATTTCTCTAAAAGTAGGTGTTGATTGCTGTCACGTGATGTTGGCGAGACCCGACTACCGGCTTTGTTATCTCAGATATTGAACACTTACGAAGCGTCTGGGCATCAATATGTGGATGCCGTGTTTAAATCCTAAATATTATAGCAAAACTGTTCTTAACGCCTTCGGACATCTCGAGTAATACAATTGACAATAATAAATCAATAAAATTAATTTATAGAAGCTCCCGTCAGTCATATCTGAATATGGATTTTGCAGCGCTCATAGGAAATGTTATTTTTTTCTTATCTTTCGCCGTGTATCTAATTTTTTATTTTAATATATTAGCTTCTTGCGTGAGTTTCAGCTATAGCGTGTGTTTCCAAAGATTGCGATCTGCAGCTATTTCTTCCAAGCTGCATGGTTTATGTTCAGAGTCTTCATGTCACGTCTACATACGTCTATAAGTCGAAGTTTTTTTGCGACCCCAGTTCTTTTTCCATCTACTAATTGTCCATAAATTATATCTTTTGGCATGCGGCCATCTTTCATACGATGTACGTGGCCAAACCAGCATAATCTATGTTGTTTGCGTGTAGGCCTGTGCGACGCTTGAGAGGACTCCACGTCTGTAACCTTGTCCTTACAGGTGATAACCAAGAATACGGCGCTGACAACAAGTATGGAATGCATAAAAATATAGCTAAAAATTATCGTAGTAAAGTATAGCTGAACAATTTATTGCTTGAAAAATTGTGGTCAGATTTATGGAATTCAGGAAATATATATTTTTGGTAAAATACTTGGTGAGATACCATATATTTAGAAATTGTGAGTGGTTACATTTATTTTAAAATTGAATTTGTATTGCAATTATGTATTGATAACCTGTCTGTTAGTTGTCACAAAGTGAATATTAATGTGAGACCTCGTAGGGTTATATCTGACTACACTTCACCTTTATTCCATTCAGAAGATAACCCACACCCACAGATATAGTGTTTCTGTCTTTCCAAAACGACAACGGGACAGTCTTATTATTATAATTGGTTAATGTCCTTGGTTACGTGAAAGTCCAATTATTTGTGAAGAAATGCCGAATCAATAGCATGGACCTCAACATGAGAGTAGATTCAATTACATTATGGATGTAGAGAATTACTTAACGCTAATAGTTAATAGTAAAATGTTCTGATATATTTTAGTAGATTATATTAAAAATAATAGGTGTCAAATAATGTGTAATTGTACATGTTAATTCTACACATTTTTCATATGTCGTTTAAATTACCATCGCGTCGATAATGTTATCATAATTAGGTAATTATTGGCAGTGTAAAGTGTGGCAAAGAAACGGAAGATTTTTGCTTAAAATATAGAAATTTTGTTAAATCATTCAATTTAACTTAAATATAAGTCACTTAGTGTAACAGTACACTATACTAACGTAAATAAAAATAAAAGACGTTTATATGTGAATAGAAACCGTGTGTGCATGCATTTGTTATTGTTACAAAGAAAAGAATAGAGAACTCGTTGACAAGAAACTTTATTTTGTAATAAAATAAAATATAGTTATTAGTCATATTTTCTTAACAATTTGATAAACACAATTGTGCTGGTATTATTGTTAGCAACGTATAGCATGAAAGTAGAATACAGATGCAATATTACAGTTTTAAAATTAACACAAGAAAAACAAACTGTGATCATAGTTCATGAATAAATTACACAAACAACAAATTGTACGATTTCTTCACAATCACTACAGTGATAAGATCTGCCTAGTCTTGCTTTGAAAGATTTAGCTCCCACATTTAAAGCAAGAACTGAGAAGACAAGAAAATTTAGCTCCAACATTTAAAGCAAGAACTGAGAAGACAAGAAAATTTAGCTCCAACATTTAAAGCAAGAACTGAGAAGACAAGAAAATTTAGCTCCAACATTTAAAGCAAGAACTGAGAAGACAAGAAAATTTAGCTCCCACATTTAAAGCAAGAACTGAGAAGACAAGAAAATTTAGCTCCAACATTTAAAGCAAGAACTGAGAAGACAAGAATTAATCGGTGTTTAACACAACTCAACAATCCGCTATGTTTATTTCTGTGCTACTGCTTTTATTATTATTATCCTATTAGAATCAGGCCCAAACTCTGAAGTTGTATTCCTTAAGTAATTAATTTTTAGTTTCAAATTCTAACGATTGAGGCGTTGTAAAAGTACGGACGTTGCCAGTAGAAACAATTTATACAATCACAATAGTTTACCAAGGCATTCATTATTGAGGACTTTCAAGAAATGGAGACTTTCATGAATACTCTAACCTCAGCCACGAATATTACTGCCATGAATGATTATGATTACGGAACAGAGACCAAGATGTTCATGAAAGTTTTAAGCGATCATGAGCGAATGATAATAGAGTCAATATTCTACGTTTCATTTAATGGTTTTGTTGGGCTGCTTGGAATTTTAGCCAACATTGTTAATATCGTTATTTTTTACAAGCAAGGTTTTTCTAATACTGGAAACATTGCCTTCTTCAGTCTTGCTATTTCTGATCTCTTGTGCTTGATGTTTCTAGTTAGCGCGTCCCTCTGCATGAATCCACTTCTGCCAATTCATGGCGTTCAGTGGGTGGGTGTAGAAGTGATGTATGTATCTTCCGGCTGGCCACATATGTGTTTCTGTCGAATTACGAGCTATATCACCATTTACATAACTGGTGAAAGATGTCTCTCTATTGCTTTTCCCCTGAAAGTAAAACAAATCGTAACGAAAACAAAAACAATAGTAATTATATGTCTGATTTTTACAATTAACTTAATGACAGTTGTTCCAGAATGGGCTACTTCTAACCTTGGATGGAGATTTGTAGAGGAGAAAAATAGAACCCTCCTGGCAGTTATCTTTACCAGTAGCAGGAAAAGTGTCGAGGGGTTTAGTTTCTTCATTCACTCTGTCTTTAACATTGCAGCTTTCGTTGGAGTCGTCTTTTTCACAGTTGTCCTTGTAATCAAGCTAAAGCAGAACTCACATTTGCGCAGTGAGTTAACCTCAGGCAACGATCAGAAGGGCTCAATGTCCCCCAGAGATAAAAAAGCAGTTAAAATGATTGTGTTGATAGCCAGTATTCTCATCGCCTGCTATATCCCTGGAGCTATGTGTTCCATGACAGTTTTCGTAGTTGGGCCAGAGTTTATGATACAAGGAAAGTACATCAACATTTGTTCATCTGTGTGGGGGATTGCTTTTTCTTTTCAGTCCATAAATTCCAGCGTCAACATTTTCCTCTACTATAGGATGAGTTCTAAATATCGACAAACATTCGACGAACTCTTTAAAGTGATCAGAAATGATGGAAATTGAAACATGAAACACGCGACAATAGAAGATGTGACCACAGTACGCATACAGGTTCAGCATTGACCAACTATCACGACATGCTTGCCATAGATCTCCGTTTCCATGATGGCGGAAATAAGTCACGTCCTCTCGATCGCTGCAGAAATTGCTTAGGAATCTGATTAATTTTGGCTTTCCGTTGCAATTTTCTGCATTCAAGTCGAAATGGTGTTCTACTTATCATATCTACACCAATGAATTGGCGTTGCACGCACGGCAATACTCCGTTTTGACAAATCAAGTGTTGTGAATGCGACCTTCCACCGTCTAGTATTGATCTGCATTTTATGTCACACTGAGTGCTGTTCAAAGACCGTTGATGGATTTGTTGCCGCAAGTTATTTACAATTTCCAACGCATTAATGTGGTGGGCTTCGTCAAGTCAGTCGAAGTTTAATCTTTTTGGTGAATTTGCACCGTGTTTCGTTCGTTGCAGACTGCATTCACTAGAGTAATCATGAATCCATGGGCGCAGCCACTTTGTGCGTGCTACGTCATCATAATGGACCATCGTGTGTCCCAAGACCGACCATGCGCTAATCTTGCGATCTGTTGTTTGGTGTGCAACGGGGATAATCTGACGACGAACTGTATTTTGTATGTTGGGAGTTGGAGTCAAACACGCTGTCCTAACATCATCAAGTGCTATACATTTAAATACTTGACGATTATCATTTTCAGTAGGACATGAACTTCCGGGCAATATGGTGGATAGGCCGCAGGAACCATTGACGGCTATGTCTGAAAAGTGTTCCTTCTTGCAGTTTCCTCATATTCCAAGTCCGGCTTGTTGCAGGAGCTACTGAGTTAAGTGCTCTGTGCACACCGTGAGCTGTGCGTTTCATCCGTTTTGATCATGTTCTGATATTCCAATTGTTTACGATGAATGCTAATATCGTATGACAGGGAACAATTGGCCGTGTTCACTTTCTGTGCGGTTTCGCCTTATGTCTTTTGGCGTGTGCTGAGACTGCTATGATGGGGACTACAGCTACCTTTCCTTGTTTGGAAGATGAGTTAGTAATTCGGATGATTCCACTGGCACGGGCGGTTGAGCAATTATGGATTTTAATTCGTTTGCAGTGATACCGGGGCCTTCCATAACCAAAGATCTCCGTGTTAAGAGTCTATAGTTTCTGTCTCAAAAAGTAGTTTTAGCAAACGTACTTTACAGTAGCAGTAAAACCAGCTATGGCGGTCATTAAGTTGCTTCTTTATAACCAACTAATTTGGTTATTTGGTTATGGAAGGCCCCGGTATCACTGCAAACGAATTAAAATACATAATTGCTCAACCGCCCGTGCCAGTGGAATCATCCGAATTACTATCTCATCTCCCAAACAAAGAAAAGCAACTGTAGTCCTCATCATAGCATAACCAACTAAGTTGTGTTTTAGGTCTCAGTCTGAATAGTAAGAAAACAGAAGAAAGTTCTCAGTCTGAATAGTAAGAAAACAGGAGAAAGTTCTCAGTCTGAATAGTAAGAAAACAGAAGAAAGTTCTCAGTCTGAATAGTAAGAAAACAGAAGAAAGTAAAGTGAAGAACGCTATTGCAAAACAATTTCTCTTTATATATTTGACAGCAAATGCATTTTTATGGGAGTTTACATGGTAGACCGTGCTGGGCTTTGACTATCGATGATGTACAAGATACATATTTGAACTTGATCATACTGACCGGGATTATGGCATTAAAATCTATACAATGGTACATAACCAGTATCCTGTTTGGCAACCGGGACCTGACCACATAAATGGAAGAACATCACATCGGAAAAAGCGACTTAAGGAGGTTGAGGTGAAGGTCTTTGTCCAGTGCTATTGAGGTCGTGCATCTGGGTGGAAGCCATCTCCAGTGCTTTCGCTATAGTGTAGTGGGCGTGGTTCACACTGAGAACATCGTGGAGAGCAGGTCTGAACATTATCGCGTTGTTGTCCGTTATGCAATGAAGATGATCTGTCTACTAAACTAAAATAAACCGATGTCAACCACGAGTAGGAATGTCTTTATATGACGATCGTGCTGAACAGAAAAACAAGAGTAGCTTGTTAAATATATTTTATGTTTTCAATGTTACGTTTAATTTGTTCATCATAATTTACATTTTAGTGTTTGATTATTGTAATATCTTTACAAATACATTTAGTTCTTCAATTTTGTAAATGAATTTGGTTAAATTGGAAAAAAAAATGTCACCGCATGTAGATGGATTCGAACCCGGAACTTTTCTACACAGAGGCCGACATCTTACCTCCAGACCACCATATCCTGCAAGGTCTACAGAGACATATTAATAATTCTATAAAGCAACATTTATTAACACAGTAACAGACATGTGGCTACATGATCAAACAGTGCAGCAAAGACCATCTTACATGGAACAGTCAAAGGATGATGAAGTGACAGGTAAAATAAAGTGGTCATTGAAATAATGATGTCAGCGAACAAAGAATAGGGAGGCTGATCAGGGAATTGTTCTCTCTTGAACCTACACAGGACACAACAGTAAAGTATGGAGATAAGAAAGTAATAGTTTCATCTTGTCGTCTCTTATAAGAATGACAAAGGAACTAAGGGACCAATCAAGGAATGGTACTATATAATATAGTAGTAGTTTCCGTCAGTCATAGTTGACTATGGATTTATCAGCGCCCCTAGAAATATTATTTTTTTCCTTTCTTTTCTTTCGTCGTGTATTCTCTTTCTCTATGAATCTGCATGCTTCTTCTTTGAGGTGAACCTTTAGAGTGTGTTTCCAGAGATTGCGGTCTGCAGCTATGACGTCCCATGCTGCAGGGTTTATGTTCAGAGTCTTCATGTCACGTTTACGCACATCTACAAATCGAAGTTTTGGGCGCCCCTTAGTTCTTTTACCATATGCCAGTTGTCAATGGAGTATATCTTTTGGTACGCGGCCATCTTACATACGGCGTACATGGCCAAGCCAGCCTAACCTACGTTGTTTGAGCAGCGTGTAGATATTCGGTAAGCCTGTGCTAGTCAGGATCTCCACGTTTGTCATTTTTTCCTTCCCGGTGATACCAAGAATACGGTGCAGACATCACATAAGGAATGCATTTAGCTTTCTCTCCTGCTTTACATAGGTTGTCCAAGATTCGCTGCCATACAGGAGGGTACTAATTATGCAGGCATTGTACACTGCAGCTTTTGTTTTAATTCTCAGTTTGTTGTTTTGCCAGACACGCCTAGAAAGACGGGCAAAGGTGGTAGCAGCTTTACCAATACGAGTATCAATCTCTGTATCTAAAGATAGTCTGTCGCTGATGATGGACCCCAGGTAGTTATACTGCAGAACGATATCAAGTTTGTAGTTGTCGATAGAGATTTCAGGTGTTACTTCGACGTCCTGACCGAGTATGTTAGTTTTCTGCAAACTTATTGTTTGACCGAAGTCTCGGCAGCATGCGAAAAGCGATGTACTATGCTCTGGAGTTCTTCCTGATGTTGCGTGATAAGTGCAGCGTCGTCAGCAAATAACAGATCTCTAATATAGATATGTCTGACTTTAGACCTTGCCTTTAGTCTTGAGATATTGAACAATCGACCATCAGATCTAGTATGCAGATAGACACCTTCATTTGCAGTTTTATTAAATTAACAGTTTTAACAAACATCCAAAGAAAGATCACGTTAGTAAACAAACACGTGAAGCTGGAACAGAGAACCTAAAGAATATCAGTAGTGACACATTTGACAGAGATGGAAGACAACACAGAAACTATAAATGCAGCCTATCATGATGAGAACAAAAGTTACAATGTTTACTAGGTATAATTTGAAAGGGTCTAAAATAAAATAAAATCATTCATTGAGAGGCAACCAAAGATGTGTCACAATCATGAAAAGGAGATTGACATAGCGATCATATACATAGATTAAACAAAAACGGTTGCACCAGCAGTCATACAACTGAGAACTGGGGTGATAGTTAAATTAAAGGGGAGAATGCTATCGGCTTGAAATACTATTCATTATAATGAGCCCTGTTCTTTTGTCGGTTGAAGACACATAATAAATGAATTATTATGGACGGAAACGTCCGAGGAGATAGATCAGCGAATCATTTCAGAGGAAGAGCTATGTTTACATAATTTTTTTTTTTTAAGAAGAAAAAAGTGGTATGGTGACAGATTACGTGGTAATGGACAAAACAAAAGTGAACGTTTCGGACAATTAGGCCTTCCGCTGGAACAACGAACAACAACACAAAGAATATGTATAAGGATATATAAACAAATCTAACTACAGGGCGATAATATGCTATATAGATACTCAAGAAAGGGAATAAATAAAAGGTCTCTTCCCTGTATTCCAGAGCGTGGTCACCTTCTGAATGAACTAAAATGAGAAGGCGGGATGACCAACTATATATCTCACTGACCAGGCAGTCAGGCGAGAAGACGGAACGGATGGGTTCTAAAAATATGGGGAGGTGGGTACAAGATATGTATAAACTGTGCATATCTAACTCTGTGTGTGCACCCCGAACCGATGAGTAAAAAAATGTGTATATAACAATACATACGTACAATCATAAATCCGTATGTATTGAACCAAAACACACAGAAGAAAACCCATAGGTGCCAAAATGTGCCAATACATATGCAAATAAATATATCAACATGTATAGGTTCGGTAGCGCATGGGGGTAAGAAATTTGTAGTAGGTGTCCATGTGTATGAGCGCGATATGTTCATGCTTTGCGGGGACAGCGAACCCAACTGTGCAATGAGGCGATTCTCAGTGGCGAACCCGCTGCGATTGTTTGAGTGACACGAGACAATGTCAGTGACTTGCATGCCAGGTTTACCACTGTGGCCGGGGGGTTGAACCGGGCAGACACAGGGCTGCCAGTCTTTTGCTTTGCTCAACATCACGAAGATGTTCACAAAATATGTCGCTCAAGCGTCTCCAGACTAACACACATACGTCAACTGGCAATGCTTACATATTATGGCGTAGAAGATGTTCCGTGACGCACAAGTAAACCCCTCCTTGATGTCGAATCGCATATTAGGGAACAAGACCGAATCGGCGCAAAGCACGTAGTTACAAGTTCTACAAACTCGACGTCCACAAGGAACAGTACCAAGGTGTTTGTGATTTGAGCAGGGGAGGTGGCTCGTGACAAGAATGTCTCTCAGACTCCTGTCGCGTTTGAAGGCTACCAAAGGAGAATCACTGAGAAGTAGACGGGTAGTGGGATCTGAGTGGAGAATTGAGTGGTACCGGTTAAGGATCCTCACAGCAGCTAAGTTGTGAGGGTTGTAGGTGAGGGTCTATAAGGTCCTATCAAAGGAACGGCGGGTGGATGGGGAGAGTGCCGCAAGACGGGAAATATCGAGAGCTCGCTGGAATGCAGATTTGAGGACCCAGTCAGGATAGAGACGACGCCTAAAGAAACTTACCATTAGGTGGGCCTGTTGGAGAAAATCTTGATCATCCTGGCAGATACGACGAATTCGTAATAATTGAGAATATGGAATGGAATCTCTGCAGTGAGATGGATGAGACGATGTGTAGAGACGATAACAGTGGGCGTCCGTGGGTTTATAGAAGACGGAAGTGTGGAGGCTGGAGGTACCAAGGGAGACGATCAGATCAAGAAAAGTGACGGACGAGGTTGAGATATTGATGTAATTTTGGTGGATTTATGAAAGTTGCCAATGTAGTCGATGAACCTGGAGATGACATCTTTCGGCAAGTCAGTCAGTCCAAAACCGTCATCGATGTACCGGAGGTATTTAAAGGGAAAGGGGTCACAATACGAGTTCAGTATTTGATGCTCAAGGTAACCCATAAACAAGCAATCATAACTAGGACTCATCTTGGTTCCCATAGCTACACCACTCACCTGGTCATAGAACTGTCCATTGAATTCGAAAGTATTAAGGTTGAGAACAAGTTCAGTGAGGCGGAGGAGAGTAGAAGTATCCACAGATGGATGCGTTCTTTGGTCAAGAAAGAATTGAACTATTAGGCCATCAGCATAAGGGATAGAGGTATACAGAGAGCATACGTCGAGGAAGAAAAGTCAGAACGAGCGTTCAGGGGTAAGAGAAAGAGAAGAGAAGATAGTGAGGGCATGATTCGTGTCCTTGACATAGGTGGGAAGATATGTCACTATGGGTTGGAAAATGCTGTCAAGATAGTCGGATATATGTTCCGTAGGACAACTACATGCTGAAACAATGGGACGACCAGGACAATTGGGCTTGTGGATCTTAGAAAGTATGTAGAAGGAAGTTTGCATAGAGCGTTGTCTGGAATGATGATACGGGACGCGCTAGGAGGGAGGGATTTAGCGTCGATAAGTTGTTTGATGGTTGAGCGAACCTTCTCATTGTTGCTAGTAGTGGAATAACCGGGGAAAGGTTTATAGAAGGTGGTGTCAGATAATTGTTTGGCACTTTCTTAGATGTATAGGTCCTTACGCCAGACCACCACGGCCCCTCCCCTATCAGCTGGTTTAATGACGATATCTTCCCGACTTCGTAGGTTGAAAAGGGAAGTTCGGCGGGAGTTAAGTTGGAACGAGGTACCCGGCAAATGAGGAGTTGCTCGTTCTCCCAAAGAGTAACCTATATAAGTCGAGAGTCCTTGAGGCACCAAAAGACGGTGTTCGATCAGATTTATGAGAGTGGAAACGAGAACATTCATCAACATCATCAACGGAAGATGAGGTGTCCGGTTTCCCTCAGTGATAGTATTCTAAACGCATGCGTCTGTGGAGATTATGGACATCCCTTACGAGACTATGACGGTCACTTGTTGAGCGCAGAGAGACAAATTGTAATCCTTTAGAGAGAACTGCGCGTTCGTTTTCTGATAATGTGAGGTCCGTTGGAATGCAGATGACTCAGGAATGGTGGCTAGGAGGGGGTGAGAGGTTGGTTTAGGTCGGAGGTCGGATATCTTCTTTTTGTGCTGAAAGGACATGAAGGTATAAAGTTCCCTGTTCAAGTTGTGAATAATTTCGCGAATCAGGTAGTCTGAACTGATCGTTAAAAGACGAAGTTGGGATAATACAAAATCAGCGTCTGTCAAGACCTACAAGTAAATATCACAGTTGAAGGAATACATCTGGAGACAGTTCAGAGCTACAACTACCTTGGACATACTATAACCAATGATGGAAAATGTAAAATTGAAATAAACAAAAGAATAGGTATGGCAAAAAGCAATTTTAATGCCATGAAAAATATACTAACAACAAAACAAATAACAGTAGGGCTGAAACTAAGAATAGCAAAATGTTACATCTTCTCAATATTCCTGTATGGTGCAGAAACATGGACATTAGACAAGAAAACAGAGCATATTGAAGCCTTTGAAATGTGGATTTATAGAGGAATAAGTAGAATTGGATGGAAAGAAAAGAAAACAAACGATGAAGTTTTTAAAACAACTAAAATTGAAAACAGAACTAGTAAATACAATTAAGACAAGACAAATTAAATTTTTGGGGCACGTTAAAAGACACAATAAAAGTAATATTGGAAGAGAAAATACAAGGTAAAAGAGGCAGAGGCAGAACAAGACTAACATGGACGAGTAACATCAAAAGATGAACAAGTCAATCTATGACAACCTGCACCATCAAAGCAAGAAACAGAGTGGAATGGCGATCCATAGTAGCCAACCTTCATTGCGGAGACGGCACTAGATGATGATGATGATGATAATTTGTCTTCTGTCTAAACCACTGGTACCTACTTACTATTTGTGCTGTTTCGTCCAATAACTGTTTGTCTGCAACGCAAGTATTCAGCCCCGCCCTATCCGGGAGATACATATCTTAATAGGAAAATACAAATACACAATTTATTTGCAATAGTCATGAGTACACCTGCGTGAGAGACATCGCCAATGATAGCTACTTTTTTGGTTAGCTGGGATCGCCGTGTGCTCTAGCGTTTACTTTCTCGTGGCTAGGCACTGGGCCAAGGAGTGTTTCAGACCATATATTGTTCTTTGTTTTTTTTTTCTTTTGCTGTTGATTATTTGTGATTTGTATTTTCTGAGTGCTGCAAACATACCTCTTCCTCTATTGGCGTTTCTTGGAGATGGGTACCTTGTTATCATCTTCACAATTTTCTTTGAACCCTCACGATTCAAGAGCTGCTTCCTGAGATGTGACGAAGTTTAATGTTGACTATTCTCTGATGTTTTCTTACCACATGTTTCTTTGTCCGCCATGTTTTCTATAACCTCGTACTGAACCCTGTATATGGTCTAAGCACTAGACTATAGACCTTTTAATTTTCGTCCATTTACATTGGCAGTAGGTACCACTTTTGTTGGTTCTGTAATTTGTTGGATTTTGATGTGCACTTACTTGTTGGTGATATGATCCTAATAAGAAAAACGCAAGATTTTTCTACACCATCTCATTTCCAGGGTCTGTTTTATTTCAAAATCAATCGAAAGTTTGTATGTTTCTGCTGTTTATGTGCATAGAAATATATATGCAAATACTGTTATCTTGTCAAAGCACTGTCGCTGCCTTTGCAATTCTAGTTAGTACTTTCTAACATATTTAAGATCTTTTAATTGGTTGACTATTTCAAGTGTTTCAGCATTTATTGTGGATTCTCTTTAAATATCCTAAGGTTATCATCAGTTTAATTTTGCCAGGATTGGTCTCCTTTCTGTGTGTACTTGATGTCTTATTTATGTCCTCTACTAGGTGTTTGAGCTCTGATACACTACTCACTAGCAATGTAAGCCCATCTACATACTCAGAAAAGATAAGGTTAGTAATGGTTTTGCTTAGAATGTTAGAACTAGTAATCGTTAAGGTTAGCCAACATTCCTAGTTAACTAAATTCATGGTATTCGGAAGAAGAACGATTAGTAGAGATGAGTGATTCCTGGCTTTTAAAAGTACACAATATCTGCAACAACTAGCACTACAGCGTCCAGGATGAAGGGCAATGATTGGCAATTCATTTTCCTTATTTAGTTCCAAAGGAACATGGTAATGATGAAGCACATACTTCACAATAACCTTATTGTTTTTATTAGGCACCATGCTTGTTTGATGTATCTGATGGTGTATTTCTAATTTTCTGTCAGTATATGTCCAATATTGTTTTTTTTTTTAAAACAAAGTATGCACTGTCAACAACCAACGATTGCACAAAACGGTGGTACTTCTAAGTACTGCTGTCAGGATCTGTGTACATTACTGCGACTCTTGTTTGTAAGTCTGTTCCACTTTATTTCACGCTAGATTATGTTATATCAGTTTGACTGCAAGACTGACTCTTGCATGGTCACTGTCCAACTCCTACTTTACAACCCTAGCAACATGTTATTTAAATTATGTTAAAAGTATTACCGCCCAAAACAACTACGGTATAGTATTAAATTGTTATTAAATACACAATATAGACTCTTTCTTGTATGTGGTACATGCATGCAAACGAAAAGTATATTCCATCAAAAATAAATACCACTTGTATAAAGGGAAATAATACATATAATTTCTAGGCAAAATTAATTTGATAAAATTATTGCGTACCTTGATAGAACAGTGCTGCATGTTGTTAGAATAATTTCACTTGTAGAATGACATGTTGGCAGTAATCTTGTGTTACATCTCCCACATTGACAATTTGTTTTAGTAGCCCATGTATTACTACAGCCATGATACCTATTTTAATAAGCGACTTTACATGCAGGGAGTAATTATCTCCGCAGTCTAGATATCTAATTATATCTCATATAAGTTGTCAAAGTTTAGTGTATGGACACTCAGGGAAGAAGGAAACTAGTGTTAGTTGAGGTCAGATCGATTATTGAATTACTGATTCATCGTTTTTTATTTCTTTCAGAAGATCAGGGCGTAAATTTAGCAGGAATAAGTACAAGGTATTTTAATCGTGACAATGTAACTTTAGCCTCACATTTATGAGCCGTAGATCTACGAGCTCTAGATTTTGTTCGTTTAGAGTTAACCACCGTAGAAGGTGAATTTAGTCCTAAACCTTACATTGGTGCAGCTTTTAGCATGTTTCCTTTATTAATATTCCTTTATTAACATTCCTTCATTAATATTCCTTTATTAACATTCCTTTATTAACATTCCTTTATTAATATTCCTTTATTAACATTCCTTTATTAACATTCCTTTATTAACATTCCTTTATTAACATTCCTTTATTAACATTCCTTTATTAATATTCCTTTATTAACATTCCTTTTATTAACATTCCTTTATTAACATTCCTTTATTAACATTCCTTTATTAATATTCCTTTATTAACATTCCTTTATTAATATTCCTTTATTAACATTCCTTTATTAACATTCCTTTATTAACATTCTTTTATTAACATTCCTTTATTAACATTCCTTTATTAATATTCCTTTATTAACATTCCTTTTATTAACATTCCTTTATTAACATTCCTTTATTAACATTCCTTTATTAATATTCCTTTATTAACATTCCTTTATTAATATTCCTTTATTAACATTCCTTTATTAACATTGCTTTATTAATATTCCTTTATTAACATTCCTTTATTAACATTCCTTTATTAACATTCCTTCATTAACATGCCTTTATTAACATTCCTTTATTAATATTCTTTTATTAACATTCCTTCATTAAATTACCTGACCAATCTGCTACTGAAATATGATACCATGATTTTTTTAAAAATGTTTGAAGAGGTCTAAATGTATCATTCTAGACTTAACTATCTATCTATCTATTGACCTTTCGAGCCGTAACCGGCCCATAGGGCGTACACCAAGATACACCTTCTCCTATATGAATTTTTTGTTCTAGCAGTTTTCTTTTAAAGATATTTTATCAAATCTCGCCATCTGTCTCTGTTCTGTGCAAGCAGTTCTATCTCATTGAGGGAGCCGATTCCTGCTGCTCTTGCCTCTCTCATCAATGTTCTTCTCAGTGTCTCCCTGGGTCTTCCTCTTTTTCTTTTACCTGTTGTTTCCCATATGAAGGCTTGCTTTGCTATTCGGTTATTATCTCTTCTCATCACATGTCCAACATATGACCATCGTCTTTTCTTTATTACTGAAGATATTAGTGGTTGATTGGCAATTTCTCTAATTTCCTCGTTTGTTTTGAATTCGTTCCATTCTATACCAAGTATTTTCCTTAGACATTTATTTTCGAATGCGTTCAACTTTGTTTCTATATCTCTTGTTGTTTTCCAGCTTTCACACGCATATGTAAGGGTTGATAGTACATTTGATTTGAATAGCCCAAGTTTTGTGTTTGTGCTGATGAGTTTTGATTTCCACAACTTTTCAAGGCTTCTGAAAGACATTGCTGCTTTAGCCAGTCTGATTCTAATTTCTTTACCCGTAAGCGATGTTTAATTTAATTCAAGAATAACGTTTTTAATTTCAGGCGAATGTTTAAATAAAAGCAAACATTCCTTAAATAAAAACACAATATATCGACAATATACCCAAAAAATTTGTGTTTCTAGCACATCAGTTTATGGTTGTTTTTTTTTTCACTGTTCACCGGATGAATCCATAGGTAGTTTGATATCCCCTAGAGAAATCAGAAGAGAATCCTGGTTTCAGCTGAACGAATTTTGTGACATAATCGCAAATCTGCGGTGTGGGTAGGTTTCTAGTGATAATTGTTACCCGAGCAGCGGCCATATTTTTGGCCTACTCTTTTCGGTTTTAACAGCAAATGGTTCTTTAACATACGCGCCGTGCACACGGGACCTGCTGTTTATTGCCGTTATTCGAGAGTGCTAGACATCGTATCTCACTACACCAAGAGACCAGGTGAGGGTGACGTCATAAAGAGACCACGGATTAAGTTTTCTTATTTTTCAAAGGACCTAAATCACTTCTGTTGGGCTTTCAAACCCGGACCTTTCCTTTCATGTCCTGACAACCTAGTCGTATCTCTATACTACCTAGACACTCCCGCCCCTCCTCCCTTAATCCATAAGTACTCCGATTTTCCCCTCGAACTATGAAGGAACTCCGAGGTAAACCTTAATCCACGTGAACTCCGCATCACGGCAGGGAACTATATGTGTGGGTAGGTTTTTGCCAAATAATTTTCCCACGACAGTGGCAATTTTTTTGACTAAATGTTTCAAATTCGAACTGCCAATATGTTCTTTAACGTGCAGAACTGCACACGGCATCTTTTGTTTTTGTCCGTTAACCGAGCGTTCTCGACATCTGGTTTCAATGCACAAAGATCAGAGAAGGGTAACATCGAGAAGATGACGGGGATTCAATAATTTTGAAAAAAAGAAACTCCTTCCCCTGTTGTGGGATTTGATCCCGGGACCGTCGTGACCAGAGGCCAACGTATTACCTCTAGACCACCCATTACATGAGTATGTAAAGGACAAGTATTTGTATAGTCCCTTTTATCCCTTTCACTTTGTGTAATACTTGAATCAGGAGTAGCCTTGTGGTTTTTAATGGCGATTTTCAGTCCATGTTCTTTTCCTATTTCAGATATATTTTATTGTTAATTTATCGCCATCAAAAATTTTTTGCTGCATAGTACTACGTATTTTACAACATTTAAAAGTATTAACCTCAAAGTAGAAAATTGGGGAAAAAAAATGTATGTATATAAATTATATAGTATAGTGTGTAATAAAGAGTGAGTACATCATGCCCCTAGGAGTATAGTCAATATGATGTTAGTGCCCCCAATTTTTTTTATCATTATGTTTAAGTAATGAGTTCAGTACTCTCTACTGCGGAGTTATTGAGTTATTTGCGGGTCATCATCATTGCACTCCGAACATGTCCATAGGTGCTCAGATCCCCTCCTCAGCAAGTCCCGCAGTGTCCAGCGACTGACGACTCCAGTTCTATGTTGGTTGATAAGTCTTCTTACACGGCCACCAAGTTTCTCATTTCTGGCTGTGCCCATCTTAACTCCCATTTCCATCATCCGAAGAAGTGAGGTTGATCTGTGTTTGTCGAAGTTCTGTGCTCTTCCCACATCTCGGAGGGCATTGATGATGTCCGCCCGATCCATTGGTTGCCCGTACTCAACGACAGCGCAGCTAGCCAACCTGTCCGCTCTCTCATTTCCCCGTACTCCCGCATGTCCAGGGACATAGACAAAGGTGACCTTACTTATTTTGGATTTCTGCAACGACTCTACCCATTGCATGCGTATAGAGCCCGCCTCCACTTTTTTTATCATGCTCATCGAATCACTCAGTATACATGCGTGGGTGTAGTCTTGTGACTCTAACCATTTGAATGCCTTGGTCACTGCCATCACCTCCATTGTCACGCTACTCGTGGTCATGGCGCACCACTGTCTTCCTTGGCTATTCTGCCTGCCGAGCGTGCTGTAAATGCACATGCACTTCTTTCGTGTCGTCTTACAGATCCGTCTGTATAGATGACTGCATCTTTCTCATCGGTGTTATCGCAGATGAGACCGTTGACCTCAGCATTAACCACGACCGGGTTATGTTCTCTACTTTTCCTGTCGAGTGTGACAATACACGAGAAAGTCCCCTTGAATGACGTAGGCACCGGTATCCACTCCTCACCAACGCTGATATTGGTAAGCCCACAGACCTGTTTCATGACATCTTCTGCTCGGCCCACCCATGATTTGCCTCTACTGTAGAAATGTAAGGGACTTAAGATTATCATGTTCACAACGATGTATTGTTTCTTTTCTCACTTGAAGCCTTCATGTTATTTATTAAATGGAATAGATGGTGTTCTATTTTACGAAAATAACAACTATTATAATGAAATAACAATTGTTGGTGATATTTTTACAACTTTAGTGTACGGAGTTATTTCATTTATTAAAAGAAATGAAGAACAATTGGTTATTGGTTATTGGTTATGGAAGGCCTCTGTATCACAGCAAACGAATTAAAATCCATAATTGCTCAATCGCCCGTGCCAGTGGAATCATCCGAATTACTAACTCATCTCCCAAACAAAGAAAGGTAACTGTAGTCCCCATCGTAGCAGTCTCAGCACACGCCAAAAGACACAAGGCGAAACCGCGCAGAAAGTGAACACAGCCAACTGTTCCCTGTCATACGATATCATCATTCATCGTAAACAAGCGGGATATCGAAGCAGGATCAAAACGGATGAGACACACAGCTCGCGGTGTGCACAAAGCACTTAACTCAGTAGCGCCTGCAACAAGCCGGTCTTGGAATATGAGGAAACTGCAACAAGGAACACTTTTCAGACATAGCCTTCAATGGTTCCTGCCGCATATCCACCATTTACCATGGGAGTTCACGTTCTCCCGAAAATAATGATCGTCATAGCACTTGATGATGTTAGGCCATCATTGATGACTCCAATTCCAAACATATAGACACACAGTGGTGGTAAGTTATCATTTCCAATCCAACAGAAGCCACATGACCTGTAGTTAGTAAAACTACAGAGAGAATATGATTTTGTGACCTTCACTGATTCACTCTTAGATGTGAATGTGTAGTTTACACAAGAGGAGAAGTTTTCAACTACAGTGATCCCATTTAAGGCAATTCTGGGATAGCAAGGCAAGTCTCCTTTATAGCAGCAGAACTTGATGTTCTCCGCTCCCTTCTTGTAGCTGCCGCCACACGATTCTGATGTCTCATTAACCTGGACATCATTCAAGAACAATGTCAGATTAACATTCCATAGATATGGCTCTGCTGATGAAATGCTTGGTGCAACAGTTGTATCAATCATACTGGAGGCTCCTGTAATGAAGAACAAATAAGGTAATGATACAGGTCAAAACGTTGATATCAGGTTAAAAAATATATTGAAAACCGTATCAATTAAATTATAAATCGTGTCACAAAGAGGCTCCTGTAATGAAGAACAAATGCAGTAAGATCGAATATTAATAGTGAAAGTATCAGCACTTGATAACAAAGCTGTGTCAGTCATTAAATTTCGTGAACAAGATTTGAGTACATGTGAACCTCATTCTAACCATAACAATATTTGCGGGCACTTGAGCCCCTTTTTTAAATTAAAGAAAAATTAAATTGGGGACGTGTGAACCATACTGTCACCAAAACAAAATTTGAACAATTTCGAACCTCATTTCCCACATGACACATGTTTCTCATTTTGAAAAAAAGTTAATTATATGACAATCTTACTTTCAGGACAGATTCATCACAATGAAAAGATAATTCAATGCACTTGATTTCCTCAAGTTGACCAATTCACAGATCTGTTTGGGCTTTCAGAAAACTCCAGAGGTCATAATATTTAGACTAAACATTTTGTTTATGGTGGTAAACTTTTAGTTCATTATAGGATTACATTTGTAAATTGTGGAAATAATTCCTTGGGTATGTCCTGTAAGTCATTACACGCATATTTGTCACTTCTACAGCTACACATCTATACGCATTCAGGATCGATGATTCCAAAAGTCGTTTATTCAACCATTTATGAATGATAATAAATACGTCTTCCAGGTTAACACTATCGATCGTTATCAATAAATGTTGAGTTTAGAAAGTGAGAAACACTTATCTCAATGAATCTGTAAAATATGGAATCATTTACTATTGTAGATAGTAATTTCTTATCTGATAAAACTGTGAAAGGTTCGAACAAAGATCTAGACAAAATAAGGTTAGTTCTAACCGATGAGGAGAGAACGATATTTGAATCCATCTTCTTCGTGACGTGTTGTGGTTTAATTAGTATATTTGGAATTGTTGCAAATATTATTAATATTGTTATATTTTACAAGCAAGGGTTTAGTAATACTGTAAACATTGCATTCTTTGGTCTCGCAATCTCTGACTTTTGTTGTTTATTCTTTTTGGTGTGGGCATCAATTTGTTTGAACCCACTTCTTCCAGTGTATGGAGTTCCGTGGGTAACTGAAGATGTCATGTACGTCACTGCAGGTTGGCCACATATTTGGTTTTGTCGAACCACGAGCTACATCACCGTCTACATCACAGGTGAAAGGTGCCTGTCTATTGTTTTTCCACTAAAAATTAAACAAATTGTTACCAAGTCAAGAACTACGGCGATTATCTGCATAATCTATTTAGTTAACTTGATGACTATTATTCCGGAACTTACAACTACCTTCCTCGGATGGAGATTCATCCCTGAGAAGAACAAGACTATGCTTTCTATCAACTTTACCAAAAGCAGAAAAAGCGTTGAGGGCATATCTTTTGTTATTCATTCTATGATTAGCGTGGCCTCTTTCTTTGGTGTCATTTTCTTTACATGTGTCCTTGTTATCAAATTACGACAGAGCTCACAAGTAAGAAAAGAGATAACATTAGGTCATAATGAGAAAGGATCAATGTCTGCTAAGGATAATAAGGCTATAAAGATGATAGTATTGATAGCCTGTGTTCTGATTGTTTGTTATATACCAGGTGCGATGATAGCTATGACAGCCTACGTTGTTGGACCAGAGTTCAACATTCGTGGCAAATACATGAACATTTGTTCATCAGTTTGGGGGATCGCTTGCGCCTTTCAACTCCAGTGTCAACATTTTCCTATACTACAAGATGAGTTCAAAATACAAGCAGACTTTTGATAGTCTCTTCAAAAGATTTGACAAGGCGTGAAAAAGTATTTTTACTTTAAGCCTTCAAGAAACATAATATCCTTCTATAGAATTCTCAGATTGTAAAACTTGGGACTGTACCGTATAAGGGTTTAAGGTACAATGTTTGTTATCTGCAGAACGTAACAAATGTAAAGAACGGT
The DNA here is from genome assembly GCA_032433765.1 of Megaustenia siamemsis. NCBI lineage: Eukaryota > Metazoa > Mollusca > Gastropoda > Stylommatophora > Ariophantidae > Megaustenia > Megaustenia siamemsis. The sequence continues at coordinate 71,281,317 of JAVIAB010000051.1, read as the reverse complement.
CTTCCTAGAGTAGACTTTTTACGTTCTCAGCGTATGGTCTTATGCTTTTAGAAATGAGAAAATGGCAAAATTATGTGTTTGTTATATAAATACAAAAAGGGCAATCTTAGAGATTGTAACAACTGGAGAGGCGTGACACTTTTGTCAGTTGCCTCAAAGTTATTCTGTAAAATCATCCTAAATAGAATAAAGGATTCAATAGATACAGTGATGCGTGAAGAACAGGCTGGGTTTAGAAAAGGGAGAAGCTGTCTTGACCACATTTTCACTCTACGACTTATATTGGAGGAACACATTGAAAAGCAAAAACCTTTTGTACTTAACTTCATCGACTTCAAAAAAGCATTTGATAGTATTCATAGAGATTCTTTGTGGAAAATTCTGAAGCAATATGGCTTACCATCAAAAATCATAAATATTATCAAAGACATGTATGATGGTTACACATGTGCAGTTCGAACAGAGGAAGGACTGAGCGAATGTTTCCCAATAGAAACTGGGGTTAAACAAGGATGTATTTTATCGCCCTTGTTATTTGGAATTGTTATGGACTTCATAATGAAGAAATGCTGCACTGGTAATAAAGGCATCGAATGGATACAAGGAGACCATTTGGAGGACCTCGACTTTGCTGATGACATAGTTCTCATCAGCAGTCAGATAAAAACGATGCAGGAAAACACAAATGAACTATCATCAATAGCCAGCAAAATTGGGCTTGAGGTCAATCATGAAAAGACTAAAGTCATGAAAAGTTTAATTCCAACAAGTGACAAAATATACATGGAAAACAAACCAGTAGAAGAGATCGATCACTTTATCTATCTTGGAAGTCACATTGATCGAGAAGGGGATACGAGCAAAGAAATTAGAATCAGACTGGCTAAAGCAGCAATGTCTTTCAGAAGCCTTGAAAAGTTGTGGAAATCAAAACTCATTAGCACAAACACAAAACTTAGGCTATTCAAATCAAATGTACTATCAACCCTTACGTATGCGTGTGAAAGCTGGAAAACAACAAGAGATATAGAAACAAAGTTGAACGCATTCGAAAATAAATGTCTAAGGAAAATACTTGGTATAGAATGGAACGAATTCAAAACAAACGAGGAAATTAGAGAAATCGCCAATCAACCACTAATATCTTCAGTAATAAAGAAAAGACGATGGTCATACGTTGGACATGTGATGAGAAGAGATAATAATCGAATAGCAAAGCAAGCCCTCATATGGGAAACAACAGGTAAAAGAAAAAGAGGAAGACCCAGGGAGACACTGAGAAGAACATTGATGAGAGAGGCAAGAGCAGCAGGAATCGGCTCCCTCAATGAGATAGAACTGCTTGCACAGAACAGAGACAGATGGCGAGATTTGATAAAATATCTTTAAAAGAAAACTGCTAGAACAAAAATTCATATAGGAGAAGGTGTATCTTGGTCTACGCCCTATGGGCCGGTTACGGCTCGAAAGGTCAATAGATAGATAGATAGATATAAATACGTGTATGTTTGATATTATGTATTATTTTATATATGTAGAATATCATTCATTGATACCAGAAATTATATTCCTAGCTTGCCAGCATTACTATTGTATCAAAGAGTATCCAGCAGTGATGAAGTCAGTTCTTTCGTAATACATATGAGGGCAAGGGGCAAGCTTCTGGAAACAGAAGTATAGATGGGTGTGTTTAAGTTTACCAGGACATTCGTCACTTTCAATGGTTCGACGCGTATTCATCAAAAGTAGAAAACTAGCCTGCAAAGTTGGGGTAGAAACACACTTTTGAGAATGAAATCTTCACAATTAGAATTTGGTCAAGTAAATGATATCCAACGATTTTCTTTTCATGAATAGAAGGCTTCTTCTGATGTAGTGCTTTGACATATCAGATTCTGCTCCGTAAACAGATACGGCCCTCTGTCTTACACTACAAAATAAACTGTTATCATCACTTGTAGAAATACTAACTGTTATTTGTCAATGTCTGGAAATCAGGACATGCCTCTCTAATTGTTACTATTGATAGTTTCTGCTTTCCTATTTACAGAAACTATTTTTTCCTGTTTGTGTTAACAATCATCATCATCAAGTACCGGGCCTACTGGCGTAGGTGATCATGTCTCTCCACAACTTTCGATCTCGGCAGCTATTTATCATTTCTGTTGTTGACCTTCTGCCAAGCCATTCTCTTAACAGCTTTCCGTACGTTTAGCCGCACAGTGCGTCACTCTCAATTTGATTAGTGTAAACTGTCATTAAACCATATTCTTTTTACATGTCTTGTATCATCTTGGTATTGGTGAAATCTAATACCTTCTTTAATTATCTAAATATGCATATGTAATATGTTAAGTGTTAGATAAATATAAACATGCAGATTAATTTTTAAAACATGAAAAATTTAGTCTCTGAAATCTCTGCCGCTAACTTGATAATAGCCTTCCGTGCTGAAAGAGTTAAGCTGTCTGTTATTTTCTCTCTTTGCTTCCATCTATCTCTTCGTCCCTCAATTTTTCCAGTTGTTACATTATATTCCTGTTGTTCTCATTACATGGCCAAAACATGATGATTGTTTCTTCCTAATATTGGAAATTAGCTCTCTTTTTGCTTTGACCTCTCTCAGAACATCTTCATTGCTATTCTTAGCTGTCCACGGTACTCTCAACATTCTTCTGTAAAACCACATTTCTACAGACTCCAGTGATTTTCTTGTTTCTATTGTCAAAAATTGATTGCATAGTATCTTCCTCATTTTTTGGAAAGCTGCTTTTGCCTGAGCCATTCTGCATGAATCATGAATCGTGGTAACAATATCCAACATTTATTACTTATCCTCTTCGAACAATTTGACTGATACTTTACTTCGTCTGCAAGCAACAGCGTGTTTATTTTTTTAAAGATGTAAATCAACATTTCTGTTATTTTACAAATCGTTATTCATTTACTGTGGGAGATATTAACAACATACGGAGTAAACCAACATATATCCCCAGTCAATTAAAAAGTCTATACATCAACAGCTTCTGTATAGTTACAACAGTATGCTACACAGACAACTGCGAAGTAAGAAATAGAGTAAGATCCCCTTGCCACCTCCGTTCATCCATCCTCCTGGGACCTATTCTAGTTTTTCTCTTTGTCTAGTTGATTTTTGGCCCTTGAGATCCTACCTGCCCTATTGACTATTTATCATGTGACCAGCAGCCAAATAGGTACTGGCCACTCTTCTTTTTCCAGTCGCCCGGCCCACGAATCTATGACCTCACATCGCCATTTTAGGATAAGTACTTGCATTTCGTGTTTGTTCTTCTATTAATATTTGAAGCACAAGTTCACCTGTATTCTGTAAAAGTTTAAGAGAAACTGCTCTGAAAGACAGGATTTACTTGAAGATAGTTATTGCTGATTTACTTTAATATATACGGATTTATTTATATTACAACTATTGGCAACAGGCCGTGTATGCAACGACATTTGATAAAACTGTGATTTAAACAAATTTAAAACAAAAGTATCAATTAAATGAAATATAACCTGTTCGTAGTTTGTATTAATATCTCCAAGTAAATGAAGTCCTGGACAAACTAGTATCTCTAGGAACCAAATCTAAACACAAATAACAGTATCTTTTAATGAATGGGAAATCTTGTTGTGGCATCACGATCATCACTATACGGACTTGTGTGTTGATGTTTCTAGGGATAGTAGTGTCTTCTTTGACTCTGTTCAACTGGAGCAATATTTGGAGTCAGTGGTGTTGTGAAGACATTGTTCTACACTGACTAAATACGAAGTCAGGAAGCGATCTGATCTAGACGTTTGAGAGTCACTTTTACATTAGAAAAGTGTATATTCACACACATACATACGGATCAGTCTCCACTACTTATACCCTAACTGAAACTTCAACAAAGAAAAAAACAAATTACCATAATTAAAATAATTGTAAATGCCACACAAAAATACTGAATATGGCATGATATAACAGAATGTGAAATTGAAATAAAAATAGTTTTGGTGGTAGCGTAGAGGCTTGTTTATATAAAGAAGTCATATCAAGAAAATGGTTTAAACGTATAGCATGATCACTTTTATTAAAGCACTTCTCACCTCCCACCGCCGGCGATCATCTCAACTAGAGGAATACTCGAAAGCTGAGGAAACAATAGATAAGTGGCAAACCCAAGGTCAAGTACTATTGAAATAATAGCTATACCAGGTGAGCAACAAGCACGATTCGCTTGCAGCGACATGGACACTCAGTTTTAGGCAAAAATGTCGCAAGGGAAATAAAGTCCACGACTATTTAACACTGCACCAAAGCTATAACCCGTTCTATCGAGTTTGTGCACTCTGCTTAAACCTTCCAAAGTGATCTGGAAAGTGAGTGACGCTCTAACATTGTCTCCTCCAATTCAATAATGATGGTTCTATTTATAAGACCAAGTGCAAGACGAGAGTAAAATGTATGTCCAGTGACATATGTTTAGATTTGTAGGTAATGCAGTTTCACTCTACACCTAGAGATCCAGTTAAAAACGAATGGTCTGATAAAGATTACAAGAAACTGAGGTAATAAGTAATGAAAAGGCACCCTACTGAGACGGTTATCGAGGTTGACTACAGCAACACATGACTCGGCGGCAAAAAGAAAACATCACTGGCATGAGCAACAGTCTTGCCGCAAGACTGTCTATTAAGACTGGAACATCCAAGGGTAGCCAGAACGAAAGGCTCTGTTCAAGCTTTCAGGTTATTTTTGTTGCAATTATCTTCTCCTCCAGCAGCAGTCTATCCTGTTCCACATGGTAATTATTCGACAGCGTCTTCGCGTGGTCCTTGTCTGGCTTAGATAGAGTTATAACTGTACAACTGTTCCCCATTATTTCAGCACTATCAATGTTTTGTTGATATTGCAGACATTTACCGCTCAATATGGCGGATAGATGGCAAGAATAATTGAGGCTCAGTCTAGAAAGAGTTCCTTGTTGCAGTTTCCTCATATTCTAAATTCGGCTTGCTGCTGTAGCTACTGAATTTAGTGATCTGTGCACACCGTGAGCTGTGTGTTTCATCCGGATTGTGTTTCGTTATTTGGATTGCTTACGATGAATGATGATATCGTAATACATGGAACAGATGGCTGTGTTAAGCTTCTGTATGGTTTCGCCTTATGTCTTTTGGCGTGTGCTGAGACTGCTATGATAGGGACTGTAGCTACCTTTCTTTGCTTGGGATATGCGATGTTAATTCGAATGATTCCACTGGCACGGGTGGTTGAGAAACTATGGATTTTAATTTGTTACAGTGATGCCGGGGCCTTCCATCAGCATAACCATAACCGGTTCCTCCAATTCTTCATCGACTCAAAGATTCGTCCCTGAAACGAATAACATCGTGACCTGAATCAATGTTTTTGTATGTCGTCTAAAGCAGCATTGCTCTTATCCATTCCTACAATATCGTTTTCCACTCTTTGATGGGCTCTGTACAATTTAGAGATAATTTGCATGTACTATTGTTAAACCAAACTTCATTAACTTTTCATTATTTGCCCTCCCATAGAATTCTGTCCTTTTCCAGTGAAATGTAGTGTTCAAATGCGGCATGTAAACTTTTGAACCAACCTGGTACATCACAGGGCTCATCATCGTCTGGAGACAAGTAATAATAGATGAATATTATTATAGAGGGAAACTTCTGAATTGATAGATCTAAAAATAATTTCAGATGAAGAGGTATTTTACAAGACTCGTAAAAAAATGACAAGTAAACAACAATAGACTAAGAAAACAATGAACGGTCCGAAACAGGATCGCGCCCGTATCCATCGGCACAACACCTTGCCACGAGAACTTGGTTCTCTACGAGAACTGGAATGTTCAGGTGATTGACATCTTGACACCCCCTTTTGTTCTAATGCCATCAATTGTTTTTTTGACACCTCTGTGTTCCAATTTCGTCACTCGGCTCCTTCACTTCTCTATATTTCTAATGTCATCAATCGACTCCTACACTCCTCTACGTTCTAATGCCATAAATCGGCTCCTTCATTCCTCTATGTTCTAATGTCATCACTCGGCTCCTTCACTCCAATATGTTATGCTCTAATAGTTATAGACCATGCTTTCAGCCTGGAACACAGCTTACGCATATTTATCATCACCATCATCATCATGGCCGTCATTGTCATCATTATTATAACCATTATCACGCAGCTTGTCCAGTCGCGGATCGGAGAACCTTTCTACTGGAGTAATTGCAGCTTCACTCAATATCCCTTAGAGTTGCGTGTTGTCTTCCTCGCTCAATCAGTGCAATCTTGATATCGTCCATCATCTTCTACATTGCACGGTCTGCTCCTTCCTGGAACTGTAGCTCAATCTATGAATCTTTACAAATGACGTGTACCATCTTCTTTATCATCACCTCCCTGTTGGAACATTATTTTCAAGGCAGATGCATTGAAGTGTTCTCTGATCTACACGAAATGTCCAGCGTCTGTAGCATCTACCCCGAGCTCGTCAATGATATCCTGTACCAACCCTTAAATCTTTCTCGCTTTATTGTTTCATGTGACTGAAATATGACAGTTATTTTTTCCACAGGCATACACACATAGACACGCACATATTAATATAGGACCTGTTAACATATCGATAAAATGTACTGCGGGTTGTAGTATTAATAAAAAAAAGTATGTAAATGATTTAATTGTAAGTTTAGGGAAAAGTATATGTGGTCATTTTATAACTCAAATGCATGGATAAGCACGAAAAAAAGCCTACTTGTTATACAATACCTAAATTATTTTGTCTTTATATAATTAAGGGGAGCCGTGATAGCTCAGTGGTTAGTGAACTCGACTACAAAGGACAAGAGGTAGGTTTTTCCCAACCGACGGCTTCCGGTTCACCCAGCTTTTAATGGGTACCGGATTTTTTTTTCTAGGAAAGTAAAGCGGCACGGGCGTAATACCGACTACATTACCCCAAAAATCATGTGCCGAAGGTCTGTAACATTTATGGTCACTAACACCATATTCCCTATACGCCACTTGGCGTGACGGGGGTACTTTATTTTACTTTATAGAATTAGGGGAAAAGCATGACTCGTGATTTATTGAATTAAGGGTCCATATCCTGATTTATATCATATTTGTTTGTTTGTGCTGGTTATGTAAATAAAAACAATTAATTAAAAAAATTACATTGTTTAATAGTCTATTGTTTATTATTTATCATGAGAGCTAATTAATGTAAGACTATAAGTACGAAGAATAGCAACATGTAATATCTTCTCAACATTCCTATATGGTGCAGAAACTTGGACATTAGACAAGGAAACAGAACAGAAAATTGAAGCCTTTGAAATGTGGATATATAGAAGAATATGTAGAATTAGATGCAAAGAAAAGAAAACAAACGATGAAGTCTTAAAACAACTAAAAAATGAAAAGGGAATTAAACACAATTCAAACAATACAAATGCGATTTTGGGGGCATGTTAAAAGACGCAACAGCCTACTAAAAGTAACCTTGGAGGGGAAAATACAGGGTAAAAAAAGCAGAGGCAGACCATGACAAACTTGGACGAGTAACATCAAAAGATGGACAAATCAGCATATGATAACCCGCACAATTAAAGCAAAAGACAGAGCAGAATGGCGTTCCATGGTAGCCAACCTTCGTTGCGAAGATGGCACTCGATGATGATGATCATATGAGTATCTATTTCTGTCTCTCAGTCATCAAATAAAATAATTTCCAGTATTTCTCTAAAAGTAGGTATTGATTGCTGTCACGTGATGTTGGCGAGACCCGGCTACCGGCTTTGTTATCTCAGATATCGAACAAATACGAAGCGTCTGGGCATCAATATGTGAATGTCTAGATTAAATCCTAAATATTATAGCAAAACTGTTTTTAACGCCTTCGGATATATGGAGTAATACAATTAACAATAATAAATAAGTAATATTAAAGTATAGAAGCTCCCGTCAGTCATAGCTGAATATGGATTTTGCATCGTCCCTAGAAAATATTTTTTTCTTTCCTTTTGCCGTGTATCTAATTTTTCATTTGAATATGTTTGCTTCTTGCGTGAGTTGGAGCTTTAGAGTGTGTTTCCAAAGATTTCGATCAACAGCTATTTCTTCCAAGCTGCATGGTTTATGTTCAGAGTCTTCATGTCATGTTTACACGCCTCTATAAGTTGAAGTTTTTGTTTTGCGACAAGTTCTTTTTCATCTGCAAATTGTCCATAAAGTATATCAATTGGTATGCGGCTATCTTTCATACGGTGTACGTGGCCAAACCAGCATAGTCTACATTGTTTGAGTGTAGCCCTGTGCGACGCGTGAGAGGACTCCACGTCTCTTTATATATTTGATAGCAAATGCATTTTTTTATGGAAGTCAACATGGAAGACCGCACTGGACTTTAACTATCGATGATGTACAAGATACATATTTGAACTTGATCATACTGACCGGGATTATGAAATTAAAATCTATAAAATAAAATATACATAACCAGTAGCCTGTTTGGCAACCGGTACTTGACCACACAAATGGGAGAACATAAAAGAGCCACTGTCACCCGTCACGTCGGAAAAGGCGACTGAAGGAGGTTGGGGTGAAGGTCTTTGTCCAGTGCTGTGGAGGTCGTACATCTGGGTGGAAGCCATCTCCAGTGCTTTCGCAGTGGTTCACACTGAGAACATCTTGGGAAGCAGGTCAGAGCATTATGGCGTTGTTGTCCGTTATGCAATGAAGATGATCTGTCTACTAAACTAAAATAAACCGATGTAAACCACGAGTAGACATGTTTTTATATCAACATCGTGCTGAACAGAAACAAAATAAACAAGAACAGGTTATTTAATATATATAATCTGTTCAATGTTGCGTGTAATATGTTCATTATGTACATTTTTTGGTTTAATTATTATATCTTTACAAATACATTGAGTTCTTCAATTTCGTCAATGAAATTTATTTAATTGAGAAAAACGTCGCCGATCGTAGTGGGATGATTCAAACCCGGAACTTTTCTAACCTGAGGCCGACATCTTACCTCCAGACCACCCAGTTGCGCAAGTTCTATATATACATATTCATTGTTCTATGAAGAAACATTTATAATATTTTAGCTTCCAAGGTTTCGAGCATGAGCAGTCATATTTTGTTGCGTAGGGCAGTGTTTCTCAACCAGGAGCCTTATTGCCCCGGTTTGGGGGGGGAGTGGTTAGGGGGGAAGAACATACTATTTCATGGACGCCACGGGTTAAAACCGCATAACTGGATGGACATGGACATGGCACGAGACTAGGTGACAACGTCATGAGACTATGAGGCCCTGTATATCTATATGCTTGTAGAATACAACGCTCGGGTATCACTTTCTCCATTCAGTGAATTGCTTCATTAACAGCGCGTATAAGAGAAACCATTCGAAATATTACACAAAACATTACTAGGGAAGGCTCAAAGAAGGGACTAAGAAACAACCAAGGCTTGCAAGAACTAGCACAAATAATCAACTATGGAGAACTATGACTCCTGCCTTACGGGTCTTCAGCCAAGAAGAAAGTAAATAAAAGAAACGTACATCAGAAGTGTTTGGCGGACTCAAAAAGTGACTATACTTGATGGATGGGCACCTTTGATGTCTGCGTTAATTTATATTCCTACTTCTCTCTCCACCCCTTCCCCACTCAATCGCTGCTTAATCAAGCCGCCCTCTTCTCTTCAGCCATATCCAAGGTGTGTCAACGAATGTCCAAGGTGTGTCAACGAATGTCCAAGGTGTGTCAACGAATGTCCAAGGCGTGTCAACGAGTGTCCAAGGTGTGTCAATGAATATCCAATGTGTAAAGAACAGACTTACAAGTTTGCCAATCAGAGATTTAATGAAGGAAAATACAGTTTAGACGAAGCTTTCGTTAGTCCTTTTGGGTCCTGTGTTTAATTTCTGATTGGTTATTGGTTATGGAAGGCCACGGTATCACTGCAAACGAATTAAAATCCATAATTGCTCAACCGCCCGTGCCAGTGGAATCATCCGAATTACTAACTCATCTCGCAAACAAAGAAAGGTAACTGTAGTCCCCATCATAGCAGTCTCAGCACACACCAAAAGACACAAGGCGAAAACGCGCAGAACGTGAACACAGCCAACTGTTCCCTGTCATACGATATCATCATTCATCGTAAACAATCGGGATATCGAAATATTATCAAAACGGATGAGACACACAGCTCACGGTGTGCACAGAGCACTTAACTCAGTAGCTCCTGTAACACGCCGGACTTGGAATATGAGGAAACTGCAACAAGGAACACTTTTCAGACATAGCCTTCAATGGTTCCTGCCGCCTATCCACCATATACCATGGAAGTTCACGTCCTCCCGAAAATGATGATCGTCATATTGAGAAAAAAAAATGTATAGCGCTTGATGATGTTAGGACATTGTTCTTGACCCCAACCGAACATATAAACACTCAGGTAGTCGTCCAATTATCCCCGTCACACATCAAACAACAGACCCTGCGGTTAACGTACAACGAACGAAACACGGCGCAAATTCCCCAAAGAGGAGAATCTTCGGTCGACTTGACGGAGCAATCCATTAATGCATTTCAGCATGCAAATAACTTGCGTCAAACAATTATAACGTCGGCCATTGAACAGCACTCAATGCGATGTAAACCGCATATTAACACTAGACGAAGTCACCACTAGTGAAGGTCGCTTTTACAATACTTGACTTGTAAAAAAAACATTGCTGTATGTACTCGGTGGCGCAGATTTGCTAGGTAGAACATCATTTTCATTTCAACACAGAAAATTGCAATCAGAGAGCCGAAATTAATCAAACCCCAGATGCATTGTCTACAGCGATCGAGAGAACGTGAAACATTCCACCATTTTGAAACGGAAGTCCGTTTAATTTCTGAAGTAGGGGGGACTGGTTGGTCTCTAGGCAAGACGCCGGCCTTGAGACAGAGATGTTGTGGGTTCAAATCCCGGTTGGTTGGAATTTTTATTTATGATTTCTCTCTGCGGCAACCACCACTGGCCTCAGCAGCGAGGCCCTGCTTGAAACGTCAATTACTCATCGACGGAAAAAAATGAGTACCTCCGAAGTCGGAGTTATCTGCCTGTGCGGCGAGGTACCCCTGTGCACACGGCTGCCAGGTAAAATGGATTAACACGCAAAATTCTGTTCCTAGTCTCTAGGGACTTCGTCAGATGTAAAAGCTGGCGAACGAAGGAACAAAGAAAAACCAAAAAAAAATGTCTGAACATCGTAAAATCTGTTATATTTAGATTTGTGAGTCAATAGAAAAGTATATGGTAAGATATTTTGTAATGAGAAAATGTAAGGATAATATTATGTTTATTCACTTAATGTATTTATAACATGAAATTAAAATAAATAGATACTATGTTATCATGGCTACCTCGGCAAAGAAGATATATCGAAAATAATATTTTGTGTTTCTTGGCTAAGTGTTTATCTCCCCACAAGACAAAATCCGTTTGCAGAATCGCACTGTTCTTTGAAAACATTAGAAACTGTAAGTGCGACAAGAAACATTTGGAAACGTCTCATAAAGACAAAAGAAAAAAAATAAAACATTGGAATATTTCGGAGTGATGTGAAATGATTTTGAATCTAGACAGACCTGATGTGAAAAAAAAATGTTTCTTCAGAAAACTACACATTTTAATGACAAAGCTTTAATCGCTTCCTTCGGATTATCCCAACTGATAGCCCAAGATAGAAAATCATGCACAAAGATAAGGGGAATTCTATATTTTTTCAGCTAAGTTTATTGTTATTCCAATCGCCAAATTTTATCATATATTTTGAGCTTTCTTCTTCTTCTTTCCCTCCTCATTTGCCTTTCAGCGTCGATGGAAGATATAATTTGCGGTCTTTTGCTCTTCTGTTCGCCACTGCTGCTGTTAAGTTTCCTAGTGCTTCTAATATTCCATCGATCCATCTTTCAGGTCGACCCTTGGTTCATTGAAGGTTCGTTGTGTTGTGTTTTGATCATTCTGCCTTGTCACGTGGCCAAACCATTGTATGTTGTTTCTTTATATATTCTATTGCGGGGGGTGGGGGGCGCTATTCCTAGCTTTTTTTTCTCAGTTGTTTGTTTCTAATCTTATCTCTCGGTGTGATTCCTGTCATTTGTCTGACACATTTAATCTCAGTGGAGAATATTTTTCTTATTGTTCTTGCATCTAGGGTCCTGGTCTGGCATTGATAGCACAACGTTGGGATGAAGATTGTATTGTATAGTGCTCGTTTTGCCTTCAGTTATTTCCTTGTTCGACAATAGTGGTGATAACTGTCCAATAATTTGGCAAGCTTTGTTGTATCTTGATTCTATCTCTTCTGTTTGTGAATTATCATTTGCCATTTTTTTCTGGGAAAGTAAAGCAGCACGGGCGTAATACTGACCACATTACCCCAAAAATCATGTGCTGAAGGTCTGTAAAATATAGGGTCACTAACACCATATTTCCCTATACGCCACTTGGCGTGACGGGGGTACTTTACTTTTTTTTACTTTTACTAAACTTAGGTATTTGAATTCCTCTGCATGTTTTAGTTTCCTGCCTTCTATAGTTATGTTGATGCTCCGTTTATTTTTGACGATATTTATGACTTCTGTTTTGTTGATGTTGATTTTTATGTTGTATTTTGTGCCTGTGCTGTTGAGTTTGATTAAGTGTTCTCGTGGGTCTTCTGTTGTTTCATGTATTAATGCCTGATCGTCTGCAAATAAAAGCTCGTTGATCTCCTCTGTCTCTGATGGGTTGGCTAGCTTGCATATATAGTCCATGTATGTAATAAACAGTAGGGGGAATAGTACATAGCCCTGTCTTTAACCTGATCTAACTTCGAAGTGGTCTGTGTAACATGCTGCTGTTCTGACTGTTGATATAGAGACTTTTAGGCTGGTTAGATGTTGGCTTACTCCGTATGTTGTTAGTATCTCCTACAGTTGTTCTCCTCTGTTTACTCTCTCTCGAATGCTTTTTCCTGGTCAATGAAAGCTATGTATACATTTTGATTGTGTTCTGTCGTTCGTTCTACATGCTTATTTAATGTGAATAGAGCGTCAGTACATCCTTTGTTTTTTTTTTTCGGAACCCCGTTTGACAATCGCTTAGCTGTAGTACTATTATAGGTCTCAGCCTTTTTTCCTTGACTTTGGCGTATTGCTTTCCTACATGGCCGAGAAGAGATATACCTCTATATTGATTGCAGTCTCCTTTGCTACATTTCTATTTCCATATTGGTACGATGATTGCCTGTTTTCAGTCTTCTGGGGCTTTTTGTTGGTGCCAAGCTGCATTAAATATTCTATGCAGCCATGTAACTCCTGTTTCTCCTGCTACTACTATTAATTCTATTGGTATGCTATATATACCAGGTTCTTTATTTCTTGGTGCATATTTGATTACTTCTTCGATTTCCTCTTTCATGATGTTGGGTTCAGTATTTGTGCGTTCTTGCGTGGTTTTTGTTGTCTTATTGGTAGTTGTTGTCATGTTTAACAGATCTTCAAAATATTCTCTCCATCTCTGTTACATATGTTGGTCATTTGATATTGGCTGTCCATCTTTGTCATTTATAAGCTCAGTAGGATCATGATTTTTTATTCTCACTCTTGTGAATTTTATTTCTTTGTAGAAACCTTTTGTGGCTGTCTTGAAGTTCACGCTCAAATTTTATCATAATTCCGTCCAATTCATCTGCTTAGCTTCTTTGATCAAAATTGTATCTCTTTTTTGACATAAGGCCTATTTTTTGGTTCTTATTCCCTATCTAATTTATATATATATATATAAATAAATAACACAATTTTTTTGCAAACTAAAAACACGTTTGTATATTTTTTTATTTTAAAGAAAAGTCAAGGGGGCCACGCTAGAAAAAAGATCGAGAACACTGGTGTGTGGTAGTTGTAAAGTACGAGACTTGAATCGGTGCCTTAGCACGCGGGTTTTCACCCATATGTGCCCCGACGCCTATCCGGAAGTGTTCAAAGACCTCCGGATAGTGTCATTTCAAGCATTGAAACTCAAGAAGCGGTATTCCTCACTTTCCTAGCGTAAAATCCTGATACCCATTTCTGCCAGCGGCTGGGTCGACCGCAGAGATATGTTTTTTTTCCTACCACGAGCACAACTCACACTACTTCAAGCGGGAATCGAACACAGGTTTTTCGAACGTGTATGGTCAGACAAGGTTGTGTTCTGTCACCGGATTTGTTTTCACTTTACAGCGAATATATTATGAGATCAATAGTATACAAAAAAGGAATTGAAGTCAACGGTCACAACATAAATAATTTGCGATATGCAGATGACACAGTCTTAATAGCAGAGACAGAGAACGAACTACAAGAAATGATAGACATAATAGTAAAAGAAAGCAACAAGAAAGGTCTCAGTCTGAATAGTAAGAAAACAGAAGTAATGGTTATATCGAAGAAACAACCATCACCATCATGCAGCATAAAAATAAACAAGACAAATCTGGAACAAGTGCAACGTTTCAAATACTTGGGCACAATAATAACATCAGATGGGAGATGCACCACGGAAATAAAAAGCAGAATAGCTCAGGCCAAAATAGCATTTCAGAAAATTAAAAATATCTTATGCAACAAATCTATGTCAATAAAAATGAGAAAGAGAGTTCATCGGTACTATATAGAACCAATTCTGACCTATGGAAGCGAATCATGGACAGCAAACAAACAAATGAATAGACGATTATAGGCCACAGAGATGGGATTTCTCAAAAGAATGTTGAAAGTTCCATGGACAGCTAAAAAGACCAATGAGGAAGTTCTCAAAGAGGCCAACACAAAAAGGGAGCTCTTAAAAAACATCAGAAAGAAGCAATCAACAGTTTTCGGGCACATCATGAGAAGAGGAAAGTTGGAATACTTGGTTACAACTGGCAAAATAAAAGGAAAGAGAGATCGCGGACGACAAAGAGAGAAAATACTGGCTAGCATGGTGTCATGGCATGGAAAACAGTCAACAACAGAACTGATACGATGCACTGTAAATAGAAGATTGTGGAGGGACATGATCACCTACGCCAACCGGTATGGCACATGATGATGATGATGATGATGGTATGTACTACAACTTTTTAAAAAAATGCAGAAAGTGAGCACAATAATAGATTTGCTAGAAAGTTACAATGTACATTAATGCAAGTAGCCACGCATTTCGTCAGTAAGATAACATAAACATTACATACATGTTGTAATGAAGCATTCGCCATCTGACACAGACTATGATGACATAGTCTAACACTGAGCCCACTCGACTTTCATCGAAACTTATTGGAATCGTCATTACATTCACTTTTCTCGTCCTTTTATGTTTGGGAGAAAGTCCATCGGGTCTACATTCAGAGCAGTGAGATCGGCGGCTGATTCAACAACTTTTGTTTCAGGGGATTGTTGTTTCTTCGTTTGCTTGCTTTTCACATTGTCTATCCCTAGCACTTTAGCACAATTTCGTTTTTACTTCACATTCTCTGTTGTTTACTGAATCATGCACGTTAATTATACAATAAAGACATTTGGAAATAAATGTTGGTTGTCTACATAATTGTAATAAATATATTTTTTTACAATTTTCTTTACAGTCTGAAAGTTGAACTTCTAATAGTCTAATAAACTAGTCTGAAATGATTGTTTGGGTATCTTTGTAAAATTGAAACTTTGGAACATTGTCATCACAGAGAAAATATGTTTGATGAGAACACGAAAAAGTCTAAGAAAGGAGAATATTTGATAGGCTTTAGCTAGACTGCACATTTAATAGTAATAATAAGTATTAAATATTTTTTTTTGTAAATAAAAGGTTACCGGAACTCTATCATCTCAGCCCTTGAAAATGATAATAGTAATATACCAGTACCCTGAAGCACTGTTTGTTTTATTTTTATCCACAACGAAAACATAAGAATGTAAATTTGCTGTAATTATACTTTTCATTGAACGATATTTACCTATAATACCCTATGAAGTTCTGATAGTGATTGACACTGTAGTACATATACGTCATAATGGGTATGGTGGTGCACTTTCTTGTTCACTTGTTGGCAGCAAGATAATTGTAGCATGATAACAAATACTACACATTATTGTAGCAACGAGAGAACAAAATTAGAAAAAAAAGAAACATTACATTGAAAGTGTCTTAAAAGAAGATTAACGGATTTCTATTTTACATAATTTGGTAACAGTAAAAATGAAATAGCGACAGCATAGCTCCCATTTTGAAATGCATTTAACAATTTTAACAAACATCCAAGTAAGATCAACATACTAAAACAAACAGACGAAGCTAGAACAGAGACCCTACAGAGTATTAATAGTGACATATTACATAGAGAAGGAAGACAACACAGACACTAAAATGAAGCCTAGAACGCTATTCGCTATTAGTTAACATTTATTATCACCAGTCATTTTCCAGTGGTGATAATGATGGCGATAATACGCATGATGACGTCTTCATGATTTTCCTCCAACCTTCACGATTAAGAGCTGCTTCCTGAGATGTGACGAAGTTTGATGCTGCCCAATCTTTGATGTTTTCTTACCACTGGTTTCTCTGTCTGTCGTGTCTTCTATAACTTGGAACTTCTTCTTTCCATCCTCATAATCTCTTTCAACATCGAGGAGAAATATAATGTGTGGTCTTTTGCTCTTCTGTTCACCTCTGCTGCTGTTGTGTTATCTAATGTTTATAACATTCCATCAATCCATCTTTTTCGTGGTCGACACCTGAGTCTATAACGTTTATTGGAAGCTCGTTGTGCTGTGTTTTGATCTTTCTGCTTTGTCACGTGACAAAACAATTGTATCTGTTGTTTATTTATATATTCTATGGCGGGGATTGTTCCTCGCATTCTTCACAGTTCTTCGTTTATGATCTTATCTCTCAGGCTGTTTCCTGTCATTTGTCTAATACATTTCATCTCAGTAGAGGTTACTCTAACCTGGTACTGAGCCCTGAAAATGGTTTAAGCACAAAGGCTATAGACCTTTTAATTTTCGTTTTTTTTTACCGTTAGAAGTAGTTACATCTTTAATTGGTTCTGTAGATTGTTGGATTTTGGTATGCACTTCCTTATTTTTGTTATGATCTACGTACGACATACGCAAGATTTTGATATACCATCTCATATTCAGCGCCTGTATTCTTTCAAAATCACTTGTGAGTTTTCATGTTTCTCATGTGCTTAGAAATATAGATGCAAATACTGTTTATATTAGCATTGATCTTTATTCTTAGAGAATTGATTTTGCTTTCCCATAATGTTTAATGTGGTCAGAGCACTGTCGCTGCATTTGCAGTTCTTGTTTGTACTTCTAACATAGTTTAGATATTTTAATTGATCAACTGTTTCAAGTACTTTATCGTTTATTGTGGTTTCTCTTGAAATATAACAAGCCCTATTTATCATCAGTTTAGTTTTGTCAGGATTTGTCTCCTTTCTGTTTGTACATGATGTATTAACTATCGCCTTGACGAGGCGTTTGAGCTCTGATACACTACTTACTATCAATGCTAGCCTATCTACACCCTCAGAAAACCTAAGGTTAGTAAGGGGTTTGCCTAGAATGTTAGCGCTGCAAAGGTGTTCATTGTCAGTAATCGTTTTGCCTAGAATGTTAGCGCTGCCAAGGTGTTCATTGGTAGTTATCGTTTTGCCTAGAATGTTAGCGCTGCCAATGTGTTCATTGTCAGTAATCGTTTTGCCTAGAATGTTAGCGCTGCCAAGGTGTTCATTGTCAGTAATCGTTTTACCTAGAATGTTAGCGCTGCCAAGGTGTTCATTGTCAGTAATCGTTTTGCCTCGAATGTTAGCGCTGCCAAGGTGTTCATTGTCAGTAATCGTTTTACCTAGAATGTTAGCGCTGCCAAGGTGTTCATTGTCAGTAATCGTTTTACCTAGAATGTTAGCGCTGCCAAGGTGTTCATTGTCAGTAATCGTTTTACCTAGAATGTTAGCGCTGCCAAGGTGTTCATTGGTAGTTATCGTTTTGCCTAGAGTGTTAGCGCTGCCAAGCTGTTCATTGTTAGTTATCGTTTTGCCTAGAATGTTAGCACTGCCAAGGTGTTCATTGGTAGTTATCGTTTTGCCTAGAATGTTAGCGCTGCCAAGGTGTTCATTGTCAGAATCGTTTTGCCTAGAATGTTAGCGCTGCCAAGAATGTTAGCGCTGTTCATCGTTAGTAATCGTTTTGTCTCCAAAGTTAGCACTGGCAAGTTGTTCACCGAGAATAAAATTCTTGTGAGAAACACCAATTTCCTTTAAGATTAGCCAACATCCCTATTTGACTAAATTCATGGTATTTGAAAGAAGAAATATCAAAAGAGATGAGTTATTCTTGGCTTTTAAAAATACACAATATCTGCAACAACTAGCACTACAGCGTCCAGGATGAAGGGCAATGATTTGCAAATTCGTTTTCCTTATTTTGTTCCAAATGAACATGGTAATGATGAAGCACATACTTCACAATAACCTTATTGATTTTATTAGGCACCATGCTTGTGGATGTATCTGATGGTGTATTTCTACTTTTTTGTCAGTATGTGTCCAATATTGTTTTTCTTTAAACAAAGTATGCACCTGTCAACAACCAAAAATTACACAAAACGGTGGCTCTTCTAAGTACTGCTGCCAGGATCTGGGAACATTATAGCAACTCTTGTTTGTAAATCTGTTCCACTTCCTTTCACGCTAGATTATATTTTTTTATATCTGTTTGACAGCAAGACATACTTTTGTATGGTTACTGTCCGACTCTTACTTTACAACCCTAGCAACATGTTATTTAAATTATGTTAAAAGTATTACCGCCTAAAACAATGACGGTCACGTATTAATTTGCTATTAAATCCAGAAATATATACACGCTGTGGTATGTGGTACATGCGTGTAAACGAAAAGTATATTTAACAAAAATAAGTACCACTTGTATAAAGGGAAGTAATACATTATAATTTCTAGGCAAAAATAATTTGATAAAATTATTACGTACCTTGATAGAACAGTGCAGGATGTTAGAATAATTTCACTTGTAGAATGACATGTTGGCAGTAAACTTGTGTTACATCACCCACAGTGACAATTTGTGTAAGTAGCCCATGTCTTACTACAGCCATGATTACTATTTTAATAAGCGACTTTACATGCAGGGAGTAATTATCTCCGCAGTCTAGATATCTAATTATATCTCATAAAAGTTGTCAAAGTCTAGTTCATGGAACCTCAAGAAAGAAGGAAACTACTGTTAGTAGAAGTCAGATCGATTATTCAATTACCGATACATCGTTTTCTATTTATTTCAGAAGGTCAGGGCGTAAATTTAGCCGGGGCCCTCAGGCGCCGGACTAGGCAAGAGGTATCTTAATCCTGACAATCCTCACATTGATGAGACTTAGTTTTACGGGCTCCAGAGCTTGTTCGTTTAGATTTGACCACCGTTCACGGTGAATTTAGTATTAAACCTTACATTGGTTTAGCTTTTAGCATGTTTCCTTTATTAACATTCCTTTATTAACATTCTTTATTAAATTATTTGACTACTCTGCCCTGAAATCTTATACCATGATGTTACAAAAATGTTTTAAGAGAAGATCGAGATGTATCTTTCTATATTTCACTAGCGATGTTTGTTTTAATTCAAGAAGAAAGTGTATAATTTCAGGCGAATGTTTAAATAAAAGCAAACATATCTTTAAAAAAACACACAATATGTCGATAACATACCCCATAAAATCCGAGTATTTAGAACATCAGTTCATGTTTTTTTTTTCACTGCACACCAGATTAATCCATAGGTGCTTTGATATCTCCCTAGAGAAAAACAGAATAAAATCCTTGTCCAGTTGCACGAATTCCGTGACACAATCGGAAATCCGCGGTGTGGGTAGGTTTCTAGTGATAATTTTTACCCGAGCAGCAGCCATATTTATGACCTACTCTTTTCGGTTTTAACTGCCAATGTTCTTTAACGTGCGCGCCGTGCACACTGGACCTGCTGTTTATTGCCGTTATCCGAGATTTCTTGACATCGTATCTCACTACACCAAGAGATCAGGTGAGGGTAACGTCTTAAAGAGACCACGGATTAAGTTTTCTTATTTTAAAAATTTCATAACTTCTGGTGGGCTTTGAAACTCGGACCTTTCTTTTCATGTCCAGACGGCAGTGTCGTATCTCTAGACTACCATCCATCCCGCCTCTTCTATCTTAATCCATAAGTTCTTAGATTTTCCCCTTGAACTATGAAGAAACTCCGAGGAGAACCTTGATCCCCACGAACTCCACATCACTGCAGGGACCTATATGTGTGGGTTAGTTTTTTGCCAAATATTTTGCCCGGGGGAATGGTCATTTTTTTAAAATAACATTTTCAAGTTCCAACAACTGCCAATAGGTTCTTTAACGTGCAGGACTGCACACGGCATCTTCTGTTTTTGTCCGTTAACCGAGGGGTCTCGACATCGCGTTTCAGTGCACAAAGACCAGGGAGATTACCGCCGAGAAGATGCCGGGGATTCAATTCTTTTTGAACAAAATTCCCACCGCCTGCTGTAGGATTTGATCCCGAGACCGTCCTGACCAGAGGCCAACGTGCTACCTCTAGACCACCCATCATATCAGTATGTAAACAAAGGACAAGTATTTATATAGTCCCTTTCACTTTCTGTAATACTTGCATCAGGAGTAGCCTTGTGGGTTTTAATGGCGCTCTTCAATTCATGTTATTTTCCTATTTCAGATATATTTTATTGTTAACTTGTCGCCATCAAAAGTTTTGCTGCATAGTACAAGGTATTTTACAATTGTTAAAAGTATTAGTCTCAAAGTAAAAAAATTGAAGAAAAAAATATATGTATATAAATTATATAGTATAGTGTGTAATAAATAGTAATAGGAATATAGTCAATATGATGTTAGTGCCCCCAACATTTTTATCATTATGTTTAAGTAATCAGGTCAGTACTCTCTACTGTAGAAATGTAAGGGACTTAAGTTTATCATGTTCACACCGGTGTGTTGTTTCTTTTCTCACTTGAAGCCTTCATGTTATTTATTAAATGGAATAGATAGTGTTCCATTTTACGAAAATAAAAACTATTATAATGAAATAACAATTGTTGGTAATATTTTTACAACTTTGTGTCCGGAGTTATGTCATTTATTAAAAGATAACGAAGAACAAATGCAGTAAGATCGAATATTAATAGTGAAAGTATCAGTACTTGATAACAAAACTGTGTCAGCCATTAAATTTGGTGAACAAAATTTGAGTACATGTGAACCTCATTCTGACCATAACAATATTTGTGTGTATCTGAACCAGATTTTTCAATAAATAAAAAAAAAACGAAAACGTGTGAACTACACTGTCACCAAAACAAAATTCCAGTACCTGGATCTAATTATGACAAAACAAAAATAAATAAAATGTGAGTACATGTAATGTAAACCTCACTGTCACCAAAACAAAATTTGCACAATTTCGAACCTCATTTCCCACATGACACATGTTTCTCATTTTGAAAAAAAAAAAGTTAATTTTATGACAATCTTACTTTCGTGATAGATTCATCGCAATGAAAGGATAACTCAATGCACGTGATTTCCTCAACTTGATCATTTCACAGATCTGTTCGGGCTTTCAGGAAACTCCAGAGATCATAATATTTAGACTAAACATTATGTTTATGATGGTAACATTTTAGTTCATTATAGGATTACATTTGTAAATTGTGGAAATAATTCCTTGGGTATGTCCTGTAAGCCATTACACGCATATTTGTCACTTCTACAGCTACACATCTATACGCATTAAGGATTGATGATTCCAAAAGTCGTTTATTCAACAATTTATGAATGATAATAATTACGTCTTCCAGGTTAACACTATCGATCGTTATCAATAAATGTTGAGTTTAGAAAGTGAGAAACACTTATCTCAATGAATCTGTAAAATATGGAACAATTTACTATTGTAGATACTAATTTCTTATCTGATAAAAGTGTGAAAGTTTCGAACAAAGATCTAGACAAAAGAAGATTAGTTTTAACCGATGAGGAGAGAACAATATTTGAATCCATCTTCTTCGTGACGTGTTGTGGTTTAATTAGTATATTTGGAATTGCTGCAAATATTATTAATATTGTTATATTTTACAAGCAAGGGTTTAGTAATACTGCAAACATTGCATTCTTTGGTCTCGCAATCTCTGACTTTTTTAGCTTATTCTTTTTGGTGTGGGCATCGATTTGTTTGAATCCACTTCTTCCAGTGTATGGAGTTCCGTGGGTAACTGAAGATGTCATGTACGTCACTGCAGGTTGGCCACATATTTGGTTTTGTCGAACCACGAGCTACATCACCGTCTACATCACAGGTGAAAGGTGCCTGTCTATTGTTTTTCCACTGAAAATTAAACAAATTGTGACCAAGTCAAGAACCACGGCGATTATCTGCATAATCTATTTAGTTAACTTGATGACTATTATTCCGGAACTTACAACTACCTACCTCGGATGGAGATTCATCCCTGAGAAGAACAAGACTATGCTTTCTATCAACTTTACCAACAGCAGAAAAAGCGTTGAGGGCATATCTTTTGTTATTCATTCTATGATTAGCGTGGCCTCTTTCTTTGGCGTCACCTTCTTTACATGTGTCCTTGTTATCAAATTACGACAGAGCTCACAAGTAAGAAAAGAGATAACATTAGGTCATAGTGAGAAAGGATCCATGTCTGTCAAGGATAATAAGGCTATAAAGATGATAGTATTGATAGCCTGTGTTCTGATTGCTTGTTATATACCAGGTGCGATGTTAGCTATGACAGCCTTCGTTGTTGGACCAGAGTTCAACATTCATGGCAAATACGTGAACATTTGTGCATCAGTTTGGGGGATCGCTTGTTCCTTTCAATCCATCAACTCCAGTGTCAACATTTTCCTGTACTACAAGATGAGTTCAAAATACAAGCAGACTTTTGAAAGTCTCTTCAAAAGATTTGACAAGGCGTAAAATGGTGTTTACTTTAAGTCTGCATGCCTGTTGTGGTTGTTTAAATTCGGACAGACTGGTGGATGGTGGACATTCTCGTTGTTAAATGGGTATTTATCTTCGTTTCTTTCGAGATAGACCTATCGGTGATAGGCCATTGTTTTTCTCTGTCGCGCTAGGCAGACGGGAATGTCCATTCCGAATTGTACAAAGTCTGTGACATTGGATGGGGCGGAAAATCAGCAATGATCAATGACACAGAAAGCGAAAACAACAAAGTTTGTGGTACACAAGAGGCATGGTCAGGACACGAAAGACGAATGTGGCTGACCACCTTGAAAGAGATCGGAGTTTCATCACGTATTTTTCTAGAGGAAGCCATGGAGAGGAATTCTAACTTATGTCGGAGGAAAGATCTTAAAATATGTTTATGGAATGTTAGGACTCTATATCACTTAGTGAAATTGGAAAATCTGATTCAAGAAGCAGAACGAATAAACATAGATATTTTAGGCCTATCAGAGATAAGATAGAAAGAATGCGGGTACATAGAGGACGAAAAATATACATTTATATACTCAGGATACAACAGAACATCAAAATGGGGGTAGGAATACTGATAAAAAGAGAGCTACAAAAATATATAAGTATTCACTGGACATACATGATAGGATTATACTACTCAAGATGAAAGCAAAACCATTCGACATCGCAATAATACATACATACGCAGCTACTCAAGACTACACAGATGAACAAATATAGGCATACCTTGAAGATCTAAATAAAGTTATGAAGCAAGTGAAATCTTCTGACATCTTGATTGTAATGGGTGACACGAACGCTTAAGTAGGAAAAGGTAGATATAAGACAATTATAGGAAATCATGGTTTAGGAAAAAGAAATGACAGAGGAGAAAGATTATTACAATTTTGTGAAGAAACCTGGCTGATAATATGTAACACCTTCTTTGAGCAAGACAAAAGGAAATTATACACATGGAAAGGCCCTTTAGATAGGAAGAGGAATCAAATAGATTATATAATGATAAAAGAGAGGTCCCGTAACAGCGTAAAGAAAGCCAAAACATATTCAGGAGCAGATATTAATTCAGATCACAATCCTGTAATGATTAAAATGAAAATCAGACTAAAGAGAAACAAGCAAAAGTCTAATTCATCAACAATACAAGTAGATATAAAAGCTTTAAATCAAAAGGATATTAAAGATAGCTATACAATACAAGTAAGGAACACATACCAGAAACTGCTAGAAGAAGGAATTGAACAATACAGAAGAGAAAATCTTGATGAAAAAGTAACAACCAAATGGCGATGCATAAATAAAAGCATACAAGAAACCTGCGACACCTCACCCAAAAAAGAAAAGAACAAAAATGGATAGCTAACACCATCTTAGAAAAAATGGAAGAAAGGAGACAAGCGAAGAACACTGCCCAATACAATAAAATAGATAATGAAATACGCAAAATGTGCAAAAAAGCAAAAGAAGACTGGCTCAGCCAAAAATGTATAGAAATAGAAACTATGGAAAGCAAACAAGACTTAAGAGGAATGCACACAGAAATAAAGAGAATAACTAATAAAAATTTAAAAAAACCACAGAAAGTGGATGCATTGCAGATAAAAATGGAAAAATGCTAACAAACAATAAAGATATTATAGATAGATGGCAGGAATATATAACAGAGCTATATCATGATCAAAACCAATTATAAAATGTACATCAGGCTATAAAATCTTAAAATCTGAGGTGGAAAAAGCTATTAAAACAATAAAAAAGGATTCAGTAGGACCTGACAGCATACAGATAGAGATGATACAGGCACTGGAAGATTTTGACATTGAAGTGATTACAGACAAATGCAACGACATATACCACACAGGATACATACCAAATGAACTACAAACATCATTTTTCATTGCATTGCTTAAAAAGAATGGTACAGTTGAATGCAGTGACTTTACGATAATAAGCCTAATGAGCCATGTTACAAAAATCTTGCTAAAAGTTATACAAGGAAGGATTAAGAAAAAATCAATACTGAATTAGATGAGCAGCAATTTGGATTTAGGAAAAATAGTGGGATAAAAGAAGCCATATTCTGCATGAGAACACTAATCGAAAAGTACACAGAAGTAAACAAACCAATATATGCCTGCTTCATAGACTACACCAAAGCTTTTGATAAAGTACACCACACAAATCTTACAGAATGCTTAAAGGAGATACATCTAGATGACATGGACATACGACTAATATATAATCTATACTGGGAGCAAACAGCAATAATAAAATATAACAAAGAGAACTATACACCCATTGATATAAAAAGAGGAGTAAGACAGGGATGCATCCTATCACCAAGCTTGTTCAATCTATACACTGAGCAAATCTTTAAAAACATCACAGAGGCGCCAAGCCTAAACATTAATGGAAAGATAATCAATAACCTAAGATATGCTGATGATACAGTACTGGTAGGAGAAAATCCTGAAGATCTACAGCAATTACTTAATGAAATAAGCATGACAAGCAAAAAATATGGACTAGATATGAATATCAAAGAGACTAAAACTATGATCATAAACAAAGAAATTACTCTAAACCCACAAGTGGATATCAAAATAGAAGAAATAGACCTGGAGACAGTTCAGAACTACAATTACCTTGGACATACTATAACCAGTGATGGAAAATATAAAACTAAAATAAACAAAAGAGTAGGAATGGTAAAATGTAATTTTAATGCCATGAAGAACATACTAACATCAAAACAAATAACACCAGGGCTAAAACTAAGAATAGCAAAATGTTATGTCTACTCAACATTCCTATATGGTGCAGAAACATGAGAATTAGACCCCCCAAAAAAAAACAGAACAGAGAATTGAAGCCTTTGAAATGTGGATATATTGAAGAATCAGTAGAATTGGATGGCAAAAAAAGAAAAGATAAGATGAATTCTTAAAACAATTAAAAATTAAGAGAGAACTACTAAACACAATTCAAAAGACATATGCGATTTTGGGGCATGTTAAAAGACACAACAGCCCCCTAAAATTAATCTTCGAGGGAAAAATACAGGGTAACAGATGTAGAGGCAGACCAAGACTAACATGGACGAGTAACATTAAAAGATGGACAAATCAGCCTATGACAACCTGCACCATCAAAGCAAGAGACAGAGCGAATGGCGCTCCATGGTAGCCAACCTTCATTGCGGAGATGGCACTCAATGATGATGACTTTAAGTCTTCAAGAAACATAATATCATTCTAGAGAATTCTCACATTGTAAGACTTGTGACTGTACCGTGAAATGTTTTAAGGTACAACGTTTGTTAACTGCAGAATATAGCAAGTGTAAAGAACACTCTTCCTATAGTAGACTGCTTTGGTTCCCAGCATATGGTCTTACGCTTC
This sequence comes from Megaustenia siamemsis, assembly GCA_032433765.1. Taxonomy (NCBI): domain Eukaryota; kingdom Metazoa; phylum Mollusca; class Gastropoda; order Stylommatophora; family Ariophantidae; genus Megaustenia; species Megaustenia siamemsis. The sequence goes on along the minus strand of JAVIAB010000051.1, from coordinate 71,254,753 downwards.
TGATTTTAGAAATGAGAAAATGGCAAACTGAGTTCTTTGTTAAATAAATACGTGTATGTTGTTGGATATTGTGTGTTATTTTACATATTTATAATATCCATTCACTGATAACAGAAATTATATTCGTAGCTTGCCTTGCATTATTATTATATCAAGTAATATCCAGCAGAGTTGAAGCCACTTCTTTCTTAACACATATGAGGCCAGGACATTCGTCATTTTCAATGGTTCAATGAGTGTGTATATATATCAAAAGTAACAGAAAAATAACCTGCAAAGTTAGGATGGAAGCACACTTTCGAGAATTAAATCGTCACAATCAGAATTCGATGAAGTAAATGAGTACCAAAGATTTTCTTTTCTTTAATAGGATGCATCCTCTGATGTAGTGCTTTGACGTATAAGATTCTGCTCCGTAAACAGACCGATACGACCCTCTGTCTTACACTACAAAATAAACTGTTATCGTCACTTGTAGAAATACTAACTTTTATTTGTCCCTATCTGGAAATCAGGACATACCTCTCTAATTGTTACTAAAGATAATTTCTGCTTTCAGAATTACTGAAGCTATGTTTTCCTGTTTGTGGTAATAATATCCCACAAATAGGTTTTGGCCACGTCTCTTCCATTCACTCGAGCCCCTCGAATATTTTACCTCACATTTGAATGTTTATTTTTGTATTAACATCTGAAGCATACGTTCACCTGCTTTCTGTAAAAGACTGAAAGAAACTGCTCTGCAAGACAGGATTTGCTTGAAGATAGTTATTGCTGATTTACCTTAATATAATACGGATTTATATTACAACTATTGGCCAACAGATCATGGAATGCAACGACATTTAATGAAACTGAGATAAAAGAAACATTAAGAACAAAAGTATCACTTAAATGAAATATAACCTGTTCGTAGCTTCTATTAATATCTCCAAGTAAATGAAGTCCTGGACAAATTAGTATCGAATATATTAGTAGTGAGTGGGATCAAGATCGCATGTTGTGGGTTCACGATCATTGCTGATTATATGGACCTGTGCTGATGTTTTTTCAGGATAGAACGGTCTTCTCTGACTCAGTTCACCTAAAGCTATATTTGGAATCAGTGGTGTTCTCTGATGGCATTGTTCTACACTGACTAAATACGACGTCATGAAGCGATCTGATCTAGACCGTGAAAGTCACCTTTACTTTAGAAAAGTGTATATTCAAACACATACAAACAGAGCAGTCTCCACAACTCATACCCTAACTTAAACCTCAACAACAAAAATTACCATAATGGAAATATTTGTAAATGCCTCACAAAAATACTCTCTCTCTCTCTCTCTGCGTTCAGGACTCAATCAGAGTAAGGATTCCAGACTCTCATATGAAGTCAGCTGTCAGGCTAAGTGTGTTGATCGCCCCCACAGACAGAACATCACAATTAGAGTCTGTCAGATCCACTCTGACTGAACACCCGTTAATACGTTGCACTGTGTTCTGCGCCAGTGGCCCAGTGCATCCGATTTCAGCCAGCATTTTTTTCAGGTTTGCTTTCCTTAGCCTTTGATTGTCCCCAATCTTCCTGCAAGGCAGCAGTTGATCTTTTCTGTCGGGGGATTCTGCCCTTAGATGGTCGACCTTCCCAGGTTTACGAGCACCATCTGCCCGAGTCACTAGAGGTGACTAACACAGACATGCGACTTGTAATATGAGGAAACTGCAACAAGGAACACATTTCATGCATAGCCTTCATTTGTTCCCGCCGCCTATCCCCATATACCGGTAAGTCACGTCCTCTTGAAAATGATGATCATCGTAGCACTTGATGATGTTAGGCCATCGTTGATGACTCCAATTCCGAACATATAGACACACAGTCAGTCGTCAAATTATTCTTGTTGCACATCAAACAGCAGACCGTAAGATTTGCGCACGGCCGGTTTAGGGAACCAATACGATGACGTAGGACACAATGTCGCCAAACTCATAATCTCGATACCTTTAGACTTATGTCTGATTACTCAAGTGTAAACAGTCTACGACGAACAAAACACGAAGCAACTTCCCCAAAGAGACAAAACTGCGACTGACGAAGTAGTTTACATTAATGTGTAACGTGGAAATAACTTGCGTCAAAGAATCCCAATAACGGTCTTGAACAGCACTAATGTGACGTAAAGCACAGATCTAGTCTAGACGGAGGAATGTCTCACTCACAACACTTGATTCGTCAAAAAACGGACTGTTGTCGACCTACGACCTCGCCTTAGCGACACAAATGTATCAAGCATATCATCATTTTGACTTTTACGCAGAAAAGTGCAATGAAGATCCGAAATTAATCAGACCTTGGGTGCATTTTCTGCAGCGATCGAGAGGACGTGGACTAGATCCGCCATCTTGGAAACGGAAGTCACAAAAATACTGAATATGACACAAAGAAACAGAATGTGAAATTTAAATAAAAATAAAATGTATTGTTGCATAAAGGCTTGTTTATATAAAGAAGTAAAATCAAGAAAATAGTTTGTTTACTAGCAAGCAGAAATAGTTTAAACATATAACATGATCACTACTTAACAGCACTTCCCATCTCCCACCGCATGTGCCCAATCCTGATTAAATCACCAACACTCGAAAGATGGGAACTAATAGATAAGTGGCACACCTGGAAGTCAAGTACTATTAAAATAATAGATATGAGGTGAGCAGGAAGCATGATTCAGTGCACGCAGCAGCGGCATGGACAATCAGGTTTAGGCAAAAGTGACGAAGGAAAGTAAAGTGCAGGTCTATTTAAAACTGAACCAAGAGCTATAACCGGTTCTATCGAGTTTGTGCGCTCTACTTAAACCTTCAAACGTGATCTGGAAAGGGAGTGACCTTCTAACAGTCTCCCCCAATTCAATAATGATGGTTCTATTTATATTTTAAAAAGTACAATGTGAAAATAAAATGTATGAACCGTGACATATTTTTTAATTGGCGTAGGGAAAGAAATGGCATTCTACACCTAGAGATCCAGTTAAAAACGAATAGGCTGATGAAGATTACGAGAAACAAAGATAACAAGTAATGAAAAGGCACCCTTCTGCGCCGGTTATTGAGGTTGACTTCAGCAACACATGACTCGGCGGCTGAGGGAATAACATCATTGGCACGAACATCAGTGTTGCCGCAAGACTGTTAGGACTGTAACCTCCAAGGGTAGCCAGAACGAGAGGCTATGTTCAAGCTTGCAGGTTATTTTTATTGCAATTATCTCCTCCAGCAAATGCTTATCCTGTCCAGCATGGTGATTATTCGACAGCCCTGAATCTTCGTGTGGTTCTTGTCTAGGTTTGGCAGAGGTATCTGATAACTGCACAACAGCCCCTCCTTTATTTCAGCTGTTTCAATGTTTTGTTGATATTGTAGACGTTTACCTGTCAAGATGGTGGATAGGTGGCAAGAACAATTGAGGCTCAGTTTGAAAAGTGTTTCTTGTTGCGTTTTCCACATATTCCAAGTCCGGCTTGCCACTGGAGCTACTGAGTTTGGTGCTCTGTGCACACCGTGAGCTGTGTGTTTCATCGGGATTGTGTTTCCATATTTCGATTGCTTACGATGAATTATGATATCGTATTACAGGGAACAGATGGCCCAGTATTTCATGTGTTAACTTTCTGTGTGATTTTTGTCGTATGTCTTTTGGTGGCTGAGACTGCTATGAAGGTGACCTTCCATAAGCATAGTCATAGCCGGTTCCTCCAAAATCTTCATCAGCACAAAGATTCGACCCTGAAACAAATAACATCAGGACCTGATTCAATGTTTTTTGGTGGTCGTCTAAAGCAGCATTGCTCTCATCCATTCCTACATTAACGCTTTCCAATCTTTGATGGGCTCTGTACAATTTAGAGATAATTCGCATGTACTATTGTTAAACCAAATTTCAATAACTTTTCATTACGTACCCTCCCATAAAACTCTGTCTTTTCCTTGTGAAAAGTGGTGTTCAAATGCGGCATGTGAACTTCTTAACCAAACTCGTTCATCATAGAGTTCAACAGTGTCTGGAGACTAAAAAATGAATATTATAGAAGAAAACTTATAAATTGATAGATCTGTGAATAAATTAAGTTGAAGAGGTATTTTTACAACACTCAGAAACAATTACAAATAATCAACAATAGAAAAAACAAACAAACAACAATAGACGGTCCGAATCAGGATCGAGCCCGTACAGCTCGGCACAGCGCCTTGCCACGAAAACTTGGTTCCTGCACAAAAACTGGAACTTTCAGATGATTGATATCTTGACACTTCTATGTTCTATTGTCATAAATAGTCTCCTTCACTACTCTATGTTCTAATGTCATCAATCGGCTCCTTCACTCGTCTATGACCCAATGTCATCAATCGGCTTCTTCACTCCTCTATGTTCCAATGTCATTAATCGACTCCTTCACTCCTCTATGTTCCAATGCCATCAATCGACCCCTTCACTTCTCAATGTTCTAATGTCATCAATCGGCTCCTTCCCTTCTCTATGATCCAATGCCATCAATCGACTCCTTCACTCCTTTATGTTCTAATGTCATCAATTGGCTCCCACACACCTCCATTTTCTAATGCCATAAATCGACTCCTTCACTCCTCCATGTTCTAAGGTCACAAATCGACTCCTTCACTCCTTTATGTTCTAATATCATAAATCGGCTCCTTCACTCCTCTATGTTCTAATGTCATAAATCAACTCCTTCACTCCTCTATGTTCTAATATCATAAATCGGCTCCTTCACTCCTCTATGTTCTAATATCATAAATCGACTCCTTCACTCCTCTATGTTCTAATGTCATAAATCGACTCCTTCAGTCCTCTATGTTCTAATATCATAAATCTGCTCCTTCACTCCTCTATGTTCTAATATCATAAATCAGCTCCTTTCATTCCTCTATGTTCTAATATCATAAATCGGCTCCTTCACTCCTCTATGTTCTAATATCATAAATCGGCTCCTTCACTCCTCTATGTTCTAATTTCATAAATCGGCTCCTTCACTCTTCTATGTTCTAATATCATAAATCGGCTCCTTCACTCCTTTATGTTCTAATGTCATCAATTGGCTCCCACACACCTCCATTTTCTAATGCCATAAATCTACTCCTTCACTCCTCCATGTTCTAAGGTCATAAATCGACTCCTTCACTCCTCTATGTTCTAATATCATAAATCGACTCCTTCACTCCTTTATGTTCTAATATCATAAATCGGCTCCTTCACTCCTCTATGTTCTAATGTCATAAATCAACTCCTTCACTCCTCTATGTTCTAATATCATAAATCGGCTCCTTCACTCCTCTATGTTCTAATATCATAAATCGACTCCTTCACTCCTCTATGTTCTAATGTCATCAATCGGCTCCTTCTCTCCTTATGTTCTAATATCATAAATCGGCTCCTTCACTCCTCTATGTTCTAATATCATGAAATGCCCCTTCACTCCTCTAAGTTCTAATGTAAAAAATCAACTCCTTCACTCCTCTATGTTCTAATATCATAAATCGACTCCTTCACTCTTCTATGTTCTAATATCATAAATCGGCTCCTTCACTCCTTTATGTTCTAATGTCATCAATTGGCTCCCACACACCTCCATTTTCTAATGCCATAAATCTACTCCTTCACTCCTCCATGTTCTAAGGTCATAAATCGACTCCTTCACTCCTCTATGTTCTAATATCATAAATCGACTCCTTCACTCCTTTATGTTCTAATATCATAAATCGGCTCCTTCACTCCTCTATGTTCTAATGTCATAAATCAACTCCTTCACTCCTCTATGTTCTAATATCATAAATCGGCTCCTTCACTCCTCTATGTTCTAATATCATAAATCGACTCCTTCACTCCTCTATGTTCTAATGTCATCAATCGGCTCCTTCTCTCCTTATGTTCTAATATCATAAATCGGCTCCTTCACTCCTCTATGTTCTAATATCATAAAATGCCCCTTCACTCCTCTAAGTTCTAATGTAAAAAATCAACTCCTTCACTCCTCTATGTTCTAATATCATAAATCGACTCCTTCACTCCTCTATGTTCTAATGTCTTAAATCGGCTCCTTCACTCCTCTATGTTCTAATGTCATCAATCGGCTCCTTCACTCATCTATGACCCAATGTCATCAATCGGCTCCTTCACTCATCTATGACCCAATGTCATCAATCGGCTCCTTCACTCCTCTATGTTCCAATGTCATTAATCGGCTCCTTCACGCCTCAATGTTCCAATATTATCAAACGGTTCCTTCACTCCTCTATGTTCCAATGTCATTAATCGGCTCCTTCACTCCTCTATGACCCAATGTCATCAATCGGCTCCTTCATTCCTCTATGTTCCAATGTCATTAATCGACTTCTTCACGCCTCAATGTTCCAATATTATCAAACGGTTCCTTCACTCCTCTATGTTCCAATGTCATTAATCGGCTCCTTCACTCCTCTATGACCCAATGTCATCAATCGGCTCCTTCACTCCTCTATGTTCTGATGTTGTCTAACGGCTCCTTCACTCCTCTATGTTCTAATGTTATCTAACGGCTCCTTCACTCCTCTATGTTCTAATGTTATCTAACGGCTCCTTCACTCCTCTATGTTCTAATGTTATCTAACGGCTCCTTCACTCCTCTATGTTCTAATGTTATCTAACGGCTCCTTCACTCCTCTATGTTCTAATGTTATCTAACGGCTCCTTCACTCCTCTATGTTCTAATGTTATCTAACGGCTCCTTCACTCCTCTATGTTCTAATGTTATCTAACGGCTCCTTCACTCCTCTATGTTCTAATGTCATCAATCGACTCCTTCACTTCTCTATGCTCCAATGTCATAAATCGGCTCCCATACACCTATATGTTCAAATGTCATCAATCGGCTGCTTCACTTCTCTAAGTTCTAATGTCAAAAATCAACTTCTTCACTCCTCTATGTTCTAATGTTATCTAACGGCTCCTTCACTCCTCTATGTTCTAATGTCTTAAATCGGCTCGTTCACTCCTCTATGTTCTAATATCATAAATCGACTCCTTCACTCCTCTATGTTCAAATGTCTTAAATCGGCTCCTTCACTCCTCTATGTTCTAATGTCATCAATCGGCTCCTTCACTCCTCTATGACCCAATGTCATCAATCGGCTCCTTCACTCCTCTATGTTCCAATGTCATTAATCGACTTCTTCACGCCTCAATGTTCCAATATTATCAAACGGTTCCTTCACTCCTCTATGTTCAAATGTCATCAATCGGCTGCTTCACTTCTCTATGTTCTAATGCCATAAATCGACTCCTTCACTCCTCTATGTTCCAATGTCATCAATCGACTCTTTCACTCCTCTATGTTTCAATAGCATCGATCGGCTCCTTCACTCCTCTATGTTCTAATGTCATCAATCGGCTCCTTCATTCCACTATGACCCAATACCATCAATCGATTCCTTCAGTCCTCTATGTTCCAATGTCATCAATAGGCTCCTTCACTTCTCTATGTTCTAATGTCATAAATCGACTTTTTCACACCTCTATGTTCAAATGTCATCAATCGGCACCTTCATTTCTCTATGTTCTATTGTCATAAATAGGCTCCTTCACTTCTCTATGTTCCAATGTCATATATCGACTCCTTCACTCCTCTTTGTTCTAATGTCATAAATCGACTCCTTCACTCCTCTATGTTATGCTCTAATATTCATAGACCATGCTCCCAATCTGGAACACAGTTTACTAATATTTATCATCATCATCATCATCATCATCATCATGGCCGTCATTTTCATCATTATTATAACCATTATCACGCAGCTTGTCCAGTCTTTGAGAATCTTTCTACTGGATTAATTGCAGCTTCACACAATCCCTTAGAGTTACGTGTTGTCTTCCTTGCTGAAACAGTGTAATCTTGGTATCGTCCATCATCTTCTACATAGCACGGTCTGCTCCTTCCTAGAACTATAGCTCCAATTATGTATTTTTACAAATGACGAGCACCATCTTCCTCATCTTCATTTCCCTGTTGGAATATTGTTTTCAAGACAGATGCGTTGAAGTGTTCTCTGATCCAAGAAATGCCCAGCGTCTGCAGCATCCACCCCCCCCCCCCCAGCTCGTCAATAATATCCTGTACCAACCCTTAAATCTTTCTCGCTATATTGTATCATGGGACTGAACTATGACAGTTCATTTTATTTTCAACACGCACACTCACACAAACACACACACACACACACTCACTCACACAAACACACACTCACACACATACACACACACATATACACGTACACACACACACACACATGACTTGTTCACATATCGAAAGTATGCGCTGCGGGTGGTAGTATTAATGAAAAAAAATTATGTGAATGATTTCATTGTAAGATTTGGACAAAAGTATTTGTGGTAATTTTATAACTAGAATACACGAATAAGCACGAAAAAGCATACTTGTTATAATACTTGAAAAAAAATATATATTTTGTATTTATAGAATTAAGGGAAAAGCATGACTCGTGATTTATTGAATTAAGGGAACAAATCCTGTTTTATATATATATATATATATATATATATATATATATATATATATATATATATATACATAAAATACATTGCTTAATAGTCTCATCATCATCACCATCATTTAGTGCCGTCTCCGCAACGAAGGTTGACTACCTTGGAGCACCATTCCACACTGTATCTTGATCTGATGGTGCAGATTGTTATAGTTTGACTTGTCCATCTTTTGATGTTACTCGTCCATGTTAGTCTTGGTCTGCCTCTGCCTCTTTTACCCTGTATTTTCCCTTCCAATATTACTTTTATTAGGCTGTTGTGCCTTTTAACATGCCCCCAAAATTTCATTTGTCTTATTCTAATTTTGTTTAGTAGTTCTCTTTTCATTTTTAGTTGTTTTAAAACTTCATCATTTGCTTCCTTTTCTTTCCATCCAATTCTATTTATTCTTCTATAGATCCACATTTCAAAGGCTTCATTTTTCTGTTTTCTGTTTTCTGGTCTAATGTCTATGTGTTTCTGCACCATACAGCAAAAGTGAGAAGATACAAGAAGTATCATTTTGGTATTCTTAGTTTTAACCACGGTGTTATTTGTTTTGATAGTCTGTTGTTTATTATTTATCATGAAAGCTAATTAATGTAAAGTTTATAAGTATCTAGAATAGCAAAATGTTATATCTTCTCAATATTCCTATATGGTGCAGAAACAAGGACATTAGACAAGAAAACAGAACAGAGAATTGAAGCCTTTGAAATGTGGATGTATAGAAGAATAGGTAGAATTGGGTGGAAAGATAAGAAACACACAATTAAGTCTTTAAAAAACTAAACATGAAAAGAGAACTACTAAATACAATTCAAACAAGAGAAATGCGATTTTTGGGGCTATGTTGAAGACTCAACAGCCTACTAAAAGTAATCCTGGAGGGGAAAATACAAGGTAAAAGAGGCAGAGGCAGAGGCAGACCAAGACTAACATTGACGAGTAACATCAAAAGATGGACAAATCAGCCTATGACAACCTACACCATCAAAGCAAAAGGCAGAGCAGAATATCGCTTCATGGTTGCCAACCTTCGTTACGAGATGGCACTCGATGATGATGACGATGATATAACTATCCATTTCTGTCTCTCAGTCATCAAATAAAGTAATTTTCAATATTTCTTAAAAGCAGGTATTGATTGCTCTCACGTGATGTTTGCGAGACCCGGCATTGCTGTCTCATATATCGAACACTTGCGAAGTCTGGACATCACGAAAACTATTGTTAATGTCTTTCGACATCTCGAGTAATAAATTTTACAATAATAAATGAATAAAATTAAAGTATAGTATAGAAGCCCCCGTCAGCCATATTTGACTATGGATTTTGTGGCGCCCCTAGAAAATGTTATTTTTTTCATTTCTTTCGCCATGTAATCTAATTTTATTTGAATATGTCTGCTTCGTGCATGAGTTGGGGTTTAAGAGCGTGTTTCTAAAGATTGCGATCTGTAGCTATATCTTCCAAGCTGCAAGGTTTATGTTGAGAGTCTTCATGTCACGTCTAAACACGCCTAAACACGTCTAAACACGTCTAAAAGTCGAAGTTTATTTTTTGCGCCCCTCCCCCCCCTTTCTCTCTTTCCCCTGCCCCCTCCCCCCACCCCCGCAAGTTTTTTTTACCATATGCTGATTGTTCATAAAGTATATCTTTGGTATGCGTCCATCTTTCACACGGTGTAACCCAGCATAATCTACATAGTTTGAGCTGAGTATGTAGGCCTGTGCGATGTGTGGGAGGACCCACACATCTGTCACTTTGTCCTTCGACGGGATAACAAGAATATGGCGCTCACAACGAGTATGGCATGCATAAAGAGTATAGTTAAAAAATTATAGTAGTAAAGTATAGTTGAACAACTTATTGCTTGCTAAATTGTGGTCTGAATTATGGTTATTCAAGAAAGAAATATGTTTTTTTTTTTAAATATTGGTGATATATATATATATATATATATATATATATATATATATATATATATATATATAAATATGTTAAAAGATCTTGAGTGGTTACATATATTTCAAAAATGAATTTGTATTGCAATTATATGTTGATAACTTGTATGGTAGCTGTCACAAAGTGAATATTAATGTGAGACCTCGTATGGTTATATCTGACTACACTTAACCTTTATTCCATTCAGAAGATAACCACACCAACAGATATAGTGTTTCTGTCTTTCCAAAACGACAACGAGACAGTCTTATTATTATAATTGGTTAATGTCCTTCCTTACGTGAAAGTCCAATTATTTGTGAAGAAATGCCGAATCAATAACATGGACCTCAACATGAGAGTAGTTTCAATTACATTATGGATGTAGAGAATTACTTAACGCTTATCGTTAATAGTAAAATGTTCTGATATATTTTAGTAGAATATATTTATAGTAAAAAATGTCAAAATATCTGTAATTTTACATGTTTATTCTACAGATTTTCGCTACGCTGGTTCAATCACTATCGCGTCGATAATGTTATCATAAATAATTAATTATTGGCAGCGTAAAATGGAGCAAAGAAACATAATTTTTTTAACTTAAAAAAGAAACCTTGTTAAGTCATTCAATTTTATTTAAGTCAGTTAGTGTTATATTATGCTATAATAAAGTAAATAACAATTAAAACAAGTTTGTATCTGATTATAAACCGTGTGTACATGCATTTTGTATTGTTAAAAAGAAAAAAATAGAGGACTCGTTGACAAGATACTTTATTTTTGAACAAAATAACTTATAGTTTATTTGACATATTTTCTTAACAATTTGATAAACATAATTGTGCTGGTAATATTGTTAGCAATTTATAGCATGAAAGTAGAATACAGATGCAATATTACAGCTTTTAAAATTAAAGAAAAAAAAATTGTGATGGTAGTTCATGAATAAATTACACAAACAACAAATTGTACGATTTCTTCACGATCACTGCAGTAATAAGATCTGTCTGGTCTTGCTTTGAAATCTTTATCTCCAACATTTCCTACAAGAACAAGAAGCCAAGAAAGGCTTTGTCCACTACATCAATGAAGTCTAAAGGCTAATGACTAGCGTTCGCGTTGCTTGTGAATTGCCGTTTGTCATTTGACTTCCAAGACATTTAAATTGCTCAACTTGTTTTTATTGCTTTGCCGTCTAACATTATTTTGAGTTTCTGTTCCTCCCTTTCTGTTTTAATGACTTCTCTTTTCCTGGTATTGATTTTCATTGTGTATTGGGGGCCTTTTCTGTTAAGTCGATTGAAGTGTTCTTAAAGCTAGACACTTAATTAAAGTATGTAAGGTTTGTTTTTAAATGTTTTTTTATTGATATCTTTTAGAGCACAACATCACAGCTTAAAATGATAAAAAAGAATTGTTTGTTTCAGTTGAAGAGAGTATAATTTATGAATATCACTTATCTCTATCTGTTTTTATTTGTTTGTTTTAAAAGGCGGGGGAACTGATCAAGAGCCTTCAGTTAAAACTGCCAAAAGAATGGTAGCTGAACTATCCCCTCTGTGGATCATTTGATATACTAATTATTACAAAATAAAGTTATTAACGTTATTGCAAAATTATTTCTCTTTATATGTTTGATAGCAAATGCATTTTTATCTATAAAAAGAATCTATATGGAAGATAAAAAAAAAAAAAAAAAAAAAAAAAAAAAAAAGCAGAATAGCTCAGGCCAAAATAGCATTTCAGAAAATGAAAAATATCTTATCCAACAAATCTATGTCAATAGAAGTGAGAAAGATAGTTCATCGGTGCTATATAGAAATATATAGACCTTTGAAAGCGAATCATGGACAGTAGACAAACAAATGAAAATATGATTAGAGGCCACAAAGATGGGATTTCTCAGCAGAATGTTAAACGTTCCCTTGACAGCTAAAAAGAGCAATGAGGAAATTCTCAGAGGGCAACACAAAAAGGGAACTCATACAAAACTTGAGAAAAGAAACAATGAACATTTTTCGAGCACATCATGAGAAGAGGAAAGTTGAAATGCTTGGTTACAACCAGCAAAATAGAAGGAAAAAGAGATCGTTGAAGACAAAGAGAGAAAATGCTGGATAGCTTGGTGTCATTGCATGGAAAACAGCCAACAACAGAACTGACACGATGCACGGTAGATAGAAGATTGTGGAAGAACATGATCGCCTTCGCCAACCGGTATGGCACATGAAGATAATGATGATGATGATGATGATGATGATGATGATGATGATGATGATATGGAGGACCCCGCTGGGCTTTGGCTATTGATTATGTACAGATACATATTTGAACTTGATCATACTGACGAGAATTATGAAATTAAAATCTATAAAATGAAATGTACAGAACCAGTAGCCTGTTTGGCAACCTGGACCTGACCACATAAATGGGAAAACATAAAAGAGCCACTGTCACCTGTCACGTGTGTCGAAAAAGGCGACTAAAGGAGGTTGAGGCGAAGGTCTTTGTCCAGTGCTATGGAGGTCGTGCACCTGGGTGGATGCCATCTTTAGTGCTTTCGCTACAGTGTAGTGGGCGTGGTTCACACTGAGAACATCTTGGGGAGCAGGTCTGAACATTATGGCGTTTTTGTCCGTTATGCAATGATGATGATGTTTTTATATCAACATCCTGCTGAACAGAAAAACAAGAGTAGTTTGTTAAATATATTTTATCTTTTCAATGTTAAGTGTAATATGTTCATTGTTTACATTCTTTTGTTTAATTATTGTAATATATTTACAAATACACTTAGTTCTTCAATTTCGTTAATGAATTTTTTTTTAATTGAGAAAAACTTTACAGCCTGTAGCGTGATTCAAACGCCGGGACCTTACTAACCAGAGGCCGACATCTTACCTCCAGACCACCAAATCGCCCAAGGTCTACAGAGACAGGTTAATAGATCTAGGAAGAAACATTTATAACATTTTAGCTTCCAAGGTTTGGAGCAAGAACAGTCATATTTTGTTGTGTAGGGCCGTGTTTCTCAACCGGGTTCCTTATTGCTCCGGTTGGGGGAGATTTGGGGAGGTGAGGGTCACTTACAATTTCAAGGGCGCCACGGGTAAAAACCGCATAAGCCGTCCTCTTCTCTTCAGCCATATCTAAGGTGTGTCAACGAATGTCCATTGTGTGTCAACGAATGTCCATTGTGTGTCAACGAATGTCCATTGTGTGTCAACGAATGTCCAAGGAGTAGAGAACAGACTTACAAGTTTGCCAATCAGAGAATTAAAGAAGGAAAATAAAGTTTAGACGAAGCTTTTGTTAGCCCTTTCGCAGTTGCTGCGTTTAATTTCTGAACATCATACAAATCTGTTGTGACATCTAGATTAGCGAGTAAATGCAAAAAGGTATATGGTAGTACATTTGTAAACATAAAATGAAAGGTAAATATTATGTTTATTAACTTAATGTCTTTATAAAATGACTTTAAAATATATAGATACTGGGTATCATGGCTATCTGCGCAAAGAAATATCGAAAATACTCTGTCGTGTTTCCTGGCTAAAGGTTTATCTCGGCACCAGACAAAATCCATGTGCTTAATTTGTTACGTTACACTTTTCTTGAAAGCAATAGACCATTTAAAGTGCGTCTAGAAACATTTCGAAACGTCTCATAAAGACAAAAAAAAAAAAAAAAAAAAAAAAAAAAAAAAAAAAAAAAAAAAGATAAGCCACTGGAATATTTCAACGTGTTGTGTTGTGAAATAATTTTGAAGCTAGACAGACCTAATGTGAAAAAAAATGTTTTTTCAGAAAACTACACATTTTATTGACAAAGCTTTAATCGCTTCTTACGGATTATCCCAAGTGATAGCCAAAGATAGAAAACCATGCACAAAGATAAGGGGACCTATATTTATTTTCTTATAAACAAAGGGCCATAGTTGAAAAAAAATCAAGAACACTGGTGTAAAGTAAATAATATAAAATATATATAAAAATAAAAAATATATAAAAATAAGTAAATAAATGTAAAGTACGAAACTTGAATCGCTGTAAAAAAAATAACATTGCAATCAAAATGTCTGAAAATAAGATTAACGGATATTTGATAAGCTTTTCTAGACTGCACATTTAATAGTAATAATACATATTATTTATTTTTTTATAAATAAAAGTTTACCGGAAGTATCATCTGCCCTTGAAAAGGAAATGGTAACATACCAGTACAGGGTTGCCAATTTGGCTTTTTTTAGGCCAAATTCCACAAATCTGGCTTTTTTGGTTTTTGTTTGGCCTAAAGAAATTCTTTGGCTTTTTTTGGTTTTTTGGCTTATTCCTGGCTTTTTTTTCTAAACCAGTAGTAAAAAAAAAGTATAAACCACAATTTCAGTAAAAGTTCTTTAAAAATATAATTATTTTGCTCTAAAAATGCATCAAATCATCTGACTTTAATAAGAATTTGGCGCACTTTTGCAAATTACTTTCACTTTCAGAATCCATAGGTCTTAATTCTTAATGTTTCATTCTAGGAATATTCTTCAAAATAGTTCATTTTCAAAATTGAAACAAAACGAACGTGTCGTGAGTCGTGAGCAGGGTTGCCAATTTGGCTTTTTTTAGGCCAAATTCCACAAATCTGGCTTTTTTGGTTTTTGTTTGGCCTAAAGAAATTCTTTGGCTTTTTTGGGTTTTTTGGCTTATTCCTGGCTTTTTTTTCTAAACCAGTAGTAAAAAAAAAGTATAAACCACAATTTCAGTAAAAGTTCTTTACAAATATAATTATTTTGCTGCAAAAATGCATCAAATCATCTGACTTTAATAAGAATTTGGCGCACTTTTGCAAATTACTTTCACTTTCAGAATCCATAGGTCTTAATTCTTAATGTTTCATTCTAGGAATATTCTTCAAAATAGTTCATTTTCAAAATTGAAACAAAACGAACGTGTCGTGAGTCGTGAGTCGTCGTACAGGAGTGTGCCTAGGACGTGCGCTTAACAAGTCGACTAATTATTTACATTAGTCTACGCTGTGTTTGATAAAGATATTACTTGTGTTACTCATGGCTTCTTCATCAAAGAAATGGAAAGCATCTTATGATAGCAATCGTAAGTACAATAGTATTTGGGAAGAAACATACCCATGGCTCATGAAAGCTTCTGATGGATCAGAGGCAGCATATTGTAAACTCTGCCGGTGTACGATTGTACCAAAAAGAGGAAACATCTCAAATCATGAGAAATCATCTAAGCACATGATGAGAGTTCCATCAAATAGTCAGACACAACTTAGTGTCACTCAAAGTCCTAGACAAAATAACGATAAAGTTAAAACAGCAGAGCTCCAAATTGCTGTAAGCATGACCTGCCACTGTGCAATTCGCACAATTGACCATCTGAGTGAAATTATGACAGCACATGGCCAGGGCAGTACATTAGGAAACATCAAATTGCACAGAACTAAATGTTCATGCTTAATAAAAAATATAATATCGCCAGCACTAAAAACGGATCTCATCCATGACTTTCAGGACAAGAAATACGCCATCATTTTAGATGAATCTACAGATGTCTCCACACAAAAATACTTGTGTATCTTAATTCGGTTTTTCAGTGAAAGAAAACAGGAAATTCTAACAGGGTATCTTGGGCTAATTCCCGTGCAAGAAGCAACAGGAGAAAACATATTTAATTTGATTGATGGTGAAATAAAAAAATGTGGCCAGAGTCTCACAAATTGCATTGGATTTGCATCAGATGGAGCGTCAAACATGGTTGGCTGTAACAACTCAGTGTGGTCTAGATTAAGAAATGTATCTCCTTCATGTGTACAGCTGAAATGTATTTGTCATTCTTTGGCACTTTGCATTTATTATGCAGTAGCTAAGCTACCGTCAAATATAGGATTTTTACTATCAGAAATACCGCAATGGTTTTCCCACAGTAGCCTAAGACGAGAAGCCTACAAAGAATTATTTACAGTGATGAATACACCTACAGAATATGAGTCAACCAGAACTGCTCCACTGCCTTTTGAGAAACCATCAGCTACTCGATGGCTTGTGCGAGGAAAAGTTATGTTTAATATTCTGATGAATTGGGAAGAGCTAAAGGCTTATTTCATGAGTACTGAATTAGCCCAGTCAAAGTTTGACACAAAATACAAAGCACGATTGTTAAAGGACATGATGTTAGATTATAACAATTACTTGTTCTTTGTTTTCGCAACACCCGTTGTGCAGGAATTTGAAAGACTCAATGGCCTTTTTCAACAAACTAAAGCTGATCCTCATGAACGGTGTCAAGAATTATTTTTACAAAAGGCAAGTCTTCAGAACAGATTGTATGATACAAATGGACAAAGAAAGGATATAAATCAAGTTGATTTTGGTATCAAATTTTTAACAGAATGTAATACGTTCCTACAAAAGAACAACAACACTGACGCTCATCACGAAATTAAAAATGTCAAAGAAAGATGTATGTGTATGCTAGAGGAAGCTCTCAATCAAATAACATGTAGACTTCCTACGGCGAGTAATATATTTCAAAATCTATCAAAGCTGAGTCCACGGATTATTTTAAATCAAGCTTCGAGAGCAACGTTTTCAGACTTACCCTTCTTACACCTAGCAGGAAGTAACATCAGCACTATTGAAGAACAATACAGAAAAATTATATTGATTGATTGGAAAGAAGATACCATGTTTAAGAAAGATGGACTTCCTACTGACAGTGAACAGTTTTGGATTGGCATACATCAGCATCAGTCATTCAAAGAGTTAGCCAACTTTGCCCTAACTTGTCTGATCACCCCATGCAGCAATGCCATAGTTGAAAGAATTTTCTCCATTGTAACGTCAGTGAAGACAAAAGCAAGGAATAAGATGCAACTGCATTTGCTTGACTCTATTGTCAGGATTAGAGCAGAACTGTTGCTTTCAAACAAATGTTGTAAAGACTTCATCCCATCAGCAAAAATGCTCAAAGAATTTACATCAGAGAATTTGTATGCTGTAGAATCAGGTAGCTCTGATGCGGATGACGTTAATAATCTTGATCTGGAGAGTTTCATGTGATGTGAGTATAGCATAAATGTTTGGCCTTTTTTTTGGCTTTTTAATTGACTATTTGGCCTAATTTGGCTTTTTTTCAACACTTTTTGGCCTAAAATCCAAAAATATATCTGGCAACCCTGTACCAGTACTCTGTAGCACTGTTTGTTTTATTTTTATCAAGAGCGAAAACATAAGAATGTAAATTTGCTGTAATTATAGTTTTCATTTAACGATTATTCGATGTTTCTCTGGGGCAACTTGGCATATTAATATTTACCTACAATACCCTATAAAGTTCTGATAGTGATTGACACTGTAGTACATATACGTCACAGTGGGTATGGTGGTGCACTTTCTTGTTCTCTTGTTGGCAGCAAGATAATTGTAGCATGATAACAAATACTACACATTATTGTAGCAACCAGTGAACAAAATTAGACAAAAAATAACATTACAGGGAAAGAGTCTGAAAAGAGAAATTAACGGATTTCTATTTTACATAATTTGGTAACAGTTAAAATGAAATAGCGACAGCATAGCTCCCATCTTGAAATGCATTTAACAATTTTAACAAACATCCAAATAAGATCAACATACTAAAACAAACAGACGAAGTTAGAACAGAGATCCTACAGAATATTAGTAGTGACATATTACACAGAGATGGAAGACAACACAGACACTATAAATGAAGCCTAGAACATTGAGAACAAAGGTTTACAATGTTTGCAAAGTTTAATTTGAAAAGTTCTAAATTCAAAGAAAATCATACATGAAATGGCAAAACAAAGATGTGTCACAGTCTCTATAATGAAGGAAGATTGACATATTAATCACAAAGACAGATTCAACCAAAATAGAAGCACCACCAGAAATTAAACTGAGAAATGGAGGTAATGAAATAAATGTTTAGAATGCTATCCGCTATGAGTCAACATTCATTATCACCAGTCATTTGTCAGTGGTGATAATGATGACGATGATACGCATGATGACGTCTTCAGGATTTTCTTCCAACCTTCATGTGGCGAAGTTTGATGCTGTCCAATCTCTGATGTTTTCTTACTACCGGTTTCTCTGTCTGTCGTGTCTTCTATAACTTGGAACTTCTTCTTTCCATCCTCATTTCACTTTCAACATCGAGGAGAAATATAATGTGTGGTCTTTTGCTCATCTGTTCGCCTCTGCTGCTGTTGTGTTATCTAATGTTTCTAACATTCCATCAATCCAACTTTTTCGGGGTCGACACATGGGTCTATAACGTTTATTGGAAGTTCGTTGTGCTGTGTTTTGATCTTTCTGCTTTGTCACGTGACCAAACCATTGTATCTGTTTTTATTTATATATTCTATGGCGGGGATTGTTCCTAGTTTTCTTCTCAGTTCTTCATTTAAGATCTTATCTCTCAGGCTGTTTCCTGTCAATTGTCTAATACATTTAATCTCAGTAGAGGTTATTCTAACCTGGTACTGAGCCCTGAAAATGGTTTAAGCACAAAGGCTATAGACCTTTTAATTTACGTTTTTTTTTACCGTTGGCAGTAGTTACATCTTTAATTGGTTCTCTAGATTGTTGGGTTTTGGTGTGCACTTCCTTATTTTGTTATGATCTACGTACGATATACGCAAGATTTTGATATACCATCTCATTTTCAGCACCTGTATTCTTTCAAAATCACTTGGGAGATTTCTTGTTTCTCATGTGCTTAGAAATACAGATGCAAATACTGTTTATATTAGCATTGATATTTATTCTTAGGGAATTGATTTTGCTTTTCCATAACGTTTATTTTGGTCAGGGCACTGTCGCTGCATTTGTAATTCTAATGTGTACTTCTAACATAGTTTAGACATTTTAATTGCTTGGATGTTTCAAGTGCTTCATAGTTTATTGTGGTTTCTCTTTAAATATCCCAGACCCTATTTATCATCAGTTTAGTTTTGTCAGGATTGGTCTTCTTTCTGTTTGTACTTAATGTCTTATTTAAGTCCTCTTCTAGGTGTTTGAGCTCTGATACATAACTTACTAGCAGTGATAGCCCATCTACACCCTCAGAAAACCTAAGTTTAGTAAAACTAGTAACTAGTAAACTAGTAGTTTAGTTTTGGCTAGAATGTTAGCGATACCAAGGTGTTCATTGTCAGTAATCGTTTTGTCTAGAATGTTAGCGCTGCCCAGGTGTTCATCGTTAGTAATCGGTTTGCCTAGAATGTTAGCGCTGCCAAGGTGTTCATTGTCAGTAATCGTTTTGTCTAGAATGTTAGCGCTGCCAAGGTGTTCATTGTCAGTAATCGTTTTGTCTAGAATGTTAGCGCTGCCAAGGTGTTCATTGTCAGTAATCGTTTTGTCTAGAATGTTAGCGCTGCCCAGGTGTTCATCGTTAGTAATCGGTTTGCCTAGAATGTTAGCGCTGCCAAGGTGTTCATTGTTAGTAATCGTTTTGTCTAGAATGTTAGCGCTGCCAAGGTGTTCATTGTCAGTAATCGTTTTGTCTAGAATGTTAGCGCTGCCAAGGTGTTCATTGTCAGTAATCGTTTTGTCCAGAATGGTAATGCTGCCAAGGTGTTCATCGTTAGTAATCATTTTGTCTAGAATGTTAGCGCTGCCAAGGTGTTCATAGTTAGTAATCGTTTTGCTTAGAATGTTAGCGCTGCCAATGTGTTATTTGTTTGTAATCGTTTTGCCTAGAATGTTAGCGCTGCCAAGGTGTTCATAGTTAGTAATCGTTTTGCCTAGAATGTTAGCGCTGCCAAGGTGTTCATTGTCAGAATCGTTTTCCTAGAATGTTAGCGCTGCCAAGAATGTTAGCGCCTTTCATCGTTAGTAATCATTTTGTCTCTAAAGTTAGCACTGGCAAAGTGTTCATCGAGAATAAAATTCTTGTGGGAAACACAAATTTCCTTTAAGATTAGCTAACTTCCCTATTTTACTAAATTCATGGTATATGAAAATAGAAACATCAATATAGATGAGTTATTAATCGCTTTTAAAAATACACAATATCTGCAACAACTAGTACTACAGCGTCCCGGATGAAGGGCAATGATTTGCAATACATTTTCCTTATTTAGTTCCAAAATGAACATGGTAACGATCAAGCATATACTTCACAATAGCTTTAACGATTTTATTAGGCACCATGTTTGTTGGATGTATCTGATGGTGTATTTCTACTTTTTTGTCAGTATGTGTCCAATATTGTTTTTTTAAAAACAAAGTATGCACCTGTCAACAACCAACGATTACACAAAACGGTGGTACTTCTAAGTACTGCTGCCAGGATGTGGGTACATTACTGCGACTCTTGTTTGTAAGTCTGTTCCCTTTTATTTCACGCCAGATTATTTTTTTTATAACAGTTTGACTTCAAGACAGACTTTTGTATGGTTACTGTCCGACTCCTACTTTACAACCCTAGCAACATGTTATTTAAATTATGTTAAAAGTATTACCGCCTAAAACAATGACGGTCACGTATTAATTTGCTATTAAATCCAGAAATATATACACGCTGTGGTGTGTGGTACATGCGTGTAAACGAAAAGGAAAATTCTAGCAAAAATAAATACTACTTGTATAAAGGGAAGTAATACATTATAATTTCTAGGCAAAAATAATTTGAGAAAATTATTACGTACCTTGATAGAACAGTGCAGGATGTTAGAATAATTTCACTTGTAAAATGACATGTTGGCAGTAAACTTGTGTTACATCACCCACAGTGACAATTTGTGTTAGTAGCCCATGTCTTACTACAGCCATGATTACTATTTTAATAAGTGACTTTACATGCAGGGAGTAATTATCTCCGCAGTCTAGATATCTAATTATATCTCATAAAAGTTGTCAAAGTCTAGTTCATGGAACCTCAAGAAAGAAGGAAACTACTGTTAGTAGAAGACAGATCGATTATTCAATTACCGATACATCGTTTTCTATTTATTTCAGAAGGTCAGGGCGTAAATTTAGCCGGGGCCCTCGGGCGTATTAAATTAAACCTTACATTGGTGCAACTTTTAGCATGTTTCCTTTATTAACATTCCTTTTTTAAATTACTTGACGACTCTGCCCTGAAATCTGATACCATGAGTACAAACATGTTTTAAGAGAAGGTCGAAATGTGTCTTTCTACATTTCACCAACGATGTTTGTTTTAATTCAAGAAAAAAGTGTATTTCAGGCGAATGTTTAAATAAAAGCAAACATATCTATACAAAAAAAAAAACAACAACACAGTATATCTATAACATACCCCAACAAATCCGTGTTTCTAGCACATCAGTTTATGCTTGTTTTTTTTTCACTGTACACCGGACCAACCCATAGGTGCCTTAATATTTCGCTGGAGAAAATCAGAAGAGATTCCTGGTTCAGTTGCACGGATTCCGTGACACAATCGGAAATCTGCGTAGTAGAAAATTCGAAAAAAAAAAATGTATGTATATAAATTATATAGTATAGTGTGTAATAAAGAGTGAGTATACATCATGCCACTAGGAGTATAGGCAATATGATGTTAGTGCCCTCAATATTTTTATCGTTATGTTTAAGCAATGAGATCAGTACTCTCTACATGAGCACCTATGGACATTTTCAGAGTGTAATGATGATGGCGACTTGCTGAGGAGAGGACATGAGCACCTATGGACATGTTCAGAGTGTAATGATGATGGCGACTTGCTGAGGAGAGGACATGAGCACCTATGGACATGTTCAGAGTGTAATGATGATGGCGACTTGCTGAGGAGAGGACATGAGCACCTATGGACATGTTCAGAGTGTAATGATGATGGCGACTTGCTGAGGAGAGGACATGAGCACCTATGGACATGTTCAGAGTGTAATGATGATGGCCCGCATAATAATTCAGTAACTCAAGTTTTCTTTCTTAGACAGAGAAACAAGAATCTTAATTCAAGGTATTTCTCTCTTTATCACATGTGTCTCTCAGTTTTATGAGGATCCCTGCATATAGTGTATGGCAGTATTATAAACTGGGAGCCGCGATAGCGCAGTGGTTCGTGAACTGAACTACAAACGACCTACGGCTTCCGAGTTCACCCAGCCTTAAATGGGTACCGGATATTTTTTTCCGGGAAAGTATAACGGTACGGGCGTTATACCGACCACATTACCCTTAAATATCGTGTGCCGAACGTCTGTAAAAATTATGGTCACTATTACCATATTCCCTAGACGCCATTTGGCGTTACGGGGCTCTTTACTTACTTTTTTTTTACTGTATTATTTACTAGGTGTTCATTTATATGTCTTGCATATATAAAACGTTATTATATACGGCCTTTGTATTATGTTGTTTAGACATAAGACTTACAAGAACAACTTGAACAGTACATTGTCAATCCTGGAGAATCTTCACTTCCGCCCTTTGACCGATTGCAGTTTTTGTGTGTGTGGTAACACAAATTGAAATCACTGCCATCAAATATCAGTTCTATGAGTGGGATGCACTAAACGCAAGCTAAAGGTAAAGGTAAAGGTAAAGTACGAGACTTGAACCGGCGTCTTAGCACGCGAGTTTTCGCCCATATGTGCTCGGCCGCCTATCCAGAAATGTTCGGAGACTTCTGGATAGTGTCGCTTCAAGCATCGAAACTCACGATACCAGGCGACATCCCTCACCTTCCCAGGGTAGAACCCTGGTACCCATTTCTGCCAACGAAGCGCAGGGTGTCTGTACCCACAAATAGAATTGCAATGTATCTTTTAAACTATAACGAGCAGCTGAGTATTTTTTCACTTTAAGTTTTTCAAATGATTCCTGAAAGCATCTGCCAATGTAAGCTAAAATAGGGAACTTACAATATATATCTCTCTCTCTTTGCGATCAAGTCTCGATCAGAGTAAGATTCCAGACTCTCTCATGAAGTCAGCTGTCAGTTTAAGTGATTCGATTGCCCCATATAGTTTCTCTTCAGGGAGGTGGGTGCGGACAACATTGCTCTTCTCAGGTCTGTGTACTGGGGGCAATCTTGTAGAACATGTTTTGTTGTCATGTTGCCCAGTGTGCAGTGGCATTGGCTAGTTGTAAATGGTCACATATAACTTACAATATAAGTTTAAACCAAAAACATTAACAGTATTCCGCCCCTCCGATCTACATTCACGGGACTAACCACATATGAAAATTATTAAATTAATGTCCGATTACAGTTTGTAACAGACCTTTTTGTATTGTCGAATGTTTAATAACATATTTAGGTCGTACTCAATGTCAATGATTTTGTTACTCACCTCATCGGCAATATTCGTCATCTATAAGGGGATGTGGTATCTTAATTCAGATCTCATGATTTTTTCTCCCATACATTTACAGTTATTGTATTCATAATATGATCATTTGATTTTCTTTTGTAATTAACAACAGCAACATTAAGTGTCAATGATTAAGACTGACAGAACAGCAATATCAAGATGTCGTATGTGTAGTAAATAATTGTATATGTACGATAAAAATAGAAAGAAAAGAGAAAGGAGATGAACTCTCAAGAAAATATGAGAACTCCCCTCTTGTGTTTCTTGGCGTATTTATGTTAAACACTAACCCAATTCTTTACTTATGTAGAAGATAATAGCGGTATTAGATTACAATTAGAATAAAAAAATATACTAACATCAAAACAAATAACACCAGGGCTAAAACTAGCAATGGCAAAATGTTGCATCTTCTCTATATTCCTGTATGGTGCAGAAACAAGGACATTAGACAAGAAAACAGAACAGAAAATTGAAGCCTTTTAAATGATCATTTATATAAAAATAGGTACAATTGGATGGAAGGAAAAGAAAACAAACGATAACGTTTTAACGTTTAAACAACTAAAAATGAAACGAGAACTGCTAAACACAATTAGAACAAGACAAATGCAATTTTTGGAGCATGTTAAAAGACACAACAGCCTAATAAAAGTAATATTGGAAGGGAAAATACAAGGTAAATGAGGCAGAGGCAGACCAATAGAAACATGGACAAATAACATCAAAAGATGGACGAGTCAATCTAAGACAATCTGCACCATCAAAGCAAGAGACAGTGGAATGGCGCTCCATGGTAGCCAACCTTCGATGCGGAGACGGCACTCAATGATGATGATGATGAAATTACAATTACTTCCACTTTGTCATCTCCTCACTAATGACTAAAAATGTTGATGACACTTAAACGATATAACGGTAATGAGATCAAATACAACAAGAAACAGTCTGATCAAAACTGTTCTCTAGCGCAAAATGTCGCTGTATTGAGTTTAACTAGTCGGATATGCCTTATGCAGTGTATGACATAACATAATATACATAAGATTAATATATGATGTGGCATGCAACTTGCTACACTTCATACAGTGTATGACATAGCATAATCTATATAAGATTAACATATGATGTGACATGCAACTTGCTACACTTCATACAGTGTATGACATAGCATAATATACATAAGATTAACATATGATGTGGCATGCAACTTGCTACACTTCATACAGTGTATGACATAGCATAATATATATAAGATTAATATATGATGTGACATGCAACTTGCTACACTTCATACAGTGTATGACATAGCATAATATACATAAGATTAACATATGATGTGACATGCAACTTGCTACACTTCATACAGTGTATGACATAGCATAATATACATAAGATTAATATATGATGTGGCATGCAACTTGCTACACTTCATACAGTGTATGACATAGCATAATCTATATAAGATTAACATATGATGTGACATGCAACTTGCTACACTTCATACAGTGTATGACATAGCATAATATACATAAGATTAACATATGATGTGACATGCAACTTGCTACACTTCATACAGTGTATGACATAGCATAATCTATATAAGATTAACATATGATGTGGCACGCAACTTGCTACACTTCATACAGTGTATGACATAGCATAATCTATATAAGATTAACATATGATGTGACATGCAACTTTATTCTTCGAGCGTCGTATGAGGGCATGTAGAATCACCCGACAAATGCTTCTATACTGTGCGAGGTGTCCGATATAGAGAGTGAATATATGCTGCCAACCTTGCCTCTCTTTCCGGAGTTCTTTTCAGTGCTTTTAGAGGTCTTATGGCATGCAACTGGCTAAGCAATGGACCTTATGTTTCTGACATCATATATTTCATCTCTCAAACAACTCGTGGATGGTAAAGGTGGAACATTTGCAAATTTCGTGAAAACCCCAGAAATACCTTGGAATACGTCTGTTTAACTTAATCCCAGGGATACCGTAGCCAAAACCAACAGGTGACATACAATAAACTTCAGAATACCAGAGCTAACTACACCAAGTGCAGAATAAAACAGAGAATACCATAGCCGAAAACAAGTGTTAGAGAATCAAGCTCAGAATACCATAGCTGAAAACAAGTGTTAGAGAATCAAGCTCAGAATGCCATAGCTGAAAACAAGTGTTAGAGAATCACCCTCAGAATACCATAGTAGAAAACAAGTGTTATAGAATCAAGCTCAGAATGCCATAGCTGAAAACAAGTGTTAGAGAATCACCCTCAGAATACCATAGTAGAAAACAAGTGTTATAGAATCAAGCTCAGAATACCATAGCCGAAAACAAGTGTTAGAGATCCAGCTCTGAATACAATAGCCGAAAACAAGTGTTAGAGAATCAAGCTCAGAATACAATAGCCGAAAACAAGTGTTAGAGAATCAAGCTCAGAATACCATCGCCGAAAACAAGTGTTAGAGAATCAAGCTCAGAATACCATAGCCGAAAACAAGTGTTAGAGATCCAGCTCTGAATACAATAGCCAAAAACAAGTGTTAGAGAATCAAGCTCAGAATACAATAGCCGAAAACAAGTGTTAGAGAATCGAGCTCAGAATACCATCGCCGAAAACAAGTGTTAGAGAATCAAGCTCAGAATACCATAGCCGAAAACAAGTGTTAGAGAATCAAGCTCAGAATACCATAGCCGAAAACAAGTGTTAGAGATCCAGCTCTGAATACCATAGCCGAAAACAAGTGTTAGAGAATCAAGCTCAGAATACCATAGCCGAAAACAAGTGTTAGATAATCAAGCTCAGAATACCATAGCCGAAAACAGATTTTACAGAAGAATATTCAGAATCCCACATAGATAATAATAAAAAAAAGTCATGTCCTTTTTTTGCAAGAACATAGAACTGGTTGTTAAAGAACATACAAACAGAAAAGGGACAATTAAATATGTTGTTGATGCAAAGCCATCTAGAGATCATTATGGAGGTGATGGTATGAAGAAAACGTGAGAGAGAAATATCCAAGAAGATGATGAGTGAACGATATCATCGGGGAGGAAGAAACACGATGAATGTTACTCAGGTGTGTGTATGTGTGGGTGTGTGCATGTGTGTATGTACCTATATACGTGTAGATGTAACACAAATATTATATACAACATCACCTAACATATTACGTCAGCTAACCTTTTATATTTCACCTTACATATTACGTCACCTAATATATTACGTCAGCTAACCTTTTATATTTCACGTTACATATTACGTCACCTAATATATTACGTCAGCTAACCTTTTATATTTCACGTTACATATTACGTCACCTAATATATTACGTCAGCTAACCTTTTATATTTCACGTTACATATTACGTCACCTAACATATTACATCACCTTATATAATATGTCACATAACATATTACGTCACATAACCTATTACGTCACCTAAACTATTACATTATCTAACCTATTATTCTACCGAACATATTACATTGCTCAACCTATTACATCACCAAATATATTACATTACCTAACCTAATACGTCACCAAATCTACTACTTCTCCTAAACTATTACTTCTCCTAACCTATTACGACACCTAACGTATTACGTCACCTAACTTATTACGTCACCTAACTTATTACGTCACCTAACTTATCATGTGCGACATTTCATAGTGAAGACGTGGCATCACAATCAACAATCTCAGTCTAGCTCCTCCTACTGCTCCTTTTGTTTCCGATTTAGCAAACATGAGGGAGTCCCCGCCCTTGTCTTCCTTGGAGTCGTTTTATATGAGCTTGGTCGTTGGTTGATGACGTAGGTGTCGGAAACTGCAGCTTTTGTTTCACTTGTCATGTTTGTTCTTTTGCCAAACGCACATTGAAAAACATAGAAAGGCGAGCACAGGCAGTAGCAGCTTTACCAATGCGGGTGTCATTTTGTGTATCTTAATATAGGCAGTTGATGATAGACACTAGCTAGCTACAGTGCTGACCAATATCAAGTGTATAGTTGTCAATAAAGATGGCAAGCGTTGCTTCGACGTCCTGACCGAGTATTTTTAGTTTTCTGCAAACTTAGACCGAAGTCGCTGCAAAAACGATGTATCAAGCTCTGGAGTTATTCTAGATTTTACCTGACAAGTGCAGCGTCGTCAGTAAATAACATGTTTTTAATAGCGATATGTCTGATTTTGGACCTTGCCTTTAGTCTTGAGAGGTTGAACAACCGACCATCAGGTCCTGTATGAAGATAGACTCATTTGTTCGCATTTAAGAATGCATGTTTCAATAGAACAACGAAGAAGAAGACTCCAAATAGGGTCGGACATATTCCATGTACAACATATATTAAAAGAGGAGATGGTTGAAGAGAGTGCAGTAAGAAAAGAATGAAGTGGACAAACATTATACAAGAAGCAAGACAGCATCAATTAACATTGGTTGATGCTGCCAGAATGAGCAGAACTAGAACTGTGCCTCAACACCCAACAAAGTATACGAGGAAGTGAAAGGATACAAAAAAAAGTTACTTAGTTTCTCTATGGCCGAAGTCAGACTAGAAGGTCGTGCATCTAAAGTCCTCCATGTAGAAAGTTCCACTGATAGGTCTTGTTTAGTTAATAAGCCCTTAGTTGAGCTTTCTCTTATTTTGTTTTAGTATTTTTCGATACAAGATAAAGAAAGCTCTAAATAATAATTTGCATAGTTTAATTATGCCTAATCCACATTGATACCATGTCCACACTGTGCTAGCTAACCTTTGTTCCTGGCGATGCCTTCGAATTTGCTTCGATCTAAGGAAATATCATTTAATAGACAAATAAATACAATACTATATAATATATGCAATGGTAGATGTTCAACAGAGGTGAGATAGTAGATGTAAAACAGAGGTGAGATGGGAGATGTTAAGAGAGATGATATGGAAGATGCACAACAGATGTGAGATGCAGCTTGGCTTAGACAAAAGCAGCTTTCCAAAAAAAATGAGAAAGATACTGTGCAATCCATTTTTGACATTAGAAACAAGAAATAGAGTTCTTAAATGTTATGTAGAGCCAGTCTTAACATATGGATGATATCATGGACAATAGGACAACAGACACAAAAATCACTGGAGTCTGTAGAAATGTTGTTGCAGAAGAATGTTGAGAATACCATGGACAGCTAAGAAGAGAAATTAAAACGTTTTTAAAGAGGCTAAAGCAAAAAGAGGGTTAATATCCAATATTAGGAAGAAACAATCATCATTTTCTGGCCACGTAATGAGAAGGGAAAAGCTGGAATATATTGTAACAATTGGGATAATTGAGGGACGAATAGATAGAGGGAAGCAAAGAGAAAAGATGCCAGACAGCTTAAGAGAATGGCTTGGCAGAAGGTCAACAACAGAAATGATAAATAACTGTCGAGATGGAAAGTTGTGGAGAGACATGATCACCAACGCCAGCATGCCCGGTACTTGATGATGATGATTGTATTCTCTATCAAACTTTCTATGTATCCGTTTTCTTCTCAATAATAATTCTCACTATTTAACGTTGAAGTTCGAAGACCCCAAACTACAATCCCCATTTTTCTCATTCACAAATTCCCCAATGTCCACAAAAAACCTGTGTGTTCCTAGATATTGTTTCCAACCTTACTTAACTTTTCTTATTGTTTTTTTTATTACACTTTCCTTAACCTAAACGCTGCTCAAACAACGTATGTAAGATAAATTGGCCATGCATACAGTATGAAATATTGCTGCACACCAAAAGGATATACTCTACGGATACCTGGCAGATGGCAAAAGAATTAGGGGGCGCCCAAAACGTCGTCTTGTAGAAGTGTGTAAACGTTACATGGAGCATTCGAATTACTAACTTATCTCCCAAACAAATAAAAGTAGCTGTAGTCCCCGTCATAGCTGTCTCAGCACACGCCAAAAGACATAAGGCGAAACCACACAAAAAGTGAACACCGCAAACTGTTCCTTGTCATACGATATCATCATTCATCGTAAACAATCGGAATATCGGAATATGATCAAAACGGATCAAATTCACAGCTCAGGGTGTGCACAGAGCACTTAACTCAGTAGCACTTGCAACAAGCCGGACTTGGAATATGAGGAAACTGCAACAAGGAACACTTGTCAGTCATAGCCTTCAATGGTTCCTGCCGCTTATCCACCATCTTGACCTGAAGTTCATACCTCCTGAAAATGATGATCGTCATATTTTCTTTTTTTGTATAGCGCTTGATGATGTTAGGGCATCGTTTTTGACTCTAATTCCGAACACATAAAACACAGTTAGTCGTCAGATTATCCCCGTCGCACATCAAACAACAGACCGTAAGACTAGCGTATGGCCGGTTTAGGGATATACCATGAGCCATTATGATGACGTAGCACACACAACAATGGCTACGTCCATAGATTCGCGATTACTCTGCTGAATGCAGCCTACAACGGACCAAACACGGTTCACATCCCCAAATGTTTTTTCTGCAGCGATCGAGAGAACTTGAACTTTGTTCCACCATCTTAGAAACGGAAGTCTAAAACATTTTTGAGAAAAGCTATAAAGGGAACCATGTTCAGAATAGACACACTAAGTGATGGCGATGATTATCATAAATACCATGATGTTATTCAATCTCTTTGTCGGTCACTGATACCACCGTTGGTGTTAAGATCAAAATATCAACTCCTTTGTTGAGTTTCTCTAGGCTCAGAACATCACCACTGATAGATGGTGCACACCAACACGTCTTAGCATGAGATGATCGCAATGTATTTAGTTTGGTCAACGGATCATCCACATTGTACTTCGTACACAACAGGCTATTTGTCCAAATATATAATCTATTTAACTCTTGGATCATTCTACTTACATTTTTTATCTCGGTTTGGATCTGTAATTAATAACATTAATAAATGTCATGACAATTTAGAAAGTTTGTTTATTAACACAACATAAATTATAGGCATAACAGTGCAATGATGTTGTAAAGCTGGCGACAATGATTTTGTTAAAGAAAGTTAAGAGACAATGATATGGTCTTAGGATTAGAAAGATTACAAACGAAACAAACCGCGACATGTGATCATCATCATCAATGAGTGTCGTCTCCACATCGAAGGTTGGTTACCATAGGGGCGCCATTCTGCTCTGTCTCTTGCTTTGATGGTGCAGGTTGCCATAGGCTGTCTTGTCAATTTTTTTTATGTTACTCGTCCATGTTAGTCTTGATATGCCTATATTACCTTGTATTTTCCCTTCCAATATTACTTTTATTAGGCTGTTGTGTCTTTTAACATGCCCCAAGCATTTCATTTTTCTTGTTCTAAATGTGTTTAGTAGTTCTCTTTTCAATTTTAGTTGTCTTAAAACTTCACAGTTTGTTTTCTATTCTTCACATCCAGTTCTACCTGTTCTTCTATAAATCCACATTTTAAACGCTTCAATTTTCAGTTCTGTTTTCTTGTCTAATGTCCATGTTTTTTCACTATACAGGAATATTGAGAAGATGTAACATTTTGCTATCCTTAATTTTGCGACATGTGTTGTGTTTCTATCAAACTATTGAACGGTTTAGTTATAGCTATTATCCTTGGAATGTGTCTATAGATGGGATTTCGGTCCCCATTCTTCTTTTCTCGTCTCCGCCTTCTGAAGACGAAAGTTGACTTTGCCATGGTAACGCGATCAAACCATTGCTTTCTCCGCGAGATCACAGCTTATTCACAGTTTCTAAAACTTGTTTCCATTTCATGCTAAAGAAAAATGCTGGCTCACATAACATAAAAGTGTAAAGGCATAATAAAACGAGGCCGCTGGCAATTTTGACAATATCGTTGAAATAAATGTGTGCATACAAATGACATAAAGTGTTGTACCTATTTTCTTTTCTTACACTTTTATTTGTTTAATATAACTTACACTTTTATTTGTTTAACATAACTTACACTTTTATTTGTTTAACATAACTTACCAATAATAGCTTTTCTTCTATGTCGCGTGTGGATACCTGGAACCAAGATAAGCTATAGTATTACATTCATATAATATTACATTTCTTGTGTTAAAATGTCAACACATGTTTTGTAACTTTTAAAGGTATTGCTTGGTTTACGAGCAAATCTAGGTATCAATAGCGTGTGTCTTGTAGTGTACTGAACGTGTTATACATTAAATGAATAAAGATCCGCAGAATGTTATTACGTCATTGTATCTGAAACGATCAAAGTACAAAACAACAAACATACAAAAAGCTCTCCTCCGATAAACCAGATACTAAGGTTTTTTTTTTTTTTTTTTTTCATTTGGCCTACTTCGTATACAGACTGACTGTTCCTGTAAGATGATGATTGTGGCCTATCTGGTTTTCCCAGTGTGTACTCGAAATCGATCACAGCACTTATCCCAAATTAAACTCATCACTCTTTCGATATTTGCGTCCTTGTTCCACCTATTATACTCCTCTTCGTTTGAAGATTTAGAACGAATTTAGCAATGTCTTCTTTATCGAGGCTCAAATCATATCCAGTTCTATCCTATCGGCTGGTCTTTTGTAAAAACTTTATTTAATATTCTCTTTCTTTCCTTTCTTTCTTTACTTTTTTATCTCTTCTTTTCTGTCTATATTTCAGTCTATCTTTCTGTCTATTTTTTTTTCTGTCTTTCCTTCCTCAATTGGCTGCCGACGTCGAGGGATGATATAGTTCATGGCTTCTTGCTCTTCTATTGCCTCGTCTGCTGTTATACCTCCGATTGTTTCTAGTGTTCCGTGTATCCACCTTTTTCTTGGTTTGGTGTTCTCGTATCGTTTGTTGGTAGTTTTGTGTATAAATAAATATTCAATAAATAAATTGTCTTGATCTTCGCATCTTTCAATTGTTACCACTCAAAGTCGAGAGCGTTGCTATCTGTTCATTTCCGGTTGGTCTCTGAAGCTGCCATTTTAAGCGTTTCTATTGTTATTCATTTTTGAGTATGCTTTCTAGCTGTTGATTCCTTAGCGCTTCTCTTTTGTTATGTAGATTGCAATTATGTGTTTCTATCTGTTCCCTTCTTATTGTGATGAAACAGTCTTAATTGCTAAAATAAAAAAAATGAGTTACAAGAAATGTTAGACATTATAGTGAAGGAAATCAAAAATAAAAAAAGGATTTAGCCTCAATAGCAAAAAGACAAAAGTAATGGTAGCAACAAAGTTAAAGGCATCAACGCAAAGCGAAATTATGACAAGTGGAAGAATATTAAAAAGGGTAAATGAAATTAAATATATGTGAACAATGATAGCCTCAAATGCTAGATGAACAACAGAAGTGAGATGATGAATAGTTCAGACAAAAGCAGCTTTCTAAAAAAATGAAGAAGAAACTGTGCAATCCATTTTTTTTACAACAGAAATCAAGAAAAATAGTTATTAAATGGTATGTTATAATGCAGTTGAATGCAGTGATTTTATAACAATAAGCCTAACCAGCGATGTAACAAAATTCGTGTTAATAGTTATACAAGGAATGATTCAGAATAAAATCAATATGGAATTAGAAGAACAACAATTTGGATTTAGGAAAAACAGTTGGACAAAGAAGAAGAAATATTCTACATGAGGACATTAACCAAAAAGTACACAGAAAACAACAAACCAATATATGCCTGCTTCATAGACTACACCAAAGCTTTTGATAGAGTACACCACAAACAACTTATAGAATGCCTAAAAGATATACATCTAGATGACACAGGCGTACGACTAATATGTCATTTATACTGGGAGCAAACAGCAATAATAAAATATAACAAAGAGAACTTTACACACATTGATATAAAAAGGAGCAAAACAGGGCCATCTAATCACCATGCTTGGTCAATCTAAGCACACTGTGCAAATCTTTAAAAAACATCACATATATGCCAGGCCTAAACAATAATGGAAAGATAATCAATAACCTAAGATATGCTGATGATACTGTACTACTAGCAGACAATCCTAAAGACCTACAACAATTACTTAAAGAAATAAATGACAAGCACAAAATAGGGACTAGATATGAATATCAAAAAGACTAAAACTATGCTCGCAAACTAAGATACTATTCAAAACTTACTGGTAGATATCAAAGTTAGGAAATAGTTCAAAGCTAAAATAAGCTTGGATATTCTATAACTAATGATGGAAAATGTAATTAAAAATAATGTTAATGTGAAAAATAGACAAACTTCAAAACAAATAACACCAGGGTTAAAAGTAAGAATAGCAAAATGTTGTATCTTCTCAACATTCCTGTATGGTGCAGAAATATGGGCATTAGAGAAGAAAACAGAACAAAAAATTGAAGCCTTTGAAATCTGGATTTGCAGAAGAATAGGTAGAATTGGTTGGAAAGGAAAGAAAAAACACCATTGAAGTCTTAAAACAACTAAAAATAAAAATAGAACTATAAACACAATTCAAAGTAGACAAATGAGATTTTTTGGACATGTTAAAACACACAGCAGTGTACTAAAAGTAATCTTGGAACGTAACATACAAGGCATAAGAGGTAGAGTGAGACCACGACTAACATGGACGAGTAACATCAAAAGATGGACAAGTCAACCTATGACAACCAACATTATCAAAGCAAGAGACAGTACATAATGGAGCTCCATGGTAGCCAGCGTTCGATGCGGAGACGGCACTAAATATTGATGATGATTACATGTTATGTAGAGACAGTCTTAACATACCAATGTGTACCATGGACAATTGGACAAAAGACCATAAAATAGCTGGAAATGAGCGTTTAAAAAAGAATGTTACAAATACCAAGGACAACTAAGAGGAGTAATGGAAACGTTCTGAAAGAGGTCAAAGTAAAAAGAGAGCTAATTTCCAATATTAGGCACAAACAATCATCATTTCCCCCCTATGTAATGAACAGCTGGAATATATTGTGATAGCTGAGAAACTTTAGCGACAAAGAGATAGAGGAAAGAAAAGATACCAGACAGCTTAAGAGAATGGCTTGACAGGAGGCCAACAAGAGATATTATAAATAACTGTCGAAATTAAAAGGAGAGTCATGATCACCTACAACAGCAGGTGCTGTACTTGATGATGGTCTCATCACGTTACAAAATTTTAATTTATAGTGTCTTTCTTTATATATACAGGGTGTTCGTAAAGTCGCAGTGCAGTGAATATTTCTAATATTCAGTAAATGACGTAATCATCATCTACGTACCACAATTTTGTAAACCACATTTATGAACAAACCGCTGCTTCCTTTAAGGTTTTATTTACGTAAAGGACGGGCACTACGCTACTTTCACTGTCTCAATGCTTGAAGGAAATGGTGTTGACGATTGAAAACAGGGTATTTCTGGTTGAGCATGTCTTTCGTAATGGCGGTAAATATACGGATGAGGTCATTAGACAATTCGTGAGGAAATTTCCAGACTCACAAGTCCCTCACCGAAATTCTGTTACAAAATTGATCAAAAAGTTTCATGAAACCGGTAGTGTGGTAGATGCATACCGATCTGGAAGACCTTCAATTTCACAAGACCAAATTATGGAACTCCAAGACAGAATTACAATGAGTCCAAATGCATCTTTAAACCACTTGTCTCAACAGGTGCAAATATCTAAGAGTTCTGTTCACAAGGTTTTAAGAAGTGAACTACACTATCGTCCATACAAATTAACTGAAGTGTCTCAACTCCAAGAAAGAGATTATGAATCCCGTTTAAACTACTGCATGTGGTTTCAGAATTTTATTTATGAACATAGCGCTGCCATCCTTGACGTCACTTTTTTCACTGATGAGGCCTGGTTTCATTTATCCGGTTATGTGAACAGTCAGAACAATCGGCTGTGGAGCAGTGAAAACCCCCATGAATTTCATCAAGTGCCGCTTTACGATAAAAAAGTCGGAGTGTGGTGCGCTATAAGTCGTATGCGGATAATAGGACCTATATTTTTTAATGAAACAATAACTGCAGAACGTTACCGTACTTTAATTCTGGAACCGTTCATAGCACACCTTACAGAACGGGAAATTATGGAATCCTGGTTTCAGCAGGATGGGGCAACAGCACACACAGCCACAACAACACTCAATTATTTAGAAAGCATATTTGCAAATCGCATTATTTCACGTGGAATCTGGCCTGCTCGTTCACCAGATCTAACACCCCCAGATTATTATCTGTGGGGGGAATTGAAGGGGAAAGTTTATTAAAATAATCCGCAGACAATTAATGATCTAAAGACTGAAATAGTAGACAAGATTAAACAAATATCACCAGACATTATTCTGAAGGTTTTCGCAAATATGGAAAGACGAATCACGACATGTCTTGAGGCCCGTGGTGGACATTTTCAACATATGCTTTAGGCACAACTTTATTGTGTTAATACCAACATTACCCATTATAAGCTCGCCGATAGCAGTCAAGTATATTTGAATAATACCATTTATTTTACAATTTGTGTGACGCATTAGTTAACCGCATTTCTGGTGACGTTTTTTCTTTAGAGAGTATAAATTCACTGCACTGCGACTTTAAAAACACCCTGTATATATATATATATATATATATATATATATATACACACATCTCTGATTACTGCTACTTGCTATTCTAGTTCGTCGCCACTTATTAATGTTTTCTCTCAACTCAAACAGGCGAGCATCTAACAAGAAGTAACAGTTTTCAATGTAGAATAGAGCCAACAGTTACAATCATCTTAAGTACCATCACTGATGGCGTAGCTTATCATTTCTCTCCGATGCTTTCTTTCCATTTCTACAGCTGTGGATCATAATTCGTGTTATCCTCATATCACCCCATTCATTTAACTGTTTTGTTACTATTCTCACCGCTCTCCTCTATCTCTTCTTGCCCATTTTTTTCGTGTTGCAACAATATCTCATAACATGGCCACAAAATGATGATTGCTTTTTTATGATATTGGAAATAATTCTACTTTAAAATATTGGATCATTTTATTTATAACAAATCTTCGTAATCATAACTTACAAATGCCACTTTTATTGCATGGACAATTTTCTCTTTTGCAAGCTAGGAGTACAGCAAGTGATATTTTAAAAAGAAATATTGAAACATTTATATTATGGTTAAATCTCACTTCAATTTTGAACATATGTAAGCTTTAATCAGAAAACGGCAGGTTCTGCTGGAAACCGCATCACAACGCATACACTCCCACTTAACTTGTATTTACGGACTGATGACGAAGAGATGTGTCCTTCTGATGACGAAGAGATGCGTCCTTCTGATGACGAAGAGATGTGTCCTTCTGATGACGTAGAGATGTGTCCTTCTGATGACGAAGAGATGTGTCCTTCTGATGACGAAGAGATGCGTCCTTCTGATGACGAAGAGATGCGTCCTTCTGATGACGAAGAGATGTGTCCTTCTGATGACGAAGAGATGTGTCCTTCTGATGACGAAGAGATGCGTCCTTCTGATGACGTAGAGATGTGTCCTTCTGATGACGAAGAGATGTGTCCTTCTGATGACGAAGAGATGTGTCCTTCTGATGACGAATAAATGTGTCCTTCTGATGACGAAGAGATGTGTCCTTCTGATGACGAAGAGATGCGTCCTTCTGATGACGAATAGATGTGTCCTTCTGATGACGAAGAGATGTGTCCTTCTGATGACGAAGAGATGCGTCCTTCTGATGACGAAGAGATGTGTCCTTCTGATGACGAAGAGATGTGTCCTTCTGATGACGAAGAGATGCGTCCTTCTGATGACGAAGAGATGCGTCCTTCTGATGACGAATAGATGTGTCCTTCTGATGACGAAGATTTTTCTTCATTTTTCTTTCTTTTTTTTTATTATGAAACATTCCAACAAAATCGTTGTCATGTTCATATCTGATGACTCCGAACATAAACCACTGTGTTGGGACGGGCGTGTGATCTGAAATCTTCATCGGTGTGTTCTATTTAGATTGCAATACGCGCCATCTTAGGAATACCGGTAAATATGGCGGAAGAATACCATGGACAGCTAAGATGAGAAATGAAAACTTTCTGAAAGAGGCCAAAGTAAAAAGGAAGCTAATTTCCAATATTAGGAAGAAACAATCATTATTTTTGGCCATGTAATGAGAAGAGAACAACTGGAATATATTGTAACAACTGGAAAAATTGAGGGACGAAGAGATAGAGGGAAGCAAAGAGAAACAATACCAGACAGCTTAAGAGAATGGCTTTGCAGAAGGTTAACAACAGAAAATGATAAATAGCTTTTTAGTCGAGATCGAAAGTTGTGGAGAGACATGATCACCTAAGCCAGCAGACCCGGTACTTGATTATGATGATGGCGGGTAGGCGTCAGCTGTTGAAGGCTGTGTCCAAAAAGTGTTCCCTGTTGCAGTGTCTTCATATTCCAAGTCCGGCTTGCTGCCGGAGCTACTGAGTTAAGTACTCTATGCACACCGTGTGTTGTGTGTTTCGTCCGGATTGTGTTTCGATATTCCAATTGCATACGATGAATTTTGAGAAACTTAGTGGACGTGTAATAGACTTATCAACCAACATAGAACTGGAGTCGTCAGTCGCCAGACACTGCGGGAATTGCTGAGGAGGGGATCTGAACACCTATGGACATGTTCGGAGTGCAATGATGATGACCCGCAAATAACTCAAATAACGATGAATAATGATATCGTATGACGGGAAACAGATGGTTGTGTTCACTTTCTGTGCGGTTTCGCATTATGTCTTTTGGCGTGAGCTGAGACTGCTGTGATGGAGATTGCAGCTGTCTTTGTTTTGGAGATGAGATATTAATTCGGATGATTCCACGGGCACGGGTGGTTGACCAATTATAGATTTTAATTCGCTTGCAGTGATACCGGGGCTTTCCATAAAACATAACACTGTTAATCAAGTCCTTCGTGTGAAAATACCATATATTGCGCACGCCTTTTCGGGAGTTAAATCTCCTTGATACTTTCTGACTTACTCATTGGAGATGTAATATTTTGGAATATTTTACAGCTTTACTTTATATCTATATATCTCTCCCACCCCACTTTACTGAAAGAGGTAAATATATAAATCTCACAATTTCATTATATCTTCCTCTACTTCTTCCTCTGCTTTCCTTCCTCATCTGCCTTTCAGCGTCGAGGGGAGATATAATGTGTGGTCATTTGCTCTTCTGTTCGCCTCTGCTGCTGTTATGTTTCCTAGTACTTCTAATA
This sequence comes from Megaustenia siamemsis, assembly GCA_032433765.1. Classification (NCBI taxonomy): domain Eukaryota; kingdom Metazoa; phylum Mollusca; class Gastropoda; order Stylommatophora; family Ariophantidae; genus Megaustenia; species Megaustenia siamemsis. The sequence goes on along the minus strand of JAVIAB010000051.1, from coordinate 71,215,650 downwards.
TTCCATCGATCCATCTGTTTCGTGGTCGACCCTTGGGTCTAGTGTTCTCACAACGTTTGTTGAAGGCTCTTTGTGTTGTGTTTTGTTCATTCTGCCTTGTCACGTGGCCAAACCATTTTATTTGTTGTTTCCTTATATATTCTATGGCGGCGGCTATTCCTAGCTTTTTTCTCAGTTCTTCATTTCTGATCTCATCTCTCAGACTGTTTCCTGTCATTCGTCTAACACATTTCATCTCTGTAGAGGTTATTTACTTATTGTTCTTGCATCTAGGGTCCAGGTCTGGCATTGGTAGCACAACGTTGGGATGAAGATTGTATTGTATAGTGCTCGTTTTGCCTCAAGAGTTATTTCCTTGTTGGACAATAATGGTGATAACTGTCCAATAATTTGACAAGCTTTGCTGCATCTTGATTCTATCTCTGCTTTTTTTAGAATTATCGTTTGTCATTAGACTTTTTAGGTATTTGAATTCCTCTACTTGTTTTAGTTGTCTGCCTTCTATAGTTATGTTGATGTACTGTTTATTTTTGGCGACATTCATGACTTCTGTTTTGTTGATGTTGATTTTCATGTTGTATTTTGTGCCTGAGATGTTGAGTTTGTTCAAGTGTTCTTGTAGGTCTTCTATTGTTTCATGTATTAGTGCCTGGCTGTGAAGAGATATATCTCTATATTGATTGCAGTCTCTTTTGCTATCTTTCTTTTTCCATATTGGTATGATGATTGCCTGTTGCCAATCTTCTGGGGCTTGTTGTTGGTGCAATGCTGCATTAAATATTCTGTGCAGCCATTTTACTCCTGTTTCTCCTTCTGCTGCTATTATTTCTATTGGTATGTTATCTATCCCCGGTGCTTTATTTCTTGGTGCATATTTGATTACTTCTTCGATTTCCTCTTTCATGATGTTGGTTCAGTATTTGTGAGTTCTAGCGTGGTTTTTGTTGTCTTATTTGTAGTTATTATGTTTAACAGGTCTTCAAAATATTCTTTCCATCTCTGTTGCATACATTGGTTGTTTGATATTGGTTGTCCGTCTTTGTCATTTATCAGCTCAGTAGGATCATGGTTTTCTTTTCTCGCTCTTGTGGCTTTTACTGCTTTGTAGAAATCTCTTGTAGCTGTCTTGAAGTTCCTGCTCATGTTTTGTCCGAATTCTGTCCAATTCTTTTGCTTAGCTTCTTTGATCAACATTTTAACTCTTTTTCGAACTAAGGCATATTTTTCATAGTTTTCTTGGTTCTTGTTCTCTCTCCAATTTTGTTTTGTTTGTTTTCGTATAGTCTCTTTATTTTTGGCTGTCTTAGTGTGATCATAACCATCTTGTGATCCGTGTCATCTGTAATATTTGGGATTGCTCTACTGTCGGTTACTCTTTTCTTGTTCTGTTGTCTTGTTAGTATAAAATCTATCTGGTTTCTGCATGTTGTGTCATTCCATTTGTATCAGGTGTATACTTGCGACTCTCTGTGTTTGAAGAATGTGTTGGTGATAAATAAATCATTTTGATTGCATAGATCCAGCAGTCTGCTTCCATTTTCGTTTATTTCAGCTGTTTTATCGCCAAAGGGTCCTAAGATATCACTGTTCTCACTGTTGTGTTTCCCAAGCCTTCCATTAAAATCGCCCATCACTAACATGTCGTCGCTTTCGTCAATATTGATAATGATTTCATTCAATGTGTCGTAGAATTCTTCGCTGTCTTTTTCGTTGTTGTTGCATGATGCATAGACTTGAATGTAATTTGTTTTTCGATCGTCTTCTAGTAGTTTAATTGAGATAATTCTTTCTGAATGGTATTTTATTTCTAGAATGTTCTTTGCGTGTTCTGGGTCGATGATAAAACCTATTTCATGTGTTGCTCTTTCTGTGTTGTCGACTCCTGATAATATTTTCGTGTAGTTCATGTGTGTTTTCTTTATCTGTTGTCCTTTTACTCTGGTGTCCGCTAATCCTAGTACATGTATTTTAATTTTCCTTTTTGTCATTTCTTCTATAAGTTCGATTTCTTTATTTTTTATCCCGCTTATATTTATCGTTACTACTTTAATCTCCATCTTCTGTGTATTTCTCTGAGCATAAAACAATTACTCCTTACCGACCTGCTAAGTCAGTCGTAAGTTAAGGGCTTAACTTAAGAAAAAAACACGTTGGGGGTTTAGCCCGACTGATGTTTCCCCCACGTGTGTGATCGCTAAGGTCTCACATGCGATCTTTTACGATCTAAATATAAAACTTTAGCTGGTTACATTTATAAAAGTTAATTATCAGTTCTTATCCTCCTCCTTGGTAGAAAACTTTACACAACTTTTGTAAAATTTTAATCCGTTGGAAACACAATATTCAATCACTTTAATCACACAAACTACGCTCCGAATATAAAACAATCACCATCTTGGTCGCCATCTTGCTTTCTATTCTTTCCAGCAAATTTATCCTATTTTACTGGATGTATGAGAAACCTATTTTACTGGATGCATGAGAAACCTATTTTACTGGATGTATGAGAAACCTATTTTACTGGATGTATGAGAAACCTATTTTACTGGATGTATGAGAAACCTATTTTACTGGATGTATGAGAAACCTATTTTACTGGATGTATGAGAAACCTATTTTACTGGATGTATGAGAAACCTATTTTACTGGATGTATGAGAAACCTATTTTACTGGATGTATGAGAAACCTATTTTACTGGATGTATGAGAAACCTATTTTACTGGATGTATGAGAAAATGAGAAATGTTATTGGTTGATGTAATATAATGCAAGCAATGAATTTATCTCATTTTGACGTTACATCAAGGCCTTATTACTTACAGTGTTGATTTCTAAAAATAGCGTGAAAAGCTGAAAGGATAGAAGGATTTTATTTTGAATATAACATTTATAAACATAGATTATCTCAATAAAAGTATATTACAAATTATTCACAATACAACCCCTCCCTTCCAAACCACCCTAAAAACAAATTTGTCTAATTTTTTGTATAATAAATTAATTATTTGTATATTTATATAAATTTGTATATTTTATATAAAATTAATTGTATATTTTATCATCATCATCATCATGTGCCATACCGGTTGGCGTAGGCGATCATGTCCTTCCTCAATCTCCTATTCACAGTGCATCGGGTCAGTTCTGTTGTTGACTGTTTTCCATGCCATGACACCAAGCTATCTAGTATTTTCTCACTTTGTCGTCCACGATCTCTTTTTCCTTTTATTTTGCCAGTTGTAACCAAGTATTCCAACTTTCCTCTTCTCATGATGTGCCCAAAAATGTTGATTGTTTCCTTCTGATGTTTTTATGAGCTTTTTTTTGTATTGGCCTCTTTGAGAACTTCGTCATTGGTCTTTTTAGCGGTCCAGGGAACTTTCAACATTCTTCTGAGGAATCCCATCTCTGTGGCCTCTAATCGTCTTTTCATGTGTCTGTCTACTGTCCATAATTCGCTTCCATAGGTCAGAATTGGTTTTATATAGCACCGATGAACTATCTTTGTGTATTTCACACGCATATTAAACCACCTTTGTCTTTCTATTGTTTTTTTTTAAACAGGAATGTCACGTGATAATTTTTTTTTTACTTCACACAGTGGAACCATACGGCCTCACTCATAATTATACTTTCTCACCCTCGAACAAACACAATCATTCAATCAATAATATACACAATCACTCGATCAATCATAAACACGATCACTCAATCAATGATATACATAATGAATCAATCAACCATATACACTAATCACTAATTTAAGCATATACACAGTCACAGAATCACTCGCATACACGTTCACTCACTCAATCAATCATATAAACAATCACTCAATCAGTCATGTAAGAAATCACTCAATCAATCATATACACAATCACTCCATCAAACATGTACACATTCACTTAGTCAATCATATACACAGTAACTCAATTAATCGCACACACAATACTTCATTCAATCATATAAACAACCACTCAATCAAGAATATACACAATCACTCAATCAATCGCATACACAATCACTCAATCAATAATGTAAACAATAACTCAATCAAGGATTGAAGGATGTTCCTGGGTTTGCATTTACGTTAGATCTCCAGCAAGTTACAAGTTAAACTCTATAGGTCATGTGATTCAATTGTTGTCACTTTACCACTAGGAAAGTTAAACAGGACTAGACAATTCATTTTATTTGTCACTTTTTCCCTATAAGACATTACAAACAATGTTTCAGCGGCAGCACTGACTTTATTAAGACAGGTCAAGATTGTAGGTGAGCACTAAGGAAGTAAAAATCAGGCTTTGATACTGTCACTAAAATTAATGTCTCACCAGATTGATGAAATGTCCACACTAGTACTAAAATTAATGTCTCACCACATTGATGGAATGTCCACACTAGCACTCAAGCTAATGTATCACCAGAATGATGAAATATTCACACTGTAACTAAAACTAATTACACTTCGGCATGAGCGGCAGTAACCTCAGCTAAATAAGCTAAAACATGTGGGTTGTAGCATCTATTATGTGTCTAACACCAACATGGTTCAAGTAAATAACACAATCTCTGATACAAATCGTAATCACCATCATCATCTTCAACATCAAGTACCAAGCCTGCTGACGTGTGATGTTCCAGGCGGGCCAACCTATACTAGTGTGTCAAGAAGGGTCGAAACACTTGCTGGATGGGCCCACTTCTGATGATCAGATTACCTTCTGCTGGGAAGCTCTGTACAACGAGTTTCCTACTACATGTCTCTCCACAACTTTCGATCTCGACAGTTATTTATCATTTCTGTTGCTGACCTGTTGCCGAACCATTCTCTTAAAATGTCTGGTATCTTTTCTCTTTGCTTTCCTCTATCTCTTCGTCCCATAATTGTCCCAGTTGTCACAATATGCCCCGCCTGTTCTCTTCTCATTACATGACCAAAATATGAAGACTATTTCTTCCTAATTTTGGAAATTAGCTCTCTCTTTTTGCTTTGGCCTCTCTCAGAACGTTTTCATTACTCTTCTTAGTTGTCCATGGTATTCACAATATTCTTCTGCAAAACGACATTTCTACAGACTCCAGTGATTTTACTGTAACCATTGTCCTATTGCCTATGACACACATAAAAAGAAAAAAGTAAAGAGATATCGCCGACGACAAAGAGAGAAAATACTAGACAGCTTGATCTCATGGCTTGGAACTCAGTCAACAACAGAACTGATACGATGCACTGTAGATAGAAGATTGTGGAGGGACATGATCGCCTACGCAAACCGGTATGGCACATGATGATGATGACAAATGCACAATGGAATTCCACATGTAATAACGACCTTACTATCTTCACCTTACGATTAACTTTCTTACAAGTTGCCCGTTACTTCATCTAACACAATATAATCTCTAGTTTATACTTCAACAATCTTGTAAGGTGTGGTAAACAATTTGCTACACTCTCTTTACATGCTTTGGTCACACTTTACACAGCGATTGCCTCTCTTTCTGAATATTACTACGGGTCTGGTGGTCACATCTCGCTCTCTTCGCATCTTCTTTCTTTCTTCACTTTATCCTGTACCCGTTAGGGTGTCGAGTTAGATACGAAGCTCTGGTTCCAGCCCTTTTGGCGGCTTCATCCGTTGTCAAATGATGTCGTAACGTTTCATTGATGATGATGTCGTAACGTTTCATTGATGTTGTCTGTCCATCTCACTCTAGGTCTGCCTCTTGCGTTTTTCCCTTCTTGCCTTCTAATATATGCTTTAAATGATAAGGGACCCCACGACATTCTTTCTAAATTGGGATTTGCTCGGTGATCTCTTCGTCCGGGTGTTTGCTTGCTTGCATGCTTGCTTGCTTGCATGCTTGCTTGCTTGTTTGCTTGCTTTCATGGGTGCTTGCTTGCTTGCTTGCTTTCATGGGTGCTTGCTTGCTTGCAGGCTTGCTTGCTTGCAGGCTTGCTTGCTTGCAGGCTTGCTTGCAGGCTTGCTTGCTTGCTTGCTTGCTTGCTTGCATGCTTGCTTGCTTGCTTACTTACTTGCTTGCATGCTTGCTTACTTGCTTGCTTGCTTTCATGGGTGCTTGCTTGCTTGCAGGCTTGCTTGCTTGCTTTCATGGGTGCTTGCTTGCTTGCAGGCTTGCTTGCTTGCTTGCTTGCTTGCAGGCTTGCTTGCTTGCTTTCATGGGTGCTTGCTTGCTTGCAGGCTTGCTTGCTTGCTTGCTTGCTTGCTTGCTTGCAGGCTTGCTTGCTTGCAGGCTTGCTTGCTTGCTTGCTTGCTTGCTTGCTTGCAGGCTTGCTTGCTTGCTTGCTTGCAGGCTTGCTTGCTTGCAGGCTTGCTTGCTTGCTTGCTTGCTTGCTTGCAGGCTTGCTTGCTTGCAGGCTTGCTTGCTTGCAGGCTTGCTTGCTTGCTTGCAGGCTTGCTTGCTTGCAGGCTTGCTTGCTTGCTTGCTTGCTTGCTTAATTACTTGCTTGCATGCTTGCTTGCATGCTTGCTTACTTGCTTGCTTGCTTTCATGGGTGCTTGCTTGCGTTCGCCAGATGACTAAAGGAGTATACCTCTTCATCATCTGCCCTTAAAAGGACGTTAAGTTGGCGTGTCTACGATGTGTTCTGGTTTGCAGTATAACTGTAATATTTGCGCCTTTAGGCCCAACACATCCGACTCCAGCATGACATTTCTGAGTTCCGGGTTGTCTTCCCTCTTCGATCCCTACACGCTTGGCCAGACAATATAGTTTAGTCTGTTACTAGAGGCACCACGGGGAGGTGGAGCAGGGTCTGGATGGTTCTGGTTCACCGATCCTGGCGCAAACCAACAGCTTTGGGACGCTAACAACTTCCAGCTCTGGTGCTGTGAGGCGCGCCTCCGCCTCCATTCGTCTTAACATCTGGAAAGCTTCAACCCAATAACACAACGGATTTTTCAACCACGTTCTGATAGTTCATTCAGAAGCTGACCACGCTCTGGAACACAAGGAAGTGACTTTTTTAATATTATTTTCTTTCTTGATTATGTAACATATTATCGTAATGTAGTTAGATTTGTTTACATATCCTTCTATATAATTTTTTTCTTGTTGTTTTGTTGTTCCAGCTGAAGGCCTACTTGGCCGAAACGTCGATTTTTGTTTTGTCCCATACCACGTAAAGCTGTCACCATACCACTTTTTTTTTAAGAATTGCTAGAATCTCTACAGACAGACAAAGTCTTCACAATTGCACTAAAAGGTTACACCTCATAGACGGACAAAATCTCCACTCTGACATTAAAACTGTCACGCCATTGTATCCCAAAACTGGAAGGCTATCAAACGAATTAGTCAAACAAAGTACCGCAGTCATCTTGTTCACTGCCTTTATCTGTCATACCGGTAAGTGATAGTGGTGGAGTGGTTGAACACTGGCCTCACTACCGACAAATCGAAGTTTTTTTTAACCATTTACAATCAATCAGCTAGAGACATTTAATAACACATTTCAGTACACACATCGTGAGACACCTGTCACTGAATTTTCATATATTTTATTACATACTTGAGACGCTCGCGACTTTAATCAAAACACATTCTATCTCTAATTACTTACAAGTAATGTACTGTGTACGAGCTACAATATACAAAGTGACATTAATATTAGAGAGCGCGTAACCTGGTACATTTTTATAATGCTATCATTTATGTGTAAGCTAAAATAAAAATATCAGGATATGTAATGAGTGGAATATAATGGTTATGGTTATGATTAATCGAAGATCCCGGTATCACTGCAAACGAATTAAAATCCATAATTGTTCAACCGCCCTTGCCATTAAAATCATACGAATTAGCATCTCATCGAATATCCAAACAGTGAAAGGAAGCTGCAGTCCCCATTATAGGAGTTACAGCACACGCCATAAGACATAAGGCTAAACGGTACCGAAAGTGAATGCAGCTGAACTGTCCTTCGTTATTCGATATCATCATTCATCGTAACCAAACTGAATATAGAAACACGATCCGGATGAAAAACACAGCTCACGGTGTGCACAGAGCACTACACTGTAGCTCCAGCAGTAAGCCGGATTTGGAATATAAGGAATCTGCAAAAAGGAACACTTTTCAGACTGAGCCCCAATGGTTCCTGCCGCATATCCGCTATATTGACCGGAAGTCCTGTTAGATATAATACTCATTTCATTGTAGACACTGTTGGTAAGGGTGGCTGAAGATGCGAATAAGCTCCTTGTTGTCTCTCACTAGCAACCAAAACTGATAACGGTACTTCATCATTGTCATAAAAGTCAACCAAGATCTCCTTCCGTGCTTGACGTATGGGGAATAGAGCGCTAGTGGCCATGCTGTTTACGTAAACAAACGCACAGGTTTGGATAACAGCACGCCAATTAAAAACTATCTTGTCTGCAGGGGGAGGGGCGAAACATCAGGAAAATATTGATCGTCAATATCAACAAAAGCAAAACATTATGACACTCAGGGCCGCCAGATAGGTACCATCAAATTTGCTACAGTCGATGTTATCTATTAGTGAGCACTTCTTGTGGACATCAATGACATTAATTTGTGCAAACTTTTAACACTTTCAAAGAATAGCTTTGACAGATTCCAATGACGAAAAAAAGCGCCCCTGAAAGTATTGTCTAGGATTCCAATGACGAAAAAAGCGCCATTGAAAGTATTGTCTAGGATTCCAATGACGAAAATAACGCCCCTGAAAGTATTGTCTACGATTCCAAAAGACGAAAATAACGCCCCTGAAAATATTGTCTACGATTCCAATGACGAAAAAAACGCCCCTGAAAGTATTGTCTACGATTCCAATGACGAAAAAAGTGCCCCTGAAAATATTGTCTATGATTCCAATGACGAAAAAAGTGCCCCTGAAAATATTGTCTATGATTCCAATGACGAAAAAAGTGCCCCTGAAAATATTGTCTACGATTCGAATGACGAAAAAAGCGCCCCTGAAAGTATTGTCTAGGATTCCGGCGCCCTACCCTTTGTGGTAACTAAATTGCTCGCACTTTGCTAACTGATCATGGCACATCTTCCAGCCAAGCACGTGAGACTGCACACATATGCGATCGAGTTCTTCTTGTAGTGTAGATCACACTATAGCATCAGTGATGTTGTTCTCACTTACACAATCACATTGTTAACACATAAAAAACCGGTGATACGAATGGGAGCTGACAATTGAGTTATTGAGTTATTTGCCGGTCATCATCATTGCACTACGAACACGTCCATAGGTGCTCAGATCCCCTCCTCAGCAGTTCCCTCAGTGTCCAGAGACTGACGACTCCAGTTCTATGTTGGTTGATAAGTCTTCTTACACGGCCACCAAGTTTCTCATTTCTGGCTGTGCCCATCTTAACTCCCATTTCCATCATCCGAAGAAGTGACGTTGATCTGTGTTTGTCGAAGTCCTGTGCTCTTCCCACATCTCGATGTCCGCCCGATCCATCGGTTGCCCGTCCTCAACGACAGCGCAGCTAGCCAACCTGTCCGCTCTCTCATTTCCCCGTACTCCCGCATGTCCAGGGACATAGACAAAGGTGACCTTACGTATTTTGGATTTCTGCAACGACTCTACCCATTGCATGCGTACAAAGCCCGCCTCCACTTGTTTTATCATACTCATCGAATCACTCAGTATACATGCGTGGGTGTAGTCTTGTGACTCTAACCATTTGAATGCCTTGGTCACTGCCATCACCTCCATTGTCATGCTACTCGTGGTCATGGCGTATGCACCAATGTCTTCCTTGGCTATTCTGCCTGCCGAGCGTGCTGTAAATGCCCGTGCACTTCTTTCGTGTCGTTTTACAGATCCGTCTGTATAGATGACTGCATCTTTCTCATCGGTGTTAGCTGACAATGTGACTAAGGACAGGTATTTGACATATCTAGGAGTTAAGTTTGACCGGTGTCTGTGTTTTAGTGACTTGTCGCCCATTTGATAACAAACACCTGCAAAGAAAAGGCCGCCAGGAAATTCACGGTAGATGCCAATATTGAGTAGAGAGAACTTATATTTCTCTTCAGAGACTTGTCATCGTACCAAGTGAGTCCAACCCAGCAGCTCTGTCTATATAAGCAATGCCTGATTGATTGTTTTAGGAGAATGCAGGTTCTAATTACGGTATGATCAGCAAGATTTTTTTGTGTTATGTGCTGAACCAAAAAAAACTGACCCGGATATCTTGGTACAACTACAATGATCATGCGGCAATTATTCTCCAGTCTTCTAGCTTCCGCTTCCCCGTCAGTTCTCAGAGATGGGGTGGGTGTGTCAAGATAGTCAAGATAGTCAAGATAGTCAAGATAGTCAAAATAGTCAAGATAGTCAAGATAGTCAAGATAGTCAAAATAGTCAAGATAGTCAAGGTAGTCAAGATAGTCAAGATAGTCAAGATAGTCAAGATAGTCAAAATAGTCAAGATAGTCAAGATAGTCAAAATAGTCAAGATAGTCAAAATAGTCAAGATAGTCAAGATAGTCAAAATAGTCAAGATAGTCAAGATAGTCAAGATAGTCAAGATATTGCCAGCTATATAACCACAATGTAGACTTCGTCGCATGTAATAATGGCTACAATATATTTATATAAATTATTGTCCATCACCTCAATTTACTAGTTCAGTAGTGGAGATATAAGTCTGTGTGTCCTGGTTGTACACCAATAATGTCTTATTTAATCACTCATTTCAATATCGATTCTCCGATCACTATCGCTGAAGTTCTTATATTTTAGTGATTGATTCTCTTATTACCACCGTTGTTTATACATTGTTGTTGTTTACTCATGAATAGAGCAGCTTCATTCTGCTGCCTTGACCCGCCTCTAGGAGACGTCGTCACAAATCTACAGTTAGCATCTTGTTACAGAAATCATTGAGTTAATGTCTATTTGCTAATCTCGTAGCGTGGGATCTCGTCGTTGTTGCAGGATAGCGTCACAATAGAAAGGTTGAACATTTGTTTCTTCACGTAAATCTCGCACATGGACGTGTGACGGAGCTCATTTGTCACGATTCTTCTCTCACAGTTGTACGTGTTTTGAGGATATCGTGGATCATCATGCAACGTGTTTTGAGGATAACGTTGATCATCATGCAACGTGTTTTGAGGATAACGTGGATCATCATGCAACGTGTTTTGAGGATAACGTGGATCATCATGCAACGTGTTTTGAGGATATCGTGGCTCATCATGCAACGTGTTTTGAGGATAACGTGGATCATCATGCAACGTGTTTTGAGGATAACGTGGATCATCATGCAACGTGTTTTGAGGATAACGTGGATCATCATGCAACGTGTTTTGAGGATAACGTGGATCATCATGCAACGTGTTTTGAGGATAACGTGGATAATCATGCAACGTGTTTTGAGGATAACGTGGATCATCATGCAACGTGTTTTGAGGATAACGTGGCTCATCATGCAACGTGTTTTGATCTCTCTCTCTCTCTCTCTCTCTCTCTCTCTCTGTCTATGTGATCAAGACTCAATTAGAGTAGGATTCCAGACTATCTCATGAGGTCAGCTGTCTATTTAAGTGATTCTTTTGCCCCGTATAGTTTTTCTTCCAGGGAGGTGGGCGTGGACCACATTGCTCTTCTCAGGTCTGTGTACTGGGGGCAATCCTGTAGAACATGTTTTGTAGTCATATTGTCCAGTGTACAGTGGCATAGGCTGGTTGTACCTATTTTGAATTTGGTGAACATGTGATTTCTCATTCTGTTGTGGCCAGTGCGTAGGCGAAGTATGATGACTTGATCCCTCCTTGATAGTTGGTGGTAACCGCCCCTCTCGTTATACTTTGGGTGTTCTCGTTTCCATTTTTCATGGAACTGACCTTTGAGGATGGATTTGGCTTCATCATAAACAGTTTTGATTTTAAATCCGTGATTACATTAAGCTCATAGATATATTACTTACCGACCTACATACACTCATCTTATCGGAATACTGTGGAAATGTAATGATTTCATGCGATGTACATCATAACACAACAAATTATAATTGTTTACTACTCGACAAGTTTTATTATAATTATTCAACAAAATATGGGTAGATGAAAAAGTACAAAAAGCATGGGAAAAGGGCATTATTGTCAAAATTCTTAACATAAGGGACTCTAGTCGGGAGAATTGGAGAGGTATAATTCTTCAGTCAGTACCTGGAGAGATATTTTGCCAAGTACTTCTACAACGAAAAAAGAAAAGTGTGAAACGGTAACTCAGAGAAGGAGTTGCTCCTTCTCTTTTAGGCTTTAGAAGTGGGAGATCATGTATTGATCCGATCTTTCTCTTGTGAACTAGTGTAGAACAGTCACTGGTATGAAATGCACCCTTATATATACATTTTTCTTGGACTTTAAGAAGACATGTGATAGCATCCATCATCTATCATCCATCGATTTGGAAAATCCTATATGCATATGGATTGCCAGATAAAATCGTCAATATTCTAAAGGACATGCAGGACGGCAACCAGTGCTGTGTAAGACATGAAGGACGGCAACCAATGCTGTGTAAGACATGAAGGACATGTACGACGGCAACCAGTGTTGTGTAAGACATGAAAGGACATGTACGACGGCAACCAATGTTGTGTAAGACATGAAAGGACATGTACGACGGCAACCAGTGCTATGTAAGAGGTGAAGGGCGGCAACCAGTACTGTGTAAGACATGAAGGATGTCAACCAATGCTGTGTAAGACATGAAGGACATGTACGACGGCAACCAGTGTTGTGTAAGACATGAAAGGACATGTACGACGGCAACCAGTGCTATGTAAGAGGTGAAGGGCGGCAACCAGTACTGTGTAAGACTTGAAGGATGGCAACCAGTGATGTGTAAGACATGAAGGACGGCAACCAGTGCTGTGTAAGACATGAAGGACGGCAACCAGTGCTGTGTAAGACATGAAGGACGGCAACCAGTGCTGTGTAAGACATGAAGGACATGTACGACGGCAACCAGTGCTATGTAAGAGGTGAAGGGCGGCAACCAGTACTGTGTAAGACTTGAAGGATGGCAACCAGTGCTGTGTAAGACATGAAGGACATGTACGACGGCAACCAGTGCTATGTAAGAGGTGAAGGGCGGCAACCAGTGCTGTGTAAGACTTGAAGGATGGCAACCAGTGATGTGTAAGACATGAAGGACGGCAACCAGTGCTGTGTAAGACATGAAGGACGGCAACCAGTGCTGTGTAAGACATGAAGGACGGCAACCAGTGCTGTGTAAGACATGAAGGACATGTACGACGGCAACCAGTGCTATGTAAGAGGTGAAGGGCGGCAACCAGTACTGTGTAAGACTTGAAGGATGGCAACCAGTGATGTGTAAGACATGAAGGACGGCAACCAGTGCTGTGTAAGACATGAAGGACGGCAACCAGTGCTGTGTAAGACATGAAGGACGGCAACCAGTGCTGTGTAAGACATGAAGGACATGTACGACGGCAACCAGTGCTATGTAAGAGGTGAAGGGCGGCAACCAGTACTGTGTAAGACTTGAAGGATGGCAACCAGTGCTGTGTAAGACATGAAGGACGGCAACCAGTGCTGTGTAAGACATGAAGGACATGTACGACGGCAATCAGTGCTGTGTAAGACATGAAGGACATGTACGACGGCAACCAGTACTGTGTAAGACTTGAAGGATGGCAACCAGTGTCTGTGTAAGACATGAAGGATGGCAACCAGTGTCTGTGTAAGACATGAAGGACGGCAACCAGTGTCTGTGTAAGACATGAAGGACATGTACGACGGCAATCAGTGCTGTGTAAGACATGTACGACGGCAATCAGTGCTGTGTAAGACATGTACGACGGCAACCAGTTGAAACTATTACATGTTTTTACACCTATGTGATTTGTTAATTTGACGTAACTACCCATGTAGTCGACATGTATTTTTTTTACACATTTATAACACATGTTTTTTTTCAAATTGGCTTTGCAGGTGTTTGTGAAATAATGATATTTGGGCCATATTAAAATGAAATATGTTTTTTTGATTGCGCCCGTTTTAATGTTAGTGAAATAATGGTATTTGGGCCATATTAAAATGAAATATGTTTTTTTGATTGCGGCCGTTTTAATGTTAGTGAAATAATGGTATTTGGGCCATATTAAAACAAAATGGAGGCCTCGGTAGCCTAGTTGGGAAAACCACCGGACTGGACTACTGACGTTCGGACAACCCGTGTTCGATTCCCGCTGGGAGCAGTGTAAATTTTACTCGTGGTTAGACAAAGAAATACCCCCACGGTCGACCCAGCCGTTGGCAGAAATGGGTACCAGTGTACTACCCTGAGAAGGTGAGGGATGTCGCCTTGCATCATGAGTTTCGATGTTTGAAGCGAAACTATCAAGAAATCTCCGAACATTTCTGGATAGGCGGCCGAGCACATATGGGTGGAAACTCGCGTGCTAAGACGTCGGTTCAAGTCTCGTACTTTACCTTTACCTAAAATGAAATATGATTTATTGATTGTGGCCGATTTGATGTTAAAAGTACACCTTTATCCCTTTGTGCACACATCTTTGTGATAAACCCGAACACTTGTTCTGTTTGTCGAGAACACACCTTTTTGTGGGAGGATGACGTCATGGGACGCACCAAAATGGCAGCTTATTTATATTCGAGCTATGGACTAAACAATGTTTACTTTGAACACCACGATATATGTTATTGCAGCGAGTTGACAGATTTTTGAAAATGTATTTAAGAATTTGAACATAAATGTTTGTTCACAGTTCGTTAACCTTCGCTGTAGATAAAGTCGTTAATTTGATGGCTTCGTTTGTGACTTTAAAATTCTAGATTTACACTTTTAGAATACAGTGAAAAGTTAAAAAAAAAACATAATGAGGACATATTAAAAGCCGTATGCATTATTGAAAGCCTTACACATTGACAAGACTGAATAACAAATAACATCACACATTTAAAAATTAAATAAATGAAGAGACAGTCTGGACAGAGCGGCAATGGTAGGTAACGTTCCTAGACAGCGAGGATAGAGAGGACCAAGAGGAAGAAAATCATCAAGGAAACGTGAGCATATTATTTTTTATTATATGCTATGTTACGTTACTACTATCATCACTGCACTCCGGACACATCCATAGGTGATCCGATCTTCTAGATACACAGAGAACCTCGGAGTAGAAACCTGGCACCGATCACCGCAGCCAGGCCTGAGTTCCATGAACTGAACGGATGCGTTACTGGTCAGATTTCAGTGCATGAAACCTAACTTTAAAGAATCATCATTGAGCTATACTGTTGTATGGTGTCAGATCTGATAATTTGGAATAGACAACAGAGCTGGTTCGTGTCAATTTGAAAGTGACAACAGAGGAATTTGAAGATCTTGCCACGAATAGGTTTATTCAGGCAGGCTGTGATGTGATCAAAGTTCTGAAAACATCAACAAGGCGATGTTGAGTAAAGGCAAAGAAATGCATATAAATGTATCAAAATGCGCAGCTGCATTGAAGCGAACAGTGAGGAGAAAAGAATAATAATATATATATATATGGTTCAAACTTCAAGTAACAAGTGGACACCACAAATCAGAACGACGTTTCGATGCAAATGCCTTCAACAGGAACACACATACAACAAACGTACAAATAAGTATTTAAAGATAATTAATAAGTATTTATCTATGTCCCTGGACATTCGGGAGTACGGGGAAATGAGAGAGCGGACAGGTTGGCTAGCTGTCGTTGGGGACGGGCAACCAATGGATCGGGCGGACAACATCAATGCCCTCCGAGATGTGGGAAGAGCACAGGACTTCGACAAACACAGAACCACGTCACTTCTTCGGATGATGGAAATGGGAGTTAAGATGGGCACGGCCAGAAATGAGAAACTTAGTGGCCGTGTAAGAAGACTTATCAACCAACATAGAACTGGAGTCGTCAGTCGCTGGACACTGAGGGAATTGCTGAGGAGGGGATCTGAGCACCTATGGACATGTTCGGAGTGCAATGATGATGACCCACAAATAACTCAATAACTCAAGTATTTAAAATAAAATGAAAAATAATTAAAAAATCGAACTAGAAAGAAAAATGAAAAGTAAAGGAGAATAATGACAGCCTAAAATAAAATATGAAGGACAGCTTACAGAAGCATTTGAAATAAGAACAGGAGTAAGGCAAGGATGCCTTCTGTCTCCATTTCTCTTTCTACTGGCCATAGATTGGATTATGAAAATAACTCAAAACAACAGAAATGGGATCCAGTGGTCACTGACCAAACAACTTGATGATTTAGACTTTGCTGATGACATAGCTCTCCTATCACACAGCCACCAACAGATGCAAGATAAAATGAGTATATTAGATGAGAGATCACAACAGCTAGGACTAAAGATTAATAGAGATAAGACCAACATTATGAGAATTAATGCAGTTGGCAATAACCAAATAAAACTAGGAGAAATACCTCTACTAGACGTACAATCTTATATATATCTGGGCAGTAATATAGATAAAGAGGGAGGAACAGAAAACGATACCAAAATAAGGATATCAAAAGCAAGAGGAGCTTTCATTGCACTGGGAAACATATGGAAATCCAAAGAAATTAGGCTAAATACAAAAATACAAATTTTCAACTCCAATGTTAAGTCGGTTCTATTATATGGCTGTGAAACATGGAGAATAACAAAATTGACAATCACGAAGGTACAGACTTTCATTAATGGATGCTTGCGCAGAATAAAGGGATGGAAATGGCAGGACAAAGTCACAAACGTGGAATTATGGAAATGTACCGGTCAAATACCAGTGGATAAAGAAATACAGCGAAGGCGATGGCGATGGATAGGACACACACTACGGAAACCAACTGAGAGTATTACACAACAGGCCCTTTTTGGAATCCCAGGGGAAAAGACAAAGAGGAAGACCAAGGAATTCTTGGAGAAGACAGATTGAAGCAGAGATGAAGATGATGGGGAAGACATGGAATGATCTTAAAAGAATTGCAAAAAACAGAACGACTTGGAAAGTGTTTGTTGAAGACCTATGCTCCACTGGGAGCTAAAAGGTAGAAGAAAATAAAATATGTACAAGAGTGAACATGTAGGACGATATACAAACATAGAGTAGCAGCGGTATTGTACTAGTAGAGTCAAGTCAAAGAAATGAACATAGATGTATAAAAATGCGAAGCTGCAGTGAAGCTAACAGTGAGGAGAAATATATATACAATATGTATATATAAATGGTATGGTTAAAGCTTCAAGTAACAAGCGGACACTACAAATCAGAATGACGTTTCGGCGCAAAGACCTTCAACAGGAACAAACTTACAACACACAACACACGTTTTATTATTATATATATATATATATATATATATATATATATATATATATATATATATATATATATATATAACAAATATCAGGAGGATGAAACTAAGAATGGCAAAATGTTACAACTTCTCAATATTACTGTATGGTGCAGAAACATGGACATTAGACAAGAAAACAGAACAGAAAATTGAAGCTTTTGAAATGTGGATTTATAGAAGAATAGGTAGAATTGGATGGAAAGAAAAGATAACAAAGGATGAAGTTTTAAAACAACTGAAAATAAAAAGAGAACTACTAAATACAATTAAGAAAAAATAAATTAAATTTTTGGGGCATGTTAAAAGACACAACAGCCTACTAAAAGTAATATTGGAAGGAAAAATACAAGGTAAAAGAGGCAGAGGCAGACCAAGACTAACATGGACGAGTAACATCAAAAGATGGACAAGTCAGCCTATGACAGCCTGCACCATCAAAGCAAGAAACAGAGTAGAATGGCGTTCCATGGTAGCCAACCTTCGTTGCGGAGAGGGCACACGATGATGTTGATATATATATATATATATATTATTTTTTTTTTCTTTCTCCTAGACGATATTTATGGTCATTATGATGCGGTGAATGACCAAACCGTATAAATTACACATCAGTAACATTGACTGATGAAATAACATGCGATATATTTATGTTGAAGTTGTTTTTTTTAATTTAGAAATTAGTTTTAATATTCACATAGATTTAGGTCGATTTACTCACTTGGTTTTTGTCAATTCGTAAATAAGTAGCCTAGGAAATGCAAAGCTTGATGTCAGATTAAAAAACGTACAATTCTTATATCTATCTATTGACCTTTCGAGCCGTAGCCGGCCCATAGGGCGTAGACCAAGATACACCTTCTCCTATCTGAATTTTATTCTAGCAGTTTTCAATTCTTTTAAAGATATTTTTATCAAATCTCGCCATTTGTCTCTGTTCTGTGCAAGCTGCTCTATCTCATTGAGGGAGCCGAATCCTGCTGCTCTTGCCTCTCTCATCAATGTTCTTCTCAGTGTCTCCTTGGTCTTCCTCTTTTTCTCTTACCTGTTGTTTCCCACATGAGGACTTGCTTTGCTATTCGGTTATTATCTCTTCTCATCACATGTCCAACATATGACCATCGTCTTTTCTTTATTACTGAAGATATTAGTGGTTGATTGGCGATTTCTCTAATTTCCTCGTTTGTTTTGAATTCGTTCCACGCTATACCAAGTATTTTAATTTTTATATCACTTTATAATTATTACAATTTTTTCTGTTCCCAAGATCGGACATTTTTTGGTATTTCCACTTCTGTCAGGATAGTTAATACTGTCACTTATCTATGTCAATTCATCCTCTTCTTTCCTTCCTCATTTGTCTTTCAGCGTCGAGGGGAGATATAAATTGAGATCTTTTGCTCTTATGTTCGCCTCTGGTGTTTTATGTTTCCTAGAGTTTCTAATGTTCCGTCCATCCATCTTATTTCGTGGTCGGCCCTTGGGTCTGGTGTTTTCGCAACGTTTATTGAAGGCTCATTGTGTTGTGTTTTAATCTTTCTGTCTTATCACGTGGCCAAACCATTTTATCTGTTGTTTCTTTATATATTCTATATTGGGCGTTATTCTTAGCTCTTTTTTCTCAGTTCTTGGTTTCTGATCTTAACTCTCAGGCTGTTTCATGTGTCTAACACATTTCGTCTCTCTATCCTGAAATAACATCGATGTCACTGCCTCTATGACGTCATTAAAATAAAAGACGGGCTACATTTGTGAATGATGTTTTTTCTACTGTTTCAACTATCTAACTGTTTGAATGTATGTCTAGTACCCTCACCAGTCAAAGACATCACATAAGGCAGAAGCACTAGACCCTTTATATATGGGGAACTTTGCTATAATGTGTGAGACTTTGTAACAAACCTGCATTATGTTTTGCCACATGGCTCTTTTATAGGCGAGTCTGTCAATCTTGACAACGGAGTTACTGCCTGCTATTTATGCCTCTTGCCTAATTGATCTTTTAATTATTTTCCCAGATCGGCCTATTTTTCTTGTACCCTATGATTTTATTAACTCATGCTGTGAATAAATATTTATTTCTGTTTTAATAAATGTTAGAATGTACAGAAATTGAGTTTAATAATTGTATTATAAATGCTGGATGGATCATATAAACATAGTAACTCTTTATTTATATTCACATATATCTACAATACACTACTTACATTCGGTAATTCTACCGGTATAACACGCTAAAAGTCGAAGAGAACTAGTTTCAATAAAGAAATATTCTGCTAAAAAACATATTTAAACATATATTTAACAACTCGACTTCCAGAACAAAACAGATTAATACATTTTAAGAGTACAGTTTAATTACCATCACATATAAATGTATATATATAGAAAGATAGAGAGAGAGAGAGAGAGAGAGAGAGAGAGAGAGAGAGAGAGAGAGAGACGTTGTAAACAACCATGACTTTGCTGTATAATTAACATCTTTCAAACTGTTTCAAGTTTTATTTTTGCGTAACATGACTAGTGCACGTAGTGATATAACATTGGAGTTAGTTAACCTACCTCCTTCCCACTTCTACTTTGATATGTCACAATGAAGATGGAAAAACCGAACTTATTAGTTGAACGTACTTGATCGATACTGACATGTCTCATGGTGCGTCAAAACGTATGGAAAGAGTTAAAGGCTTGTTGTGCTGTGCTTTGCTCTTTTTTTGTCTTAAAACACGTTCAAAACAATGTATGTGTTGTTTATGTATGTATTCTATAGAGGGAGTTTCTCCTAGATTATTTCAGCTTAATATCAGTTAATTTCGTTTTATTTCAACCATAAAACTTCTCAATTCTTAACAATAACAGTGATACTTTCATAATGGTCTATTTCTTTTCCGTTTTTATGAGACACCTGCTTAATGATGTTGAGTTCGTACATATAAGTTTCATGATCTAGTACAACATATCTCAGATAGTTACATTATTATTTTGCCGGTTAGATCCATGTTTCACAACTATAGGAAAACATTGACAATGTTCAACAACACCTCAATACTCACCTATTCTCAGACATCGGGTACCACACAAAAGCCATACATTATTTCTCTAAATACAAATTTTAATTCGTCTTCCCGTATAAATTAGAAGACATTGATACATAATGAAGAAAGCAATAATTTGAAATTCGCCAAAAAAATGTTGCGACACTTCAATGGCATTCACGCCACTACCGATCATACAACTTACACTATCTTGCCTAAATGGGCCGTCAGTCAAATCGTAAATCTGAAAAGAGGTTATGGCAAAGAAATGCGAATGAAACGCATACACATGCGAAGCTGCAGTAAAGCTAAACATCTGTATGTGTTGTTTCTTTGTTCCTGCTGAAGGCCTATTAAGCCGAAACGTCGTTCAAATTTGTGTCGTCTGTCAATCACGTAAAGCTTGTACCATACAATTTGTTTCTATTTATTTTTCTATTCTCCCTTAAATCTGAAAAGACGCCGAAAGAAGAAACTCATTTTACAGAACTTCACAATTGGAGGTATTCTGATCATCAGAAATGTAACTCAGAAAAGCAAGATTTTCTACCCAATTGCTTATTGACCCTCTAGGGGAGATGAGCACGGAGTAGACGTAGAGATACTGCTACATTGAACTTGAATTTGTACACAATATAATCGGCATATATATATATATATATATATATATATATATATATATCGCGAGTTGGCGGATTGTTAAAATTGTTTGAAATAATTGTTTGTGCACATTTCGTTAACCACCGATGTAGATCAAGTCTTTATTCTGCTGGCTTTGTTTGCGACATTGGAAGCTAATGACCTAACTGCCTAACTTGTGTAGACGGTTGGTTTGGAGCAAATTGTGCGTTGCAGTGTCACTGCTAAAATCGCTCAGTTTGTGACAGGGCTACAGGGACATGCACAAACGGTGACAGTTGTCGGCGAGAGCGTTTCGGACCCCAGTGTCAGTACTTTGATCTAGTTTGCAAATACGCCTAGGGATCTGGACCTACAGATCCGGACAGTTTCATGGTCTAATCAACATGCTACGGATTGAAGGGGCGATAGTTGCAAATATCTGCTCCATCTACATTGGCGGGGGTCGGAATGTGGCTCTCAAACAGAACGCAAACCAGACCGACACATTTAATGCTTGATATACAGTGGACGGATGTGGACCAGAGGCCGCAGTTAATGGCAAAACAAAGACCAATCTTTATGACAATGACTGCACACACACAAAATTGAGAAGTGGAACCAATTCTGTTTACTGGTATCTTAACTTTGACACGTCCCAGAAGACTCACACCATTCGAATTTATCATCGAGCTAGCACTATGATTCGGGTAAAGAATGACACTCCAAAGGCTTTCTCTGACAGTGGCGGTGTAGTGTTCCAGTATAATGATATATCATACCCAACTATTTCTGTGAACACTATTGTAGTCACCACACAAGCGACAATGGCACACAGTAAGTTTGAGTTCTCACCGACCTTTTCGCAGGACGAGAGTGCACTGACGGTGTGTGAGGTGCAAACATTTACAGACACCTATTGTCTGGACGGGCATTCTTGGTCGTTTTGTACAGTGTGTGGTGGGAGTAGCAAAGGCTGCACCGTCATCATCGGTACGTGTCACGGCAACTGTTCACATGGGATCTATGGGCATGACTGCTCCGGGTCTTGTCTTAGTGTCAGTTCTTTATGTGAGGAAAATCCGGAAAATGCCAACATTGCAAACATCCTGGCTATACCTGTGATGACACTTGTCCTGATGGTAATTTTGGGCTACAGTGCGAACAGAATGGTGTTCTGATGGCTGTGACATCATATGTGACACAGAAAGAGCAGACTGTACGCGCAAGGAAGCGTACTACGGGCCAGACTGCACTCTCAAATGCCCTGACCACTGATTCAACGACACCTGTGAACATTCAACCGGGGTCTGTTCATGCAAGGGAACGTTCTACGGGTAAGACTGTACTCTCAAATCTCCGTACAACTGTTTGGACGATATATGTTAACAGTTCATCGGGGCCTGCGTTTCGTATGTAGATGATTCCCACGTTAAGAAGAGTCTGCCGACTACAACAAACCCAAGCATATGGATACCTTAATGTATACTGGATGTTTTCTTTCTGTGCTGGACATGGTTCATTTCTTGGTGTGTTTCAGTGCTAGCCAAGGCTCATATCTTGGCTTGTGTGTGTGTGTGTGTGCTGGCCATGGCTCATATCTTGGTGTGTGTCATGTTAGTCATATCTCATATCTTGGAGTGTCCGTGTTAATCATGTCACATATCTTTAAGTGTGTATGTGTTTAGTCATATCTCATATCTTAGTGTGTATCTGTGTTAGTCATGTGTCATATCTTTGTGTGTGTATATTTGAGCTAGTGATATCTCACATCTCTGTGTGTATGTTTATGTTAGTCATATCTCATATCTTTGTGTGTACATGCCTGTGTATGTCACATCTCATATCCTTGTGTTTGCATGGCTATGCTAGTCACATCTCATATCTTTTTGTGTGCCTATTTATGTTGGTCATATCTCATATCTTTGTGTGCATGTCCATGTTAGACATGTGTAATTTCTTTGTGGATGTATGTCTATGTCACTCATATATCATATCTTTATGTGCATGTCTATGTTAGTCATGTGTCATATATCTTGATGTATGTCAGTGTTAGTCATGCCTCGTATCGCTATGTGCATGTCTGTGTTTGTCACATCTCATATCTTTGTGTGTGCATGTCTGTGTTAGTCACCTCTAGTGACTCGGGCAGATGGTGCTCGTAAACCTTGGAGGGCCGACCATCTAAGGCCAGAATCCCCCTACAGAAAAAGATCACCTGCTGCCTTGCAGGAAGATTGGGGACAATCAAAGGCTAAGGAAAGCAAACCTGAATAAAATGCTGGCTGAAATCGGATGCACTGGGCCATTGGCGCAGAACACAGTGCAACGTTTGTAACGGGTGTTCAATCAGAGTGGATCTGGCAGACTCTAATTGTGATGTTCTGTTTGTAACACACCTAACCTGACAGCTGAGTTGATGTGAGGGGCTGGAATCCTACTCTGATTGGGTCCTGATCGCAGAGAGAGAGTAATCGGCATATAATAACTACTTTTATTCTGCACAACACTTCTGTTCAAATCTACTGGCAATATCCGATCGCACACGATTGCCTTAGCTCTGACCTGGCACATTGATGTCGCCATCATGTTGGAAGCAGTCTCAATTGGTTTATACTCTGCGTGACATAAAAAAAAAATATATAAACTCACATGGCTGCTTTTTGTCATGGAGTAGCACGGGTCAATGTGGCGCATCGGTAGCTGATAAATGATATTCATCAACATCATCATCATTAAGTACCGAGCCTGCTGATGTAGGTGATCATGTCTCTCAACAACTTTCTATCTCGACATTTATTTATCATTTCTGTTGTTGACCTTCTGCCAAGCCATATCTCTTAATCTATCTGGTATCTTTTCTCTTTGCTTCCCTATATCTATTCGTCCCTGATTTTTCTCACTTGTTACAAAATTTTCTAGCTGTTCTCTTCTCACTACATGTCCAAAAAATGATGATTGTTTCTTCCTAATATTAGAAATTAGCTCTCTTTTTGCTTTGGTCTCTTTCATAACATTTTCATTAATCGTCTTACCTGTCCCTGGTATTCTCAACATTCTTTATGCAGAATGATAATACATATTACTGCAGTCTTTTTGCACAGTTTCTACAGTCCAGCCCTCAATAGTTGAGACAGCTTGTCTACCCTACACTTCATTTAGTTTTCGGTTCAAATTTATTGAATGTTTGCACTTAGGTTTATCGTTGGGACTTCCTCCAAAACATAATATGTTTTTTTCTATTTTCATCTTCTTGTCTACTACTACTAGTGCCATGTATTGTCACAGAGTGGAGGAATGCGAATTGGTTTGGCTCTCACGTTTTATGGCTTGAGTCATGTTTATCCATAATGTATTTTTGATTCCATTTACTTTTCTCTTGATGTGTCACTTTTGTTATGTGCCTTTATGTTTTTATATGATATATTGAAGGTGTAGATTGGTTTGAAATCATTCTGGTCAGATGTACAAACCATTTGAATCTTTTTTGTTCAATATAGTCAATAGCTAATGTTTCTTTTACACTAATTTGTTTGTTTTCAAGGTCTTGTATATAATCTTATCGATTCCTATTTTATTCACAATTTTCCATATGAATTTTACTTTTTTAACATTTTGAACTCTACGTTTCTGTAAACTTGTTTCAGTCAACACAGACGATGAAGCTGGAAGTTGGTGAAATTAGAATCACAACATAAGTACATTTCATGATGACTTCCACTGTCACAACATTAATACATTTCATGATGACTTCCACTGTCACAACATTAGTACATTTCATGATGACTTCCACTGTCACAACATTAGTACATTTCATGATGACTTCCACTGTCACAACATTAGTACATTTCATGATGACTTCCACTGTCACAACATTAGTACATTTCATGATGACTTCCACTGTCACAACATTAGTACATTTCATGATGACTTCCACTGTCACAACATTAGTACATTTCATGATGACTTCCACTGTCACAACATTAGTACATTTCATGATGACTTCCACTGTCACAACATTAGTACATTTCATGATGACTTCCACTGTCACAACATTAGTACATTTCATGATGACTTCCACTGTCACAACATTAGTACATTTCATGATGACTTCCACTGTCACAACATTAGTACATTTCATGATGACCTCCACTTTTATGACATTAAAAGTAAACGCTTTAAGCTGGGCATAAGGAACTATAAAAAAAAAATAGTTCGTAATTAATATTTGATTACGTTACACAGTGCATAGCTCGTGTTGTAATAAGTACCCAATAATACGATGGAAGTGATGGCAGTGGCCAGGGCATTCTTCTGGTCAGAGACACAAGACTGCACCCACGCCTGCATACTGAGTGATTCGATGAGCATAAGAAAAGTGGAGGCGGGAACTGTACGTATGCAACAGGTAGAATCATTGCAGAATAAGAAAAGTGGAGGCGGGAACTGTACGTATGCAACAGGTAGAATCATTGCAGAATAAGAAAAGTGGAGGCGGGAACTGTACGTATGCAACAGGTAGAATCATTGCAGAATAAGAAAAGTGGAGGCGGGAACTGTACGTATGCAACAGGTAGAATCATTGCAGAATAAGAAAAGTGGAGGCGGGAACTGTACGTATGCAACAGGTAGAATCATTGCAGAAGTCAAAAGTACTTAGAGTCACCATTGTCTACGTCTCTGGAAAGGCGGGGGGGGGGGGGGGTGTTGGTAATTTAATAGCGGACAGGTTGGCTAGCTGCGCTCTCGTTGAAGATGGTCAACCAATGGATCGTACGGACATCATCAACGCCCTCCAAGGTGTGGTAAAGGTACAGGACTTCGAAAACCACAAGTCCACGACACTCCTTCGGATGAAAGAGATGGGAGTTAAATGGGCACAGCCATAAATGAGAAACTTAGTGGGCGTGTAAGAAAATTAATCAACCAACACATAACTGGTATGTCTTCTTTGACTATTTTGCCTGCCGAGCGGGCTTTAAATGCCCATGCACTCATTTGGTGTCGTATTACAGATCCGTCTGTATAGAATGACTGCATCTTTCTCATAGATGTTATTCCTGACATCTTCTGCTTAGCCCACCCATGATTTGCCTCTTTTTAGCCTGGCACCTCTCCCTGTTTTGAGCTCGTGGTGCAATGGATTACCGATACGATGCACTGTCGATAGAATATTGTAGAAGTACATTATCGCCTACGCCAACCAGTATGGCACATGATGATGATGATTAATTTTCAATGCTATAAATGATTTATAACTCATAACCGGTCAGGTCGGGTAATTTTACCTGCTACTGTATGCAGTAAACAGTACAACCTGTGGCTGCCTTGTAGGTAAGCTCGGGAGAGTAAACACTGCCTTGTGGGTGAGACTTTTTAGTCAAAGGCTAGTGGAGCCAACCGTAAACAAACCGACGGAAGGCAACAGAAAAACAGCGTCGTAATTTCTTTGTATAATCATGAATCGTCACAAGTCAAAGCAAAAAGAGAACTGATTTCCAATATTAGGAAGAAACAATCATAATTGTTTGGCCATGTAATGAGAAGAGAACAAATGGAATATATTGTAACAACTGGAAAATTTGAGGGACGAAGAGATAGAAGGAAGCAAAGAGAAAAAATAACAGACAGCTTAAGAGAATGGCTTGGCAGAAGGTCAACAACAGAAATGATAAATAGCTGCCGAGATCGAAAGTTGTGGAGAGACATGATCACCTACGCCACTAGGCCCGGTACTTGATGATGATGATAACTCATAAAAATGTCGTATCGCTTTGTCTATATACTCACAGTATTCTACAGACATCTGTATTAAACTACCTACTTGCGGTACTGGTATATGCGGCTCAACTGTCTACAAGAAAAAGCAAACTAGTTTTAATGAAGAATAATTCTACAAAATAATAACGTATATTAACACTTATGTTTAACAATTATAATGCTAAAACAGAACAGATTTAATATTTGTAATAGTATCAGTAACATCAACATCACTTAGTCTCATTTTATATAACTCTACCAACGTTATCATTACAAGCAAGAACATAAATGAACTCTTCAAGTATAAAGAACCAGTCTGTAATATAAGGAAATGACTAGAAAACAGTAAGACACCAAATAAAGAAATATTCTGCACTGATTTCATAGAAGAGTGATAATAATAATTATTTCTGAATGACTTCTCCATCTGTGAAAATGACAGGGAACATCTAGCTAATGATCGCACATCATGCAGAGCATGTATACGGAATGGTATAACATTATTTGAGACTGTGCTAAGGAAAAGCTTACAAGAGACAAGACTCATGAAATAGGTTGGAACACCGTGTGCATCAGTCGGCCTGACTTGTTCATTATGTGACCGTGTGTGTTTGTCGAACATTGATAGAATTAGTCACGAGAGAGGCTGTTCACTAAAAACAAATTCTCAACAACAACAAAAATACACAACAGCCTCCACTAGTCCGTCTGACAAGACGAAAATGGGCCATATATATATGTATATATATATATATATATATATATATATATATATATATATATATATATATATATATATAATAGACATCGTATTCCTATTCTTTTACGTTCATGTCTTGTGATTATGTGAGCTTGGCTCTTTGTCCTGTTTCATGTTGGATGAGTAAAGACAACATCAGCACAGGATGAGTTGGCAGAATGGTAGTAGACTTCCAACAAATGATATGATTGGAAAGAAATCAATGAAACTGTAAAGGCGTTACTAATATCAGGTAGAAACAAGCTCGGTTCTATATTCCTGTAATAAAAAAAGGCAGACACTTTATATAGTGAAAACGAAAGGTTTAAGGATGGTGAGAGGTGCAGGATGTCAGACAGTCGTCCTCTAGACAGGAAAGTGAGAGGTGCAAGATGTCAGACAGTCGTCCTCTAGACAGGAAAGTGAGAGGTGCAGGATGTCAGACAGTCGTCCTCTAGACAGGAAAGTGAGAGGTGCAGGATGTCAGACAGTCGTCCTCTAGACAGGAAAGTGAGAGGTGCAGGATGTCAGACAGTCGTCATCTAGACAGGAAAGAGAGAGGTGCAGGATGTCAGACAGTCGTCCTCTAGACAGGAAAGTGAGAGGTGCAGGATGTCAGACAGTCGTCCTCTAGACAGGAAAGTGAGAGGTGCAGGATGTCAGACAGTCGTCCTCTAGACAGGAAAGTCAGAGGTGCAGGATGTCAGACAGTCGTCCTCTAGACAGGAAAGTGAGAGGTGCAGGATGTCAGACAGTCGTCCTCTAGACAGGAAAGTGAGAGGTGCAGGATGTCAGACAGTCGTCCTCTAGACAGGAAAGTCAGAGGTGCAGGATGTCAGACAGTCGTCCTCTAGACAGGAAAGTGAGAGGTGCAGGATGTCAGACAGTCGTCCTCTAGACAGGAAAGTGAGAGGTGCAGGATGTCAGACAGTCGTCCTCTAGACAGGAAAGTGAGAGGTGCAGGATGTCAGACAGTCGTCCTCTAGACAGGAAAGTCAGAGGTGCAGGATGTCAGACAGTCGTCCTCTAGACAGGAAAGTGAGAGGTGCAGGATGTCAGACATAGTCCTCTAGACAGGGAAGTGAGAGGTGCAAGATGTCAGACAGTCGTCCTCTAGACAGGAAAGTGAGAGGTGCAGGAAGTCAGACAGTCGTCCTCTAGACAGGAAAGTGAGAGGTGCAAGATGTCAGACAGTCGTCCTCTAGACAGGAAAGTGAGAGGTGCAGGAAATCAGACAGTCGGCCTCTGGACAGGGAAGTGAGAGGTGCAAGATGTCAGACAGTCGTCCTCTAGACAGGAAAGTGAGAGGTGCAGGAAGTCAGACAGTCGTCCTCTAGACAGGAAAGTGCGAGGTGCAAGATGTCAGACAGTCGTGCTCTAGACAGGAAAGTGAGAGGTGCAGGAAATCAGACAGTCGGCCTCTGGACAGGGAAGTGAGAGGAGCAAGATGTCAGACAGTCGTCCTCTAGACAGGAAAGTTAGAGGTTCAGGATGTCAGACAGTCGTCCTCTAGACAGGACAGTGAGAGGTGTAGGATGTCAGACAGTCGTCCTCTAGACAGGACAGTGAGAGGTGCAGGAAGTCAGACAGTCGTCCTCTAGACAGGAAAGTGAGAGGTGCAGGAAGTCAGACAGTCGGCCTCTGGACTGGGAAGTGAGATGTGCAAGATGTCAGACAGTCGTCCTCTAGACAGGAAAGTGAGAGGTGCAGGAAGTCAGACAGTCGTCCTCTAGACAGGAAAGTGAGAGGTGCAAGATGTCAGACATAGTCCTCTAGACAGGAAAGTGAGAGGTGCAAGAAGTCAGACAGTCGTCCTCTAGACAGGAAAGTGAGAGGTGCAGGATATCAGACAGTCGTCCTCTGGACAGGAAAGTGAGAGGTTCAGGATGTCAGACAGTCGTCCTCTGGACAGGAAAGTGAGAGGTGCAGGATGCCAGACAGTCGTCCTCTAGACAGGAAAGTGAGAGGTGCAGGATGTCAGACAGTCGTCCTCTAGACAGGACAGTGAGAGGTGCAGGATGTCAGACAGTCGTCCTATCGACAGGAAAGTGAGAGGTGCAGGAAGTCAGACAGTCGGCCTCTGGACAAGAAAGTGAGAGGTGCAGGAAGTCAGACAGTCGTCCTCTAGACAGGAAAGTGAGAGGTGCAGGATGTCAGACAGTCGTCCTCTAGACAGGACAGTGAGAGGTGCAGGATGTCAGACAGTCGGCCTCTGGACAAGAAAGTGAGAGGTGCAGGAAGTCAGACAGTCGTCCTCTAGACAGGACAGTGAGAGGTGCAGGATGTCAGACAGTCGTCCTCTAGACAGGAAAGTGAGAGGTGCAAGAAGTCAGACAGTCGTCCTCTAGACAGGACAGTGAGAGGTGCAGGATGTCAGACAGTCGGCTTCTGGACAAGAAAGTGAGAGGTGCAGGATGTCAGACAGTCGTCCTCTAGACAGGAAAGTGAGAGGTGCAAGAAGTCAGACAGTCGTCCTCTAGACAGGAAAGTGAGAGGTGCAAGAAGTCAGACAGTCGTCCTCTAGACAGGACAGTGAGAGGTGCAGGATGTCAGACAGTCGGCTTCTGGACAAGAAAGTGAGAGGTGCAGGAAGTCAGACAGTCGTCCTCTAGACAGGAAAGTGAGAGGTGCAAGAAGTCAGACAGTCGTCCTCTAGACAGGACAGTGAGAGGTGCAGGATGTCAGACAGCCGTCCTCTAGACAGGAAAGTGAGAGGTGCAGGATGTCAGACAGCCGTCCTCTAGACAGGAAAGTGAGAGGTGCAGGATGTCGGACAGTCGTCCTCTAGACAGGAAAGTGAGAGGTGCAAGATGTCAGACAGTCGTCCTCTAGACAGGAAAGTGAGAGGTGCAAGATGTCAGACAGTCGTCCTCTAGACAGGAAAGTGAGAGGTGCAGGATATCAGACAGTCGTCCTCTAGACAGGACAGTGAGAGGTTCAGGATGTCAGACAGTCGTCCTCTGGACAGGAAAGTGAGAGGTGCAGGAAGTCAGACAGTCGGCCTCTGGACAGGGAAGTGAGAGGTGCAAGATGTCAGACAGTCGTCCTCTAGACAGGAAAGTGAGAGGTTCAGGATGTCAGACAGTCGTCCTCTGGACAGGAAAGTGAGAGGTGCAGGATGCCAGACAGTCGTCCTCTAGACAGGAAAACGAGAGATGCAGGATGTCAGACAGTCGTCCTCTGGACAGGACAGTGAGAGGTGCAGGATGTCAGACAGTCGTCCTCTAGACAGGACAGTGAGAGGTGCAGGAAGTCAGACAGTCGGCCTCTGGACTGGGAAGTGAGAGGTGCAAGATGTCAGACAGTCGTCCTCTAGACAGGAAAGTGAGAGGTGCAGGATATCAGACAGTCGTCCTCTGGACAGGAAAGTGAGAGGTTCAGGATGTCAGACAGTCGTCCTCTGGACAGGAAAGTGAGAGGTGCAGGATGCCAGACAGTCGTCCTCTAGACAGGAAAGTGAGAGGTTCAGGATGTCAGACAGTCGTCCTCTAGACAGGAAAGTGAGAGGTGCAGGATGCCAGACAGTCGTCCTCTAGACAGGAAAGTGAGAGGTGCAGGATGCCAGACAGTCGTCCTCTAGACAGGAAAGTGAGAGGTGCAGGATGCCAGACAGTCGTCCTCTAGACAGGAAAGTGAGAGGTGCAGGATGCCAGACAGTCGTCCTCTAGACAGGAAAGTGAGAGGTTCAGGATGTCAGACAGTCGTCCTCTAGACAGGAAAGTGAGAGGTGCAGGATGCCAGACAGTCGTCCTCTAGACAGGAAAGTAAGAGGTGCAGGAAGTCAGACAGTCGTCCTCTAGACAGGAAAGTGAGAGGTGCAGGATGTCAGACATAGTCCTCTAGACAGGAAAGTGAGAGGTGCAGGATGTCAGACAGTCGTCCTCTAGACAGGGAAGTGAGAGGTGCAGGATGTCAGACAGTCGTCCTCTAGACAGGAAAGTGAGAGGTTCAGGATGTCAGACAGTCGTCCTCTGGACAGGAAAGTGAGAGGTGCAGGATGTCAGACATAGTCCTCTAGACAGGAAAGTGAGAGGTGCAGGATGTCAGACAGTCGTCCTCTAGACAGGAAAGTGAGAGGTGCAGGATGTCAGACAGTCGTCCTCTGGACAGGAAAGTGAGAGGTGCAGGAAGTCAGACAGTCGTCCTCTAGACAGGAAAGTGAGAGGTGCAGGATGTCAGACATAGTCCTCTAGACAGGAAAGTGAGAGGTGCAGGAAGTCAGACAGTCGTCCTCTAGACAGGAAAGTGAGAGGTGCAGGATGTCAGACAGTCGTCCTCTAGACAGGAAAGTGAGAGGTGCAGGATGCCAGACAGTCGTCCTCTAGACAGGAAAGTGAGAGGTGCAGGATGCCAGACAGTCGTCCTCTAGACAGGAAAGTGAGAGGTGCAGGATGCCAGACAGTCGTCCTCTAGACAGGAAAGTGAGAGGTGCAGGATGCCAGACAGTCGTCCTCTAGACAGGAAAGTGAGAGGTGCAGGATGTCAGACAGTCGTCCTCTAGACAGGAAAGTGAGAGGTGCAGGATGTCAGACAGTCGTCCTCTAGACAGGAAAGTGAGAGGTGCAGGATGTCAGACAGTCGTCCTCTAGACAGGAAAGTGAGAGGTGCAGGAAGTCAGACAGTCGTCCTCTAGACAGGAAAGTGAGAGGTGCAGGATGTCAGACAGTCGTCCTCTAGACAGGAAAGTGAGAGGTGCAGGATGCCAGACAGTCGTCCTCTAGACAGGAAAGTGAGAGGTGCAGGATGCCAGACAGTCGTCCTCTAGACAGGAAAGTGAGAGGTGCAGGATGCCAGACAGTCGTCCTCTAGACAGGAAAGTGAGAGGTGCAGGATGCCAGACAGTCGTCCTCTAGACAGGAAAGTGAGAGGTGCAGGATGTCAGACAGTCGTCCTCTAGACAGGAAAGTGAGAGGTGCAGGATGTCAGACAGTCGTCCTCTAGACAGGAAAGTGAGAGGTGCAGGATGTCAGACAGTCGTCCTCTAGACAGGAAAGTGAGAGGTGCAGGATGTCAGACAGTCGTCCTCTAGACAGGAAAGTGAGAGGTGCAGGATGTCAGACAGTCGTCCTCTAGACAGGAAAGTGAGAGGTGCAGGATGTCAGACATAGTCCTCTAGACAGGAAAGTGAGAGGTGCAGGATGCCAGACAGTCGTCCTCTAGACAGGACAGTGAGAGGTGCAGGATGTCAGACAGTCGTCCTCTAGACAGGAAAGTGAGAGGTGCAAGATGTCAGACAGTCGTCCTCTAGACAGGAAAGTGAGAGGTGCAGGATGTCAGACAGTCGGCCTCTGGACAGGAAAGTGAGAGGTGCAGGATGCCAGACAGTCGTCCTCTAGACAGGAAAGTGAGAGGTGCAGGATGTCAGACAGTCGTCCTCTAGACAGGAAAGTGAGAGGTGCAGGATGTCAGACAGTCGTCCTCTAGACAGGAAAGTGAGAGGTGCAGGATGTCAGACAGTCGGCCTCTGGACAGGAAAGTGAGAGGTGCAGGATGTCAGACAGTCGTCCTCTAGACAGGAAAGTGAGAGGTGCAAGATGTCAGACAGTCGTCCTCTAGACAGGAAAGTGAGAGGTGCAGGATGTCAGACAGTCGGCCTCTGGACAGGAAAGTGAGAGGTGCAGGATGCCAGACAGTCGTCCTCTAGACAGGAAAGTGAGAGGTGCAGGATGTCAGACAGTCGTCCTCTAGACAGGAAAGTGAGAGGTGCAGGATGTCAGACAGTCGTCCTCTAGACAGGAAAGTGAGAGGTGCAGGATGCCAGACAGTCGTCCTCTAGACAGGAAAGTGAGAGGTGCAGGATGTCAGACAGTCGTCCTCTAGACAGGAAAGTGAGAGGTGCAAGATGTCAGACAGTCGTCCTCTAGACAGGAAAGTGAGAGGTGCAGGATGTCAGACAGTCGTCCTCTAGACAGGAAAGTGAGAGGTGCAGGATGCCAGACAGTCGTCCTCTAGACAGGAAAGTGAGAGGTGCAGGATGTCAGACAGTCGTCCTCTAGACAGGAAAGTGAGAGGTGCAAGATGTCAGACAGTCGTCCTCTAGACAGGAAAGTGAGAGGTGCAGGATGTCAGACATAGTCCTCTAGACAGGAAAGTGAGAGGTGCAGGATGTCAGACACTCGTTCTCTGGACAGGAAAGTGAGAGGTGCAGGATGCCAGACAGTCGTCCTCTAGACAGGAAAGTGAGAGGTGCAGGATGTCAGACATAGTCCTCTAGACAGGAAAGTGAGAGGTGCAGGATGTCAGACAGTCGTCCTCTAGACAGGAAAGTGAGAGGTGCAGGATGTCAGACACTCGTTCTCTGGACAGGAAAGTCCTGTGTTCAATTTCACCAGTGCCGGTGTTTCTATTTATTTACTTGTAATAAAGAAAGACTGAATCTGTAGATTCTTCGAAGGTAATCCCATCTCTTCTCTCTCGTTTGTGAAATCCGATGTTTTCCTCTCCGAGAAGGACAAAAATAGAATGTCCCGGGTGCATTCGCGCACGTTAAATAACCCTTGGCGAATAAAAAGCAAAAATGGCCAAAAATGTACGTCTGCGTATGAAAAACTGTCAGGAAAAATGTTTCCAAAACAATGGATCTAACGCCGTACTACGTATTCAAACGCCGTACTACAGAGTTCGTGCACAAGGGCTACCGTTCTCCTCTGTGATTCTCGATATTTCGACAAGAAAATTGAACACTCGCGAATTTGTCCTAAGTACAAGAATTAGGTAGTGGAGTGTGGCATACACTCCCAGGTATGGTGACAGCTTTACAAAAAAGAAACACAATAAAATACTGATGTTTCGGCCGGCGGCCTTCTTCAGAAGACGGGAACAACGACAACAAATGATGACGCACATATATCTATAGCAACATGTCGGATGATGAAGTTAGGGGACTTAAGTGGATCACGGAACAAAGAGATGTGGTGATGAGTCTAACTAAAGCTCGAAGAGATGTGGTGATGAGTCTAACTAAAGGTCGATGAGATGTGGTGATGAGTCTAACTAAAGGTCGATGAGATGTGGTGATGAGTCTAACTAAAGGTCGATGAGATGTGGTGATGAGTCTAACTAAAGGTCGATGAGATGTGGTGATGAGTCTAACTAAAGCTCAAAGAGATGTGGTGATGAGTCTAACTGAAGCTCAAAGAGATATGGTGATGAGTCTAACTAAAGCTCAAAGAGATGTGGTGATGAGTCTAACTAAAGCTCAAAGAGATATGGTGATGAGTCTAACTAAAGCTCAAAGAGATATGGTGATGAGTCTAACTAAAGCTCAAAGAGATGTGGTGATGAGTCTAACTAAAGCTCAAAGAGATATGGTGATGAGTCTAACTAAAGCTCAAAGAGATATGGTGATGAGTCTAACTAAAGCTCAAAGAGATGTGGTGATGAGTCTAACTAAAGCTCGAAGAGATGTGGTGATGAGTAACTAAAGCTCAAAGAGATATGGTGATGAGTCTAACTAAAGCTCAAAGAGATATGGTGATGAGTCTAACTAAAGCTCAAAGAGATATGGTGATGAGTCTAACTAAAGCTCAAAGAGATGTGGTGATGAGTCTAACTAAAGCTCAAAGAGATATGGAGATGAGTCTAACTAAAGCTCAAAGAGATATGGTGATGAGTCTAACTAAAGCTCAAAGAGATATGGTGATGAGTCTAACTAAAGCTCAAAGAGATGTGGTGATGAGTCTAACTAAAGCTCGAAGAGATGTGGTGATGAGTCTAACTAAAGCTCAAAGAGATATGGTGATGAGTCTAACTAAAGCTCAAAGAGATATGGTGATGAGTCTAACTAAAGCTCAAAGAGATATGGTGATGAGTCTAACTAAAGCTCAAAGAGATGTGGTGATGAGTCTAACTAAAGCTCAAAGAGATATGGAGATGAGTCTAACTGAAGCTCAAAGAGATATGGTGATGAGTCTAACTAAAGCTCAAAGAGATGTGGTGATGAGTCTAACTAAAGCTCAAAGAGATGTGGTGATGAGTCTAACTAAAGCTCAAAGACATGGTTGACGTTAAACAAGCACAAAGTAGTAGCGGTATAAATTGGGTTGCGAACAAGCAACTAATTTGCAGAGCTGCGGTAAAGCTGGTAGCAAGGAGCCAGTAGTAGGGTGTAGTATACACCCCAAGGTATGGTGACAGCTTTGTAAAAAAGGAAAACTACAAAATACTGCAAACCATAACATAACATAACATAACATAATATAACAGCTCAATAATCGACTCAGTCGGAAAAATCAGCATCAAATTGCATTAATATCAACAATATGAAGCATGTTTACATTTTTACGACACTCTATGTGTACATATACATGATCATCGAAGCCAGCAGTATTGTTACTTTACATTACGCTTACCGGGTTTTACGTTTTCCACGTAATATTTACGTTTTTTTTTTAATTACATTTTACGAATTACGTTTTTTTCCCCCGTAGACTGATTTCATACGTTATTATTTTCTCGCATACACAGATTTATTAGACACTATTTTACAATTCGCATGTAAATGAATTTCTTCTTCTGTTACCTTTCAGCTCCCTGTGGAGCATAGGTCTTCAACAAACACATTCTAAGACGTTCTGTTTCTTGCCATTCTTTTAAGATCATTCCATGTCTTCTCCATCATCTTAATCTCTGCTTCTGTCTGTCTTCTCCAGAATTACTTGGTCTTCCTCTTTGTCCTTTCCCTTGGGGATTCCAAAAAAGCGCAGGTTGTGTAATACACTCAGTTGGCTTCCGCAGTGTGTGTCCTATCCAGCGCCATCGTCTTCGCTGTATCTCTTTATCCTCAGGTATTTGACTGCTACATTTCCGTAATTCTATGTTAATGATAATCTTCCTCTTTTTTCCTTCCTCATCTGCCTTTCAGCGTCGTGGGGAGATATAATTCGCGGTCTTTTGCTCCTCTGTTCGCCTCTGCTGCTGTTATGGTTCCTATTGATTCTAATATTCCATCGATCCATCTTTTTCGTGGTTGACCCTTGGGTCTGCTGTTCTCACGTTTGCTGAAGACTCGTTGTGTTGTGTTTTGATCTTTCTGCCTTATCACGTGGCCAAACTATTTTATCTGTTGCTTCTTTATATATTCTATGGTCAGTGATAGTGTCCTGCAATTTCTACCCTTTTATTCTGCGCAAGCATCCATTAATGAAAGTCTGTATCTTCATGATTGTCAATTGTGTTGTTATCCATGTTTCCCAGCTTTATAATAAGACTGACTTAACTTTAGAATTGAACATTTTTATTTTAGTATTGAACCTAATTTCTTTGGACAATGAACTTATTACACTATTTATGTTCATTAACAAGTAAAGTACCCCCGTCACGCCAAGTGCTGTATAGGGAATATGGTGTTAGTGACCATAAATTTTACACACCTTCAGAACATGATTTTTGGGGTAATATGGTCGGTATTGCGCCCATGCCACTTTACTTTCACAGAAATAAATGCGGTACCCATTAAAGGCTGGGTGAACCCGGAAGCCGTCTGTCGGGGGTCGAATCCTACCTCTTGCCTGTTGTAGTCCAGTTCACTAACCACTTATTTATGTGGTTATAGCAGCTTGTTTATGTTTATAGCTGACAACAACGTATTCATGTTTGTTAACCACAAAATGCATTTCATTAATTTCGTTTTTTTTAAAACCAAATTAGAAGATGTATTTGTGTACGTTATGATGTCACAACACTTGTATTGAGAGGTTTTAATTGGATCTGGTAGCCAGTAGAATCAATTAGTTATTTATATTGTTGTGGTAGCAGTAACAGCAGTAGGTAGCTGCACTAAAAGATTACATATTACGTACATTGTCGGTGCCATAACATCTATATGTCTATCTATTGACCTTTCGAGCTGTAGCCGGCTCATAGGGCGCAGACCAAAATACTCCTCTTATCTGAATTTTTGTTTTAGCAGTTTTCAACTCTTTTAAAGATTTTTTATCACATCTCGCCATCTGTTCTGTGCAAGCAGCTCTATCTCATTGAGGGAGCCGAATCCTGTTGCTCTTGCCTCTCTCATTAATGTTCTTCTCAGTGTCTCTCTGGGTCTTCCTCTTTTCCTCTTACCTGTGTTTCCCATATGGGGGCTTGCTTTGCTATTCGGTTATTATCTCTTCTCATCACATGTCCAACATATGACCATCGTATTTTCTTTACTACTGAAGATATTAGTGGTTGATTGGCGATTTCTCTAATTCCCTCGTTTGTTTTGAATTCGTACCACGTTATACCAAGTATTTACCTTAGACATTTATTTTCGAATGCGTTCAACTTTGTTTCTATATCTCTTGTTTTTTTTTCCCAGCTTTCACACGCATACGTAAGGGTTGATAGTACATTTGATTTGAATAGTCTAAGTTTTCTGTTTGCGCTGATGAGTTTTGATTTCCACATCTTTTCAAGGCTTCTGAAAGACATTGCTGCTTTAGCTATTCTTATTCTAATTTCATTGCTTGTATCCCCTTCTCGATCAATGTGACTTCCAAGACAGGTTAAGCAATCGATCTCTTCTACTGGTTTGTTTTCCATGTATATTTTGTCGTCTGTTAGAATTAAGCTTTTCATGACTTAAGTCTTTTCATGATTGATCTCAAGCCCAATTTTGCTAGCTATTGATGATAGTTCATTTGTGTTTTCCTGCATCGTTTTTATCTGGCTGCTGATGAGAATTATATCATCAGAAAAGTCGAGGTCCTCCAAATGGTCTCCTTGTATCCATTCGATGCCTTTATTACCAGTGCAGCATTTCTTCATTATAAAGTCCATAACACTTCCAAATAACAAGGGCGATAAAATACATCCTTGTTTAACCCCAGTTTCTATTGGGAAACATTCGCTCAGTCCTTCTTCTTTTCGAACTGCACATGTGTAGCCATCATATGTGTCTTTGATAATATTTATCATTTTTGATGATAAGCCATATTGCTTCAAAATTTTCCACAAAGAACCTCTATAAATAACATAACATAAAGTACCAACATTTGTTAACGAGAAATCGCGAAAACCCTACGTTTTTTTCCTGACTAAAATAGCCTTTCTCATTTACCAGACAAAAACCTGGCAACCCTACTTTATATTCCCAATTTCTCTGATTGGCGTTGCGACACAAAAGTCGCCCAAATTATTCAAACAAACTTTGGCCCATCCGTATAACTATTAGTCATTGATATATAATGGAAGAAATCATTAATTGGTAACTCCCAAAATGTTTTTTTCTCTTCATCAACTATTGTATCATTATACTTACTTTCAGATTTCCATACATCAAGTTGATAATCTGAGAGGACGCCGAAATTTAGTTCAGGAAATATATAAATCTAAGCATACCTTCTCTTATATTTCTCCTAAGCATACCTTCTCTTATATTTCTCCTAAGCATACCTTCTCTTATATTTCTTCTAATCATACCTTCTCTTATATTTCTTCTAAGCATACCTTCTCTTATATTTCTCCTAAGCATACCTTCTCTTATATTTCTTCTAAGCATACCTTCTCTTATATTTCTTCTAAGCATACCTTCTCTTATATTTCTTCTAAGCATACCTTCTTTATATTTATTCTAAGCATACCTTCTCTTATATTTCTTCTAAGCATACCTTCTCTTATATTTCT
Organism: Megaustenia siamemsis; assembly: GCA_032433765.1. NCBI lineage: Eukaryota > Metazoa > Mollusca > Gastropoda > Stylommatophora > Ariophantidae > Megaustenia > Megaustenia siamemsis. The sequence continues at coordinate 71,176,493 of JAVIAB010000051.1, read as the reverse complement.
TCTAAGCATACCTTCTCTTATATTTCTTTTAAGCATACCTTCTCTTATATTTCTTCTAAGCATACCTTCTCTTATATTTCTTCTAAGCATACCTTCTCTTATATTTCTTCTAAGCATACCTTCTCTTATATTTCTTTTAAGCATACCTTCTCTTATATTTCTTCTATGCATACCTTCTCTTATATTTCTTCTAAGCATACCTTCTCTTATATTTCTTCGACACTATTTACTGTCTCTTTTTATATAAAATTGCATGTTGTGACTTTTTTATAATTAACACAACTAAGACAAACCAACGTTTCGACCAAAGAGGTGTCATTAATAGAAAACAATGAAAATAAAACAAAATAAATGACGCACAGTAGTATAAGTGTAGTTCCTGTGTTAGAGTTAGCAGAAGGTGTTTGTACTTTTACGGGAACATGGACCCTTTCTAAAAAAAAAACATTGTGAGATGCGATGTTTGAGAAAAGTAACAAACAACACAAGAAGAGATAGAATACCAAATGAAACAATAAGAAAAATGGTAGGAACAAAACCCTGCCAAGAACAATAACTTAAATGGTTTGGCCACCTGGTCAGAATGAATCCTCACCAATCACCATCAAGGGCGTTCTTCTCGAAAATGCATGGGAAAAGACCAAGAGGAAGACCCATAAGAAGATGGATAGCTGCAGTGACAGAGACATGTAACAACCAAGGAAAATCACTAATTCAGACAGTTCGAGCAGCTCAAGAACAACAGATGATATAAACCACGACACCTTTTAGGTATCAGCGAAAAGAGAAAAGAAGAAGATGGATAGACGCAGTGACAGAGACATGTAACAACACAGGAAAATCACTAATTCAGACAGTTCGAGCAGCTCAAGAACGACAAATGATATAAACCACGACACCTTTTAGGTATCAGTGAAAAGAGAAAAGAAGAAGAAGAAGTATGTACATTTACTTGTTGATCCATCTGTTGTAGTATTTGTTCTGATATAGCAATGAGATGGCCACATGTTCGCAGACATTTACTATAGCATCGATGTATGTACCTTTACTTGTTGATCCATCTGTTGTAGTATTTGTTCTGATATAGCAATGAGATGGCCACATGTTCGCAAACATTTACTATAGCATCGATGTTTGTACTATGGAACCTCCTCTTCTGAGTTCAGTTTACAATCACAGTTGTCTATCACTGGTACTTTAGTTAATTCGCTCTAGTACGTCTTCCCCGAAACAGCAAACAAAAACAATTCTCCTATTGTATACTCAACATGATTAGGAGAAGCTGTATCCGGAACTGTAAACATACATTTTCTGAGTTGTGACACAAATTAAAACACATCATCATCATCCAGTGCCATCTCCGCAACGAAGGTTGGCTACCATGGAGCGCCATTCTGCTATGCCTCTTGCTCTGATGATGCAGGTTGTCATATGCTGATTTGTCCATCGCTCGACCATATTAGTCTTGGTCTGCCTCTGCCTCTTTTACCTTGTATTTTCCCCGCTAGGATTACTTTTAGTAGGCTGTTGTGTCTTTTAACATGGCCCCAAAATCGCATTTGTCTTGTTTGAATTGTGTTTAAAAATTCTCTTTTCATTTTTAGTTGTTTTAAGACTTCATCGTTTGTTTTCTTTTCCTTCCATCCAATTCTACCTATTCTTCTCTATATTCACATTTCAAAAGCTTCAATTCTCTCTTCTGTTTTCTTGTCTAGTGTCCATGTTTCTGCACCATATAGGAATATTGAGAGGACATAGCATTTTGCTATTCTTAGTTTTAGCTCTGGTGTTATTTGTTTTGATGTTAGTATGTTCTTCATGGCATTAAAATTACTTTTTGCCATTCCTATTCTTTTGTTTATTTCAGTTGTACATTTTCCATCACTGGTTATAGTATGTCCAAGGTAATTGTAATTCTGAACTGTCTCCAGGTCTATTCCTTCAATATTGATATTCACTTGTGGGTTTTGAGTATTTACTTTGTTTATGATCATAGTTTTAGTCTCTTTGATATTCATATCTAATCCATATTTTTTGCTTGTCAAATTAAAACTACAAACACAAAGTATAACAATTTAAAGTTTATTTTCTGTTTCAACATAACATTTTTTCAAGATTTGAACTAAAATGGTACTTTGTGATGAATACACACTGATGTACAATGCATTGCAGATTGGATACAAATATACCTTTTCTCTGATAATTTCAATATGACATACAGGTAAAAGTAAAGTACCCCCGTCAAGCCAAGTGACGTATAGGGAATATGGTGTTAGTGGTCATACATTTTAAAGACCTTCAGCACATGATTTTTAGGGTAATGTGGTCGGTATTACGCCCGTGCCGTTTTCTTTCCGAGAAAAGAATGCGGTACCCATTAAAGGCTGGATGAACCCGGATGCCGTCGGTTGGGATCGAAACCTACCTCTTGTCCTTTTTAGTCCAGTTCACTAACCATTGAGCTATTGCGGCTTCTTAATATGACATACACCTACCTAATATATGCATACATATATAAACTACAAAAATCAAAAAGATCAAAATACTTACATTCAGTGAATATCTTATCATCTGAATTAAAACATTCAATATTGAAATAAAAAAAACCATGTTGGTGACCACAATTATCAATCGCTCGCTCTTCACAACAGACATCAGTCTATTATATGTGCGCTATTCACGTCAACCGACAGACCACAGACAGTAAGATCATTATCGGGAAAGTGCGTTTGTAGATGGAACTATCTCCAGTTTTAGAGTTTTTGGAAATACGACCGGAGCTTGCAACGATTCTTCAATGTTTAATAATGATAACCAGATAAAACCAAAGTATGATAAATGTTTATATATGGCCCTTGTCGTCTTGTCAGACGGTCCAGTGGAGGCTATTGTGTATTATTTTTGAGGTTTTGTTTTTGTCGAACAGCTTCTCTCGTGGCTGATTCTACCAATATGTGACAAACACACACGGCCACAGAATGAACAAGTCAGGCCCACTGATCCAAAGGGTTTTCCATGTTTTTATATGATTATTTTCTCTTCTAAGTTTTGACTTAGCACAGTCTCAAATGATGTTATACCGTTCCTTATACATGCTCTCCATGATGTGCGATCACTTGCCAGATGTTCCCAGTCATATTCACATACGACAATCATTTAGAGACGATTTACAGATATCTCTATATCGTAGTTTAGGTCTGCCGATTTGTCTTTTTCCGTGTATTAGTTCACCATATTGTATTACTGGGTATTCATTTTTCTTCCATTCGTTGGACGTGTCCCAGCCTTCTTAGTCTTAGACATCTGAGCATCGACATGATTGTTGGGGTCTTAGCACGTTGCAGGACAGTTAAGTTGGTTATTTTGACCTGCCATTTGATGTTCATCATTCTGCAGACACATCGCATGTGGAAGACATTTCGTTGTTTTCTTTGTTCCTGGTTTGAGTATGTTGTCCAGGTTGTATGTATATGTGTTTATTGCATTTGGCTTCTTGACATCGCATGTGGAAGACATTTCGTTGTTTTCTTTGTTCCTGGTTTGAGTATGTTGTCCAGGTTGTATGTATATGTGTTTATTGCATTTGGCTTCTTGACATCGCATGTGGAAGACATTTCGTTGTTTTCTTTGTTCCTGGTTTGAGTATGTTGTCCAGGTTGTATGTATATGTGTTTATTGCATTTGGCTTCTTGACATCGCATGTGGAAGACATTTCGTTGTTTTCTTTGTTCCTGGTTTGAGTATGTTGTCCAGGTTGTATGTATATGTGTTTATTGCATTTGGCTTCTTGATAGAAGATTGGTTGCTCAGAAATCTTGGTAAGTCGGTAGTTTAGTCAAAATGTTAGTGTCTTATGCTGGATGCTGCTTTGCTGAACAGTTTCTCTCGTGGCTAAAGTTGCCGATATTGGACAGACAGATCGGGCCGCAGAAAGAAAAAAGATATATTCGTGGTGCCTGGCCTCAACTCCACTCTTCTGCGCTGTTTCTGATACGTATAGAACTGTACTAATCACGCAACTTTGATGAGGGGTGTCTTCTGCTGTGTCCTAACAAGGATGGAACTAACATGTTTGCTTGCTAAAAATAGGAGATGGGTTAATACTATGGAGATGGTTCTTTGCCCAAAGAGCGTTGGTGGATGATCCATCTTCTGGCATGACCTCAACTATGGATAGTAATGTAAGGACCTGGTCCTTCCTTCAGAACGCTTTAACGAGGAGCCGAGATGGGTTAACGCGTGTTAAATGTAACGCCAACGTTAGTCATCATCGTTGAGTGCCGTCTCCGCATCGAAGGTTGACTACCATGGAGCCCTATTCCGCTATGTTTCTTTCCTTGATGGCGCAGGTTGTCATAGGCTCATTGGTCGATCTTTTGATGTTTTGTTTTGGTCTGCCTCTGTTAACTTATATTTTCCCTTCCAAGATTACGTTTAGTAGGGGGCTGTGTCATTTATCATGCCGCACAAATCTCATGTGTCTTGTTTAAAATGTTTTTAGTTGTTCTCTTTTCATTGTAGCTGTTCTAAGACCCCATCGTTTGTTTTATTTTCTTTTCATCCAATTCTTCTATAAATCCACATTTCAATTGCTTTAATTTTCTGTCCAATTTTCTTCAATTTTTCATGTTAGTATATTTTTCATGGCATTAAAAATACTTTTTTGCTACTCCTATTCTTTTGTTTATTAATCTTTATCCGCTTTCATTTCGTTTTCCTAAACCTTGACTTCCTATAAAGATCTGATATTTACCTTTCTCAACTTTAGCATTCACATTTATGAAGTAAATGAAATCTTCGGACACCTTGAATGTAATAGGTTACATTAAAGATGTCAAAATATTTTATTTGCTTCATAACTTATGTTTGATCTTGCCTATATTTGTTTATCTGTATAGTCTGGAGTAGGTGCGTATGTCGGTATTATTGCTATGTCGAATGGTTTTTCTTTCATTTTGAGTAGTATAATCATATCATTGTATGTCCAGTGTGTACTTATATATTTTTGATAGGTCTCTTTTATTAGTAATCCTACCTCTCTTTGATGTTCTGTTGTCTTGCCTGAATATATAAATGTACATTTTTTTCCTGTATTTACCCATATTATTTTCATCTTTTCTCTGATCTGCTAAAATGTCGATGTTTTAATCGTTCTGTATCTAAAATAAGATTTTCAAATTTTCTTTCTTTGATAAAGAGTCCTTACATGTTATGTACATATTCGTAGATCTTTCGTCTGACATAAGTTATAATCTATCTTCACGCTTTATTTGGAATAGTACGTGATAAAGTTCCAATCTTTTTCACAGTGGTCAGTCATATTCGTCATTCGTGCTCTACATATGAGTCTTGTGTACCACACACTTTCCTGTTTTCGCTTCCTGAGCTATTTATTATTTCTGATTCATCCGCCCCATCCACCGTCACAGACTTTGTACATTCGTGATGAACATTCTTGGTGGGTGCCATTGTTGTCACAATAGATGATTGCCTTTCAAACCACGAACACACTTTGATCTATAGATATTAGGTTAAACACGTCTACACAAGAAGCATACATAATATTCAACTGAAATATCAATTTGAGAGTAGGATATGTCTTTATACAATCTTTATAATGTTTAGTATTAGCAAAACACATAGCAATTTATTGAGTCAAGTAACCAACCACTTTTATTTGCGCAAAACTGCCTTCACTTCCTGCCTGGGGAAGAGAAAGTTAAGGTTTAATAATTTGACTATAAAACATGTCGTGTCAAGATCTCGTTTACATGTTTAAAGATGTTCAAATAGATTGATGAGATAGTGACAGTTTCCACAATATGATTGTCTATGATTCTAGTCCATTATATTCACAGCTCATGGACAATAGGACAACAGACAAGGAAATCACTGGAGTCTGTAGAAATGTGGTTTTAAAGAAGAATGTTGAGAATACCATGGACAGCTAAGAAGAGTAATGAAAACGTTCTGAAAGTGTCAAAGAAAAAGAGAGCTAATTTCCTATTTAGGAAAAAATTAGGAAGAAACAATCATCGTTTTCTGGCCATGTAATGAGAAGAGAACAACTGGAATATATTGTAACAACTGGAAAAATTGAGGGACGAAGAGATAGAGGGAAGCAAAGAGAGAAAATACCAGACAGATTAAGAGAATGGCTTGGCAGAAGGTCAACAACAGAAATGATAAATAACTGTCGAGTTAAAAAGTTGTGGAGAGGCATGATTACCTACGCCAGCAGGCCCGGTACTTGATGATATTCACAGCTGCTTTCATCGATCTCAATGTAGTACATTAGTTATAATTATATAAATATTGATACATGTGTAGATGAATATGTCTTGAGGAAACATTTCACTCATCCATGAAATAGATAATGATAATCATAAAGATACAGACTTTCATTAATGGATGCCTACGCTGAATTAAAGGATGGAAATGGCAGGACAAAATCACTAACATAGAATTATGGAAATGTACCAGTCAAACACCAGTGGATAAAGAGATACAGCGAAGACGCTGGCGCTGGATAGTACACACACTACGGAAGTTAACTGAGAGTATTACACAACAGGCTCTTTTTTTGGAATCCCCAGGGGTAAAGATAAAGAGGAAGACTAAGGTATCATTGAAGAAGCACAGGATGATGGGGAAGACATGAAATGATCTTAAAAGAATGGCAATAAACAGAACGACTTGGAAAGTATTTGTTGAAGACCTATGCTCAACAGTGAGCTGAAAAGTAGAGGGTAAAATATATTTTTTATTGAAATGATTAAACTGTTTCATCATTATCATCATCATCATCATGTGCCATACCGGTTAGAGGAGGCGATCATGTCCTTCGACAATCTTCTATCTACAGTGCATCGTGCCAGTCTGTTGTTGACTATTTTCCATGCCATGACACCAAGATATCCAGTATTTTCTCTCTTTGTCGTCCTCGATCTCTCATTCTTTGTGTTTTGACACTCGAGATAACTCCGAGTTTTGTAAATAACAAACAATTAACACTATTGGGTACAAATTAATCCAGAGTGTGTTGTCTTCACATACAATAATAGTTTACATATCATTCATAGTAACTGTTTTAGTTTGCATTAAATACTTACAATGAATACACTACTGAAGGGTTGAGGCTAAGGAAAGAAAGATTTGGTTTTAAAGTTCGTATACAGTTGTGAGCAGATCACTATTTATTATCACCATGTGCAACTTTTCATAGTCTCTACATTATAGAGCACACATGCAAGACAGGGGATGTGTCCTATCACCACTCTATATTATAGAGCACACATGCAAGACAGGGGATGTGTCCTATCACCACTCTATATTATAGAGCACACATGCAAGACAGGGGATGTGTCCTATCACCACTCTATATTATAGAGCACACATGCAAGACAGAGGGTGCGTCCTATCACCACTCTACATTATAGAGCACACATGCAAGACAGGGGATGTGTCCTATCACCACTCTATATTATAGAGCACACATGCAAGACAGGGGATGTGTCCTATCACCACTCTATATTATAGAGCACACATGCAAGACAGGGGATGTGTCCTAACACCACTCTATATTATAGAGCACACATGCAAGACAGAGGGTGCGTCCTATCACCACTCTACATTATAGAACACACATGCAAGACAGAGGGTGCGTCCTATCACCACTCTACATTATAGAGCACACACACAAGACAGAGGGTGTGTGCTATCACCATTCTACATTATAGAGCACACACGCAAGACAGAGGGTGCATCCTATCACCACTCTACATTATAGAGCACACACGCAAGACAGAGGGTGCGTCCTATCACCACTCTACATTATAGAGCACACACGCAAGACAGAGGGTGCATCCTATCACCACTCTACATTATAGAGCACACACGCAAGACAGAGGGTGCATCCTATCACCACTCTACATTATAGAGCACACACGCAAGACAGAGGGTGTGTGCTATCACCACTCTACATTATAGAGCACACACGCAAGACAGAGGGTGTGTGCTATCACCACTCTTTCTCATTGCCTACATCGACAGTATAATTATTGATACGAGCTAAACAATGTAAAAAAAAAAAAAAGACTGTGCCCGACACTTTGCTCATGTCCAGGCACTGATGTGCCCGACACTTTGCTCATGTCCAGGCACTGATATCTGGAAAAACTACTGACATTTCAACGTAATCGCATGTCCATTAATCATTGCAGTGATGACTAGTTATGCTTTAATTGTGGTGCTGAAGAAAATTTCACTGCCTGGACCCTTATCATGTCTCATTTTTTTTTAGATAAAAATATGGACATTTAAATGGCACGGACGTTATAAAATCCATAGACCTTGTTAAGATGGCGTACAAAGGACAAGAGGTCGGTTCGATCCCACATGACAGCTTTCGACCACATTACCACATAAATCATGTGCTGAAGGTCTGTAAAAATTATGGTCAATAACACCATCTTCCCTATACGCCACTTGGTGTGACGGGGGTACTTTACACTTTACTTGTTAAGACCATTTACGAATCTGAATCGTCTATTAATCACGTAAAGCTTCTAACATACCATTTTTTTTTTTTTTTTCAATTTTTCCTAAGACCATTGCACCAGGATAGAAACGACAAAACATAATTGAGAACATATAGGTAAAGGTAAAGGTAAAGTATGAGACTTGAACCGGCGTCTTAGCATGGGAGATTTTCCCCCAAATGTGCTCGGCCGCCTATCCAGAGGTGTTTGGAGACTTCTCAGTGTCGCTTCATGCGTCGAAATTAATGATGAGAGGCGGCAATCCTCACCTTCCCAGATGCTACCTTGCTACCCATTTCTGCCAGCCGCTGGGTCGACCGCTGGGGTATTATTTTTCAACCACGAGTACAACTCACACTGCTTCCAGTGGGAATCGAACACGGGTTGTCCGAACGTCGGTAGTCCAGTCGGGTGGTTTTCCCAACTAGGCTACCGAGGCCCCCAACTGAGAAGAGATGGGAAGATAGCATAAAAAATTGAACATGATAAACTTCCTAACCACCTTAGGTTGGAATTCTCAAGTGGAAAAGTTAAAACGTTTGAAGATCTTGTCTAGTGCATCCCAACAAGTGCCAAAGTTACAGAACTAATCAAGTTGATGATAGTGATAACATGTTTGGGTTATTGATTTATCGAATTACAAAGATTGTCAAAAATCGATTGCTTAGTATCTTCCTCATTTCTTGGAAAGCTGCTTTTGCCTGAGCCATTCTGCATCTCACCTCTTTTGTACATCTTCCGTCTGAGGTTAACAAAGTTCCCAAATATTTAAATTCATTTACCTGTTTTAATATTGTTCCACTTGTTTTTATTTTACACTGAGGTGATGTCTTTTTTTCTTTGTTGTTACCATTACCTCTGTCTTTTTGCTATTAAGGCTGAGTCCTTTATTTTTGCTTTCCTTCACTATAATGTCCAACATTTCTTGTAACTCATTTTCACTCTTAGCGATTAAGACTGTATCATCAGCATACCTTAGGACAATAGACAAGAAAATCACTGGAGTCTGCAAAAATGTGGTTTTACAGAAGAATGTTGAGAGTACCATGGACAGCTAAGAAGGGTAATGAAAACGTTATGAAAGAGGTCAAAGCAAAAAGAGAGCTAATTTCTAATATTAGGAAGAAACAATCATCATTTTTTAGCCATTTGATGAGAAGAAAACAACTGGAATATATTGTAACAACTTGAAAAAATTGAGGGACGAAGAGATAGAGGGAAGCAAAGAGAGAAAATAACAGACAGCTTAAGAACATGGCTTGGCAGAAGGTCAACAACAGAAATGATAAATAGCTGCCGAGATCGAAAATTGTGGAGAGACATGATCACCTACGCCATTAGGCCCGGTACTTCATAATGACAATGTTTCTGTATATATATTAACCTTTCCAGCCATAGCTGGCCCATTGGGCATTGACCCAGTCACTCTTTCTCTTATCTAAGTTTTCTTTCTAGCAGCCTCTTTCCTTACAAATTTCTTTTTATCAAATCTCGCCATTTGTCTCTGTTCTGTGCAAGCATCTCAATCACAATAAGGGAGCCGATTCCTGCTGCATTTGCCTCTCTGATCAATGTTCTTCTCAGTGTCTCTCTGAATATATTTATATATTGCATCGACTATAGGCATAAACGTCTTCAAATAACTTACCTCAATGCTTCTTGCACTCCGAGGTGGGGTTGCTAACATAGCCTAGGAATATGTTAACGTGTTATCAGTTACATATTACAGGATGGAGAACACGCCTTTCTCAATGTAACCTTCCAGATATTACTGTTTTGTATCGTTGATGTGATATATCTGTAATCAATTTAAGCTTATTTTTATTCTTAGTGACGTTCTATGTTCTGAGACTAGTGAATTGTTTACTTCATTTTCTTTTCTTTGCGTTTCGTCCTATCTAAATCGTGGCTATCGTTTCTATAATTTTTATTTCGGAATGTTATAACTGCATTCTTGGCTTTCCCATATCCGCTCGTCTACAGATTGTTCTTGTCCTGCATTGATTGAACGTGTTGTGCTTTTTTCAGCTTCTTTGCCACATTTCTGTGAATTGTTATCCCTTATATTCCTCACAATGTCATTTATATCCATCTTTAAGATTAACGTAAAGTACGAGACATGAATCGGCGTCTTAACACGCATGTTTTTCACCCTATGTGCTGGACCGCCTATCCAGAATTGTTCGAAGAGTTCTGGATAGTGTCGCTTCAATCATACACTCACGATGCGAGGCGACATTCCTCACCTTCCCAGAGTAATACCCTGGTACTCATTTCTGACAGCGGCTGGGTCGACCCCAGGGGTATGTTTTTTTTTTCCAATCTCAAGTACAACTCACTCTTCTTCCAGCGGGAATCGAACACGGGTTGTCCGAACGTCGGTAGAGCAGTTGGGTGGTTGTCCCAACTAGGTTGCCCAGGCCACTGAGGGATAGCTATTTTTAAGGTTGTTGCTGGACACTGGTCAACCCTGCAAACCTGTCGGAGATTTCATTGTTACGTACCCCAGCGTGATAGGATTGTATATTTCATAGTTACGTACCCAGGCGTGATAGGATTGTATATTTCATTGTTGCGTACCCCAGCGTGATAGGATTGTATATTTCATTGTTACGTACCCCAGCGTGATAGGATTGTATATTTCATTGTTACGTACCCCAGCGTGATAGGATTGTATATTTCATAGTGCGTGATAGGATTGTATATTTCATTGTTGCGTACCCCAGCGTGATAGGATTGTATATTTCATTGTTACGTACCCCAGAGTGATAGGATTGTATATTTCATTGTTACGTACCCCAGCGTGATAGGATTGTATATTTCATTGTTTCGTACCCCAGCGTGATAGGATTGTATATTTCATTGTTACGTGCCCCAGCTAGATAGGATTGTATATTTCATTGTTACGTGCCCCAGGGTGATAGGATTGTATATTTCATTGTTACGTACCACAGCGTGATATGACTGTATATTTCATAGTTACGTACCCCAGCGTGATAGGATTGTATATTTCATTGGTACGTACCCCAGCTTGATAGGACTGCATATTTCATTGTTGCGTACCCCAGCGTGATATGATTGTATATTTCATTGATACGTACCCCAGCGTGATAGGATTGTATATTTCATTGTTACGTACCCCAGCGTGATAGGACTGTATATTTCATTGTTGCGTACCCCAGCGTGATAGGATTGTATATTTCATTGATACGTACCCCAGCGTGATAGGACTGTATATTTCATTGTTACGTACCCCAGCGTGATAGGATTGTATATTTCATTGTTGCGTACCCCAGTGTGATAGGATTGTATATTTCATTGTTGCGTACCCCAGCGTGATAGGATTGTATATTTCATTGCTACGTACCCCAGCGTGATAGGATTGTATATTTCATTGTTACGTACCCCAGCGTGATAGGATTGTATATTTCATTGTTGCGTACCCCAGCGTGATAGGATTGTATATTTCATTGTTTCTTGTCACTAAACTTCCTCGGAAATTGAATTCCATTACTTATTTAAAGTCTGCCTTCTGTAGTTATGGTTATGTTCCGTTTCTCTTTTGCGATATTCCTGACTTCTATTTTGTTGATGTTGATTTTCATGTTGTATTTTAGATATGTTTTTAAAACAAGAAATAATAATAAAAATAATAATTTTGACCTAGAATGAGAAATAAAAATAAAAATAAAATCCATGTAAACTGAGCTGTGGCAAAAATGAAAATAAACGCCACAGTACACACACGCAAGTGGAGTACCCCGTGATATCAGTGAGCATTTGGACAGTCAGAAAGGTGTTATTCTACTGTTTCATGTGGGTGCTCACAATGCAGACTTGTCGGTGTTTTGTTTCCATGTATTCTATTGAAGAAACTTCGACCACAAAACCCTCCACTACCTTGTGGACTAGTTTCTAGTTAGAATCGAAGGTTATGGGAGTACACCCAGAGTAAAAATCCGGAGGGAGGGACCCTAAGGCAGTGGACGGCGTTAATCGTCTTTCTGGCATCCCCTGCACCTTCTTTCAATTCCGAACGTATGGACCACGTCCCTTCATCGGAAATCCTTGAAACGAAGTCGAGAGGGGGATAGTGCGACTGGGTAAAGCACTATCTCCATATCCTGTGCCCAGGCAGAGTAGGCAAAGTGAAATGAGGAAGAAAGCACAAATGTTTAAACTTGGCACATGGAACGTAAGGACCATGTGCCCTGGTAAAGACTAAATGTATTCCACATGCGATGTCTCCGCAAAATAATGCACATCAAATGGCAGGACAAAATAACCAACTTAACTGTCCTGCAACGTGCTAAGACCCTAACAATCATGTCGATGCTCAGAAGTCGAAGGCTAAGATGGCTGGGGCATGTCCAACGGATGGAAGAAAAACGCATTCCTAGGCAAATACTATATGGCGAGCTAAAACACGGAAAACGACAAATCGGCAGACCTAAACTACGATATAGAGATATCTGCAAATCATCTCTGAAAGGCTTCTCCATCTGTGAAAACGACTGGCAACATCTGGCAAGTGATCGCACATCATGGAGAGCACGTATAAGGAACGGTATAACAACATTTGAGACTGTTCTAAGACAGGACTTAGAAGAGAAGAGACTCATGAAAAAGGATGGTAAACCCTGTGGACCAGCGAGCCTGACCTGTTCATTATGTGACCGCGTGTGTTTGTCAAACATTGGTAGAATTAGCCACGAGAGAAGCTGTTCGGCAAAAACAATACCTCAAAAAAATACGCAATAGCCTCCACTAGACCGTCTGACAAGACGAAAAGGGCCATATATATATTCTATTGATGCGATTCCTCAAGCATGTATAGCTCTATAGCTCGTTTCAAATCACTTGCCCAACTTCAAAACGCTATTGCTCAGTAACCATTTGTTAAAAACTGTTGACGTTTTCCAAATGTTATTAGAATGCAAAAGACCCTTTAAATGTGTATTTAACAAATATCTTGCAGCTGCAGTTTTCTTAAAGCGGCGAATTTCTTTGATGTTTGTCAAAATTGTAAATTGTGAACCCCTAAATAATAGAAATTACCGTAGTTGCTGGTCTATGATTAATTTTCACTAGGTAAAGGCGTGGCCGTAATGGGGAAATACCAGGAGAATTATTGTCTTCTCAGTTCTAGGACGGACGATAATATCAAGGTATACCTGTATGTCCAATTTTCATAGTTGTGTGGTCCTGAAAAGGACAGTTTGTTAAACTAATTTAAGGTAGTATAGGGGCCAACATTGTGGGGGCTATATGCTTTCATTCTGAATCAGACGAGTCTAAAAGATTAATAACTGTTTGGGGTTGAACATTCCACAAACCATAATTTTTCCAATATTCCTCTTCCTGTTATAAGACGTGGTCTTCACATTTAGCCCAATAATCTTTGTCTATATTTAATAAAGCGAGATTAGCAAGAGTCTTTACATCGCATATTTTGAATGTTGTATTTTCATCTGCCACTTGTCCTTTTAATTTTGCCCAGATTAGTTCTATTGGAATTAAATGAGCATGGTAAGGTGGCAGCTTCAAACTTATATGACCGTGCTCTTGGATAATCTTATCTATTTGGAAAATCTTTGTCCTTTGTTTTTGCTTTACTAGAGATAGTAATTCAGGTTTTAAGGACATGTTATTAAATTGTATGTGCTCCTTTGTGAGCCATATCTTAATAGCATCTTTTGTACTGGATGACGTCGGGACTTTATCTTCAAGTGCAACAATGTTGTGGTACGCTGCATTGTCCATTATTAGGCAAGATGGTCGATCTAGTGATGGGAGAACAGAATTTTCAATCCAATGTCTAAATATGTGACCATTCATCTGAGAGTGATAATCCCGATTGTCTATGGATTTTGAAAGAAAAATGAGCTCTGCATTCTGTATTAGTCCATGTTGTCGACTACCTGCATGAGCAATTATCAAGCGCTGTCCTTTGCTGCTAGGTATTAATCTCTTAATCTTTCCATCTGATGACTGTCATTCCCTTTGGTTAGTGTGGTGAGCATTGATCCATGTTTCATCCAAGTACACAATATCATAACCTTGCTTGCGCACCTCTTTTACTTCACGTAAGTACTTGCTTCTCATGACTACTATATGTGGCTTCTCACAGATGATCTTTCGTCCATTGGAATACTTTCTGAATGTAAAGCCTGCAGCTCTCACATTCCTCCATAATGTAGGCTTTGATATTTCAATACTGTTGTTCTTTTTCAGCGAAATGTTTAATTTTCTTATTGTAACAGTTTCATTCATACCCAACATTTTGCGAATTTCACTTCTAATAAGTTCACTGTCGAAATTATCCAACAATTTTGCTTTTCCTTGTGATTTTGTATATTTTGAACATTGACGGTCACGTGCTTGAATCCAGCGATTAAATGACCGTTTAGATAAATCCAAAATGTGTCTTGTCCTATTCTCAGGGTTTTCTAAAGAATGAAATAATCTTCCTCGTTTAGCCTCTTTGCAAAAATAGTCATACATTTTTATTGCAATGTTTTGTAAACTGCAGAATTTCATTTTAAGACTCATGATAAATGTTATCGTTCCACGTCTACACCTATGAATGAACGGAAATGGAACACACACTTTCTCAAGTGTCTAATTGTGTCAAAAAACCCACGGCGAAAGCGTGCAAACACGTCAATTTTACCGTGTATGGATTTGTACTCGCTATTTTTAACTTAAAATACAGTAAACATTAAGTTTTGACTACATCAATGGGTCGTTATAAATTTATATAAATCAAATAAGCAACAATAATAACCAAATGTTTTTTTTTTAAATGAAATTGATTCCCTGTTGGGTTCTAATCATTATAACTTTACATGCACATTTTGAACAACTTACAACAAGCGGTTAAAAAGCTATCGATTTTAAAAGTTGGGCACGAGTTATGAAACAAGCTATAGTTGCCTTGTCAGTATTGTCTATAATATTGGTTTCCTTGTATTCTATTGATGCGATTCCTCAAGCATGTATAGCTCTAGTTGCCTTGTTAGTATTGTCTATAATATTTGGTTGGTATTGTATGTAATCTATTTTCTGTTGAAGGTCAGTCTGCAAGGATCCGTGAAATGTAGAAGAAGAAAAGATTTTTGCAGAGAGCGAGAGAGATAGAGAGAGATAGAGAGATAGAGAGAGATAAAGAGAGATAGAGAGAGAGAGTTAGAGAGAGATAGAGAAAGAGATATAGAGAGATAGAGAGATAGAGACAGATAGAGAGAGATAGATAGAGAGAGAGAGAGAGAGAGAAGATAAGAAAAATAACAAAGATTAAACATACCCTGATTTCGTGTAGTACCGAAGAACCGTGTTGCTCTTGTTGTTCGGATCACCATCGCTGCACACCGGGCGAACCCACAGGTGAGCCGATATCCCCGTCAAGAACCTCGAGCAGAAACCCGCTCCACATGCACGAACTCCGTAGCGCGGCCTGAGATCCACGGTGTTGGTAGAGTGGGGCTGACAATTTGGCCCGGTCGACGACCATATTTAAGGACTACTCTTTTTTTATTGTAACTTCCATTCTTTAACGTGCACGAACGCAATAGAATAACCGGCAGATTAAAGAAGAAGTTGGTGACGTCAGTAAGAAGTGCCCCAAATATGTATTTATATCTTAGTTTAGTCCTTTTACTAGAACACATTTCGATTGTTTTTGTTTTGGTTGTTTCGTTATTAGTTTTGTGTGTGTGTTTTTTTTTTGTTTGTTCCTGATGAAGGTCTATTGGGCAGAACCGTTGTTTAGTCTGTGTTGTCCACTTATCAGGTAAAGCTTCTTACATACCTTTTTTTTAATTTTTTTATTGTTCCTCACATTCAGCTTTACTGCACCTTCGCTTTTTATGCCTTACCCCCAAATATGTACACGGTTATGGTAATAGGAAGGACAAGGTTTAGATTGTTCAGGGAAAATGCAAATAATGTAAATGTCTACCCCGTGTAGCCTAGGGTATCAGTCATTCCGATGATTTCCATCACGCAGGACAGACCAGTTGTTCAGCTAAGTCATTTTTATACTTTTATAGATATATTATTTACTATTCTCTATTTACGTTCCACTCTTTAGTTTCAAGCTTCTCCTCATTTTCTAATCTTATGATTTGATATATCTCTACGGTGGACTTTCGTTTCTAAGGTGGCGGATCTAGTCCACGTTCTCTCGATCGCTGCATAAAGTACATTCGATGCCTGATTAATTTCGGTTCTAAATTGCACTCCTATGCGTTAAAGTCAAGATAATGATCTACTTATTATATCTGCGCCGATAGAACAATGTCGTACGCCGGCGATATTTCATTTTCGACAAATCAGTGTTGTGAATGCGAACTTCCATCGTCTAGGCTTGTTCTGCGCTTTACGTCATATTGGTGCTGTTCATGGCCGTTGATGGATTTGCTTGAAGCAAGTTATTTATATGTTCTCATTAATGTGAACTGCTTCGTCAGCCGCAGTTTTATCTTCTTAGGGAATTTGCACCGTGTTCTGTCCGTCGTAGGCTACATTCACTAGAGTAATCAAGAATCTAAAGGGCGCGTCATTGCTGTGCTTGCGACATTGTTATGTGTACTACGTTATCGTAATGGCTCATCGTAAATCTCTAGACCGGCCGTACGCTAATCTTACGGTCTGTTGTTTGATATGCGACAGGGATAATCTCACGACTAATTGTGTTTTTACATGTTCGGAATTTTAGTCAACAACGATGGCCTAATATCATTAAGCGCTATATATTTTTAAAATAAATATGGCGATCATCATTTTCAGGAGAACGTGAACTTCCGGTATATGTAGATAGGCCGCAGGAACCATTGAAGGCTATGCATGAAAAGTGTTCCTTGTTGCAGTTTCCTCATATTCCAAGTCCATGAGGAACTGGTTGGTCTCGAGGCAAGACGCCGGCCTCGGGACAGAGAGGGTGTGGGTTCAAATCTCGGCTACACCGGTTGGGATTTTTGTTTATGATCTCTCT
This sequence comes from Megaustenia siamemsis, assembly GCA_032433765.1. Classification (NCBI taxonomy): domain Eukaryota; kingdom Metazoa; phylum Mollusca; class Gastropoda; order Stylommatophora; family Ariophantidae; genus Megaustenia; species Megaustenia siamemsis. The sequence continues at coordinate 71,158,958 of JAVIAB010000051.1, read as the reverse complement.
CTGCGACAACCACCCCTGGTCTCAGCAGTGAGGCCCAACTTGAAACGTCAGTTACTCATCGACGGAAAAAAGCATGAGTACCTCCGAAGTCGGAGTTATCTGCCTGTGCGGCGAGGGACCATTGTGCACACGGCTGCCAGGGAAAAATGGATTAACACGCAAAATTCAGTTCCTAATCTCTAGGGACTTCGTCAGAGTTGAAAGCTGGCGAACGCAACAACAACATATATCTCTACACTCATCCCACCTCCCCTCATGTAGCACACCTCTCTCTCTTTTCCAATCTTACCATCTGACTTCTCCTCTCTCTGTCCACCTCTCCCTATACTTGATCATCTGACATGTAGTAATAGATAATTGTACTTCACCGTTTGTTACCGTTGTTCTTGTATTCTGAAGAAGGCCTTAGGCCGAAACGTCAGTATTGTGTGTGTTCCTTGTAAAGCTGTCGCCATACCTTGGAGTGTTTATCACACCCCACTACTGGCTCCTTTTGGTTGTTTACTTATTTTTAACTTTGCCTCTATAATAGCAACCCGTTCTACTCCCATTGATGCTATCTTCTAATAGTTTATTACTCGCCCTTCCCTTATGTCCAAACCCCGTCTATAGTTACCGCACTGCTACCTCAATAACCTGATTCTTTAGCAGCTTACATATACCGCTGTTACTACAAACTTGTTTCACAAAGTAAGATCACATTATCTTTCTACCCAACTCTCTCCTAAATCTCTATATCTGATATGTGTAAATGGCAAGCCGTTGGATTTGATTTATGCAAAAATGAATGAGTAAGTCAATGTAACTCATAGATATATCATGCTTCTTTATCCATATTCATGTTAGGTCTAGATCGTATTACTCACAGACTTCATCTGTTTTATAACGGAGTTCACCTGCAACGACACCGTGAGATTACTTTAGGCATAAACCTTTGTAAATACTCTTATCTGACATTCACCATCTTCGTCATCACCATCATCGCCAACACCATTACCATCATCACCACCACCATCAATATCACCATTACGATCATCATCATCACCATCACCATTACCATCATCCTCACCATCAGCATTGCATTAATCATCATCATCATCATTATCATCATCATTACCATCATCATTACCATCATCATCATCATCATCATTAACATCATCATCATCATCATCATCATTACCATCATCATCATCATCACCATCATCATCAGCCGCACAACCTCGGCGGTTGTTGGGACACGCTTGAGTGCGGCTTCCTTGATTGTTTTGACTTTCTGAAATGCAAAGAATAGGAATGGTACAAGTAATTTGAATATCATGAGGAACATACTAACATCAAAACAAATAACACAAGGGCTAAAACTAAGAATAGCAAAATGTTATATCTTCTCAATATTCCTATATGGTGGAGAAACATGGACATTAGACAAGAAAACCAAACAGAGAATTGAAGCCTTTGACATGTGGATATATAGAAGAATAGGTAGAATTGGATGGAAGGAAAAGAAAACAAACAACGAAGTCGTGAAACAACTAAAAATGAAAAGACAACAACTAAACACAATTCAAACAAGACAAATGCGATTTTTGGGCCATGTTAAAAGACAAACAGCCTACCAAAAGTAATCCTGGGGGGGGGGGGGGGGGATACAAGGTAAAAGAGGCAGAGGCAGACCAAGATTAACAAGGACGAGTAACATCAAGATATGGACAACTCAGCCTATGACAACCTGCACCATCAAAGCAAGAGGCAGGGCAGAATGGCGCTCCATGGTAGCCAACCTTCGTTGCAGAGACCGCACTCGATAATGATAATGAAAGTAATTTAACACTGTCCATTTGTTGGAGTCTTCCCACATTTTTTCTTTCTGTCTTGTCTTATTTTGCCAGTTACTGTGACCATCAGGGTGGTCTTAAGAAGACAGCATCTGAAACTATCATCATCATCATGTGCCACACCGGTTGGTGTAGGCGATCATGTCTTTCCACAATCTTCTATCTACAGTGCATTGTATCAGTTCTGTTGTTGACTGTTTTCCATGCCATGACACCAAGCTATCCAGTATTTTCTCTCTTTGTCGTTCGCGATTTCTCTTTTATTTTATTTTACCAGTTGTACTGAAGTATTCAAACATTCCTCTTCTCATGATGTGCCCGAAAAATGTTGATTGTTTCTTACTGATGTATTTTAGGAGCTCCCTTTTTGTATTGGCCTCTGAGAATTTCCTCATTGGTCTTTTTAGCTGTCCAGGGAACTTTCAACATGCTTCTGAGAATTCCCATCTCTGTGGCCTCTAATTGTTTTTTCATTTGTTTGTCTACTGTCCATAATTCGCTTCCTTAGATTAGAATTGGTTCTATATAGCATCGATGAACCCTGCTTCTCACCTATATTGACATAGATTTGTTGCATAAGATATTTTTCATTTTCTGAAATGCTATTTTGGCCTTAGCTATTCTGCTTTTTATTTCTGTGGTGCATCTTCCATCTGATGTTATTATTGTGCACAAGTATTTTACGCGTTGCACTTGTTTCAGATTTGTTCTGTATATTGTTGTGCTACATAATGGTGATGATTATTTTTTTTATATTACCATTACTACTGTTTTCTTACTATTCAGACTGAGACCTTTTATTTGTTGCTTTCTATTACTATTGGAGCCGCGATAGCTGAGTGGTTAGTGAACTTGACTAGAAAGTACAAAGTGTAAGGTTCGGTCCCAACCGACGGCTTCAGGGTTCACCCAGCCTTTAATGGGTACCGGATTTTTTTATGAGAAAGCAAAACAGCACGGGCGTAATACCGACCACATTGCCCCAAAAATAATGTGCTGAAGGTCTGTAAAATTTATGGTCACTAACACCATATTCCCTGTACGCCACTTGGCGTGACGGGGGCTGTTTACTTTTTTATTTTACTCTTTTACTTTTATGTAACTATAACTATCATCTTTATCTAAATGTTTTGCACAGTGCAAAATTGTCCATTGTCAATTATGTTTCCCTTTACGTGTAAGGCAGTGGATTGAAAAGTGAAGAAAAAAACGTGTTCGGCAGCACTGGGAGAGCGGAAAGCGAAGGTTCCACATATCATGTGCACATATTTTGAGGAAGGGTGACCCAGTGCTCCTTCCCTAGATGCCTGCCCAACTCTGACCAAACAACGCCCACGTTCTCTCATTTCAGCATTTGGGTTGACTGGCCGGATCGAGCGAGCTTTGAGCCCTGACGTTCGGGGCGAACAGCGAGCTCCCTAAAATTACATTTATTAATTATAATGTTAATTGTTAAGTAGGTTGAAAATGAGACAAAATAAAGATCAGAACTGGGAAACTTTGAAGCAAAAATAACTAGGAATAATTCCACTGGATAAATAATATAAATAAACTTATAAAATGGTTTGGGCCGAC